>CAIGQW010056839.1:5507463-5541285 GCA_903798125.1 Danio choprae | reverse complement strand
GTGTGTGTGTGTGTGTGTGTGTGTGTGTGTGTGTGTGTGTGTGTGTGAGAATGAGAGTGTATGGGTGTTTCCCAGTACTGGGTCGCAGCTGGAAGGGCAAGCTGTGTAAAGCATATGCTGGATAAGTTGCTGGTTCATTCTGCTGTGGCGACCCCTGATGGGACTAAGCCAAAGGAAAATGAATGAATGTATAATACAGTAAGTGGGACAAATGTTTCTGTATTCACGGAATAACTAGTCTCAAAAGTCTTTTTTTTGCCATATGGTCCATTAAGAACCTTTTATATAAAGAGCTACAAGATATGAAGAAAAAAACTCATTGGTGAACAAAGATTTAACTTTTTTATTATTTTGTCCACTTTAAGTGTTCTTGGAGCTTTGTATGATTAAGCTTGAACCATTGAAGATAGATGGAATGTTTTGGGTATGTGTTTGGGTCCTTTTCTGAACTTTGAACGTCTTGAGAGGTGTTGCTGTTTATGGAAGGTGAGAGAGTGTTCTACGATTTCATCTAAAATATCTTCAATTGTGTTCTGAAGGTGAACAAAGTTCTCAGGGGATTGGAACGACACTAGGGTGAACAGTTAATAACAGAATTGTCCTATTTGGGTGATTCACATGACTGCTGTCTCCTTGTTACGAAAACAAAATAGATTAATATTATGTTTGCCTCTCCGGTTTCCCCCACAGTCCAAAGACATGCGGTGTAAGTGAATTGAATAAACTAAATTGGCCATAGTATACAAGTGTGTGTGTGAATGAGTGTTTCCCAGTGCTGGGTTGCAGCTGGAAGGGCATCCGCTGCATAAAACATATGCCGGAATAGATGGTGGTTCATTCCGCTGTGACGACCTCTGAAATAGAGACTAAGCCGAAGGAAAAATAATGAATGAATAATGTTTGCCATTTAAAAGAAAGAAAAGTAGGTTGGCTAGTATGCCAAACAAACAAATAAATAAATAAATCTAACTAAAGTATAATCGTGCAGTGTGAGAAATCAAAAGATTAACTCTGATTTGAAGAAGCTTGGGAAATATAATCATGCGCATTATAATTGACCGTGTAAATGTGGATAATATTTATTGCAATTATTAATTTGGCTTTAATCCAAATTGGCTTACACTGCATTCAATGTAGAGTTGTATGTTTTATCTGTTCTAACATTGCCTGACTTAAATTTTGCTAGCGCAGTTCTATTTTGTATTGCATACCCATTTTACTGTTTTTAATAATACACTATATACGGTTTACACTGCATAATATTTAGTAAAGAATAGGCTGGTGTAGTCTTCTAAACACAGCCAACAAGACTGCGTGCGTGTGTGTCTGCATGAATGTTCCATCATAACAAAGTGTGCCAGGCAGTGTTTTGGTCCAGCATTAAAGAAAGGCTAATTAAACAATCATTGTGCGATCGTCCCTTTGAGCCCTGCGACTGCTGTCCCACTGACTTTGTCACGCCAGTCATCTTGGTCTCTGCCATAAAGCAACTCTCCAGGCTCCAGATTCAGAGAGAGGCTTTACCCATAAACCCCTGCTCCTTCCCTCTGCCCATCGCCACAAAAGAAGAAAAAGCAGCAGACATCAAAGCAGGAAGCCTTGAGAGTGTTCGACTAAGAGAGCCAGCTTCACAGTAATTTACCGTTTGGCTTCACAGACACAGTGCGCTATCAGCTCTGATGGGGGGGCCGTGGATTGTGAAATGCAGCCTCAAAGACAAAGACGTGTTAAAAGTAGATGAAAAAAAAATGTGTCGACCGTAAACTTGAAATGGATGCTGTGTAGGCAGTTACTAGGGGACAACTTTGAATTACTTTTTTTTTTTTCATGATTTCAGGTTGTCCCGGGTTTAACATTGAGCACATCTCTGGATATTCATTACAGAGGTGCAGAAAAGAAAATGAAACTGACTATTCATTGTTTTTTTTGTATATATAATTGATTGAATGGCAACCCACAATAGCACTTACGCTCCCTGTATCCTACTGACATAATCAAAAAGTGCAATTGTATGGATTTGTTTGAAAGACTGATATCACATCAGAGTAGAAAGATAATAAAAAGTTTACTGTGACTCTGTTTCCTATGATGGCTTATGAAATTTAAAAACTAACACTAACACAGCAACAGTGGCGTAGCAAGTCATTCCCAGGGCTATATGCAAAAAAATAAAATAATAATAATAATAATAATAATAATAATAATAATAATAATAATAATAATAATAATAATAATAATAATGTACTGTTAAAGGAAAATTACAAGAGATTAAAAAGATTTTTATAACATATGGACCCCCTTTTAACATTTTCTTAACCAGGTGGACCATACAACATTTTTTGAGCTTTCAAACCCTTGTCAGTGTCTTATTGTATTGTTCAGATGTCTTATATTTCAGCAACAATTAACAAACTTGTACAACCAGACAAAACAGCACACTGGAAGTTGTGAAATGCATTGTATAAAATGTGTTTGAACTTATGTAATTTATGTATTTATTTTCACCTTTTTGACCATTTGTTTGATTCCTGATGTTTCAATATTTCAAGTTTTTTTGTATGTATTTTGTTCTGAAGTTCAAACAAAACCCAATAATTATATTTTGGAAAAAAATTAAGTAATAAAAAATGTACAAACCCCCTTAACCCTGCCTTCCATTGAATTTAGAACAATGTATTAACAAAGTTTACATGGACATCAGTAATCGAATTATTTGCCTTAATCTGATTAAGACAACGATATGATTAAGGTGTTTATATGAGTTACATTTTGAATGTTCCTTTCATGATCCCGTTTTACTTAGCACATAATTCAATTAACGTCATTGAGTCACCACACTAGCCACATTTCCTCTGGAGTTTCATGTAATTTCAGGTGTTTAATTTTGAATTTCTCCACTTCAATTGCAGTTTGGCAGTTTCACTTTTATTCAGGAACATTTCATGCACGTCTCCATGACAAACCGAGGTACTGGATGCGAGTACCTATTAAGGACTGGTGGAAGAGTGTTGTTTTAATGGAATTTGATACCGCATGCCGAATGGGAAAGAAAAAAAAACCTACGCATTTCACAGTGTATGTGTCTGTGGTCCTTTACTGACTTGATAGGTGCAGAGAATAGTCAAACAGCTGTGTGTGTATGGAATATCCTGTCGCAAAATGCAGCGAAAAGTCCTACATGATGGTAATAGTTTGATTAAGGTGTTTACATGTCCGTACTGCACTTTAATAATGTGGCTAAAATCGGCATACTCCACATGTCTTAATCTGATTTCTGTTTATTTCAATTATGACCTTATTCGGATTAAATGATTCAAAAATCGCTGTTTATTGGATTATTGGTGTCCATGTAAACGTATTCAATGTAAAAACACAAAACTACTCATTTTAGTTGCAGTTTCCAGGTCTTTCTTTCCGCTAATTTATTCATGATGTTCCTGGCCTTAAATTCAGTTTCATGCATTCTCAAAGAAAAAATAGCCAGTCCTGACACCTTCGACATCAGTGTGATTCCCACTAGGCTGGCACAAAAAAAAATGTCTATTTTGACCTGTTTTTGTGTTATGATTAACTTTTCCATACAATCTTTCCTCTTAAGGACCTGATTTTATGCTTAAATTTGTTCATCATTTAATGCTGTTAGCTAGCCTCTAATCTCTCATCAAGATGTGTTTTAATTTGGTGCAACGAAGCAATGTTTGAATGTAGTGCCACATCGTTAAAAATATGGCACATACAGTCTACGACAAGCCGCAGAGAAAAAAACAAAAAAAACAATTGGACTAAAAAGTTTGGTGAAATTTCAGATTATGGACAAACAAAAGAAGTACTGCTCTTGACATGCATACATTTTTTATTTTTTTATTTACTGTGGCCATGAATTAATATATTATTTCCTCAGACGGCCCGAGCCCACGTGCAGGTGCATACTCTGCATGTCCAGACCAGCCTGATCCCATGAGAAAAAGGTAAGTACTATACATTTTGTCAGTTTAGTGGATAATTCGAGTTCATTCATATGAAAATGTATGATTTTAAAAGGAGGCGTGGCACCCAACCCTGCCTCTAAACCCAACTGTCATGAGGGATAAGCAAATCGTCCTAAATTGTACGAATGAGATCGTACGAATTCATACGAATAAGTAAATCACTAAATCAAAAAGTTACGAATTGCCGTGAGATTGCGTTGAAAATAACATTCAAATTAGGGCTTTGTTTGAGCATCGACATCGGAATGTGTGCATCCGCAATAGTCACAGCACAAGATATGCAATGTTGAGTTGGGATTATAGATGACCAGAAACCACAGGTCAAAACAGAGGAGATTTGTGGAGACACTGCAGAGTGCAACCATAATAGAGTGAAAGGTTATCATCTGCATGTGTTTTTAAAGCCTGAGACTACGTGAGCATTTTAAGAGAGTTTAAAGCATTTTAGTAGCACATAAAGAGGTGAATAAAGATTCATTTAATTGAATAATTTATATGATGAAGACTGTAGTGTTATTTTACATTTGATTATTCGATTTCTGTACCTAAATACAGTTACTCTCTCCAGAAAACCATAAAGCACGGTTGATTTCACTTTGATATTTGCTCCATTGTGTTTATTTATGACTGTAGTTTGTTTCTTATATGTATATAATAAAGGGCCTCACGGTGGCGCAGTGGATAGCACGTTCGCCTCACAGCAAGAAGGTCGCTGGTTCGAGCCTCGGCTGGGTCAGTTGGCGTTTCTGTGTGGAGTTTGCATGTTCTCCCCGTGTTGGCGTGGGTTTCCTCCGGGTGCTCCGGTTTCCCCCACAAGTCCAAAGACATGCAGTATAGGTGAATTGGGTAAACTAAATTGTCCATAGTGTATGAGTGTGAATGAGTGTGTATGGATGTTTCCCAGAGATGGGTTGCAGCTGGAAGGGCATCCGCTGCGTAAAACATATGCTGGATAAGTTGGCGGTTCATTCCGCTGTGGCGACCCCAGATTAATAAAGGGACTAAGCCGAAATGAAAATGAATGAATGAATGAATGTATATAATAAATTGCATAAAAATATATTTATATTTCACTCCCCTAAAGAATCATCCCACTCAATATAAACTAATGACTTTGCAATTAGAGCTATTTAAGTCATCTGGTGAAATAATAAAAAAATATCGCAATTTATTTTTTTCCAAAATTGTGCAACCCTTATTTTAAATGCATATAGAACAGTTACCCAGAAAAGCTTAATTTTATTGATCGAAAACGAGATATCACACATCTTAAAGGCCAACCAATATCAACCAGATTACATCAGATGCTGTTGATCTGCATCTGAATGACTTTACTCAACACTGAAATAACAGAAGGTTTGTTGTCATTTCAGTTCTACGGTAGTCGTCCTAAAACTATTTAACAATACCCAGTCTTGTCTTTACTTTGGAAAAAAAAAAAGTTTGATCCACCTCAAATGCAGACTACAGTCCCCCATAGCAGAACTTAAATTTAGTGACAGACAAATAGAAATTTCCAACAAATAAAATACAAGCAAGCGGGAATGTCTTGAGAGTTATAATCTTACAGCATGTGAACATGACCATTGCTCAGGGTCTGACAAAGAATTGCCATTTGTGTCAATTGATCTGTTAGTCTTGAATACACCCAAAAAAATCGTGCTATGGATGAAAACACCATCCTGGAGGACCAGAGAAGCGAGGATCAGTCATTGTCAGCGAGGCTTTCCTGCCCCTTAGCAGGAAATGCTTAGCTCACATGCTTAGCTGAGCGCACAACATCCAGAAACATTTGTCAACCAGCACCCCGTGACAGATGTATGTTTTACATGCCATCTCGCCAAGCATCCGGCAACAGATTTGGATGGCCAGTCCGATGGAAAAATAAGCCAAACCCCAGCGGAAGGTCCACTCTAGGCATGCAGGAGTGAAATTTAATAAGTTCTGGAGGAAATGGGCCTGTGCCTTGCCACACCCTGTTATATATGCCAGTGGCGGCTATGCTGGTAAGTAGCTCTGCACGATATTGCAAAAATCTACAACCCCGAAATCAGAAAAAAGTTGTGAGAGTATGGAAAATGAAGTTGTGATAGTATGGAAAACGCAAACAAAAAAAGAAAGTAGTGATTTCCAAATTTCTTTGACTTGTATTTCATTGCAGACAATATGAACGCAAAATATTTCATGTTTTGTCTGGTCAACTTCATTTCGTTTGTAAATATACATCCTTTCCTGTCATTCAGACCTGCAACACACTCCCAAGAAAGTTGAGACTGGAGCAACATAGGGCTAGTAATCAGGTAAATTGGTTAAATAATGATGTGATTTGAAACAGGTGATGTCAACAGGTGATTGTAATTATGATTTGGTACAAAAGCAGCTTCCCAAAGCTGCAATAAAATACAAGTCAAAGTAAATTTAGAAATGACCATTTTTTTTATTTGCGGTTTCCATACTGTCCTAACTTTTTCTGATTTGGGGTTGTAAAAATGCGATATTTTGTTTTTCTGCAATATATGGCATTGGGATATGAATCCAATTACACCAGATGACTTGAATATATTTGGAAAGAAATTAGAATTTTAGACCAATTGGGATGGTTTTGTAGGGCATTGCATCTGCATAACATATAATAAACAATCTACAAACATAGATAAAATTAATAAAGATATAACTGAAATAAACAGTGCTTTATGGTTTTTTGAAAAGTTTAACAGTATTCAGTTATAGTAATGGGCGACACGGTGGCTCAGTGGATAGCACTGTCACCTCACAGCAAGAAGGTAGCTGGATCGAGTCCCGGCTGGGTCAGTTGGCATTTCTGTGTGGAGTTTGCATGTTCTCCCCATGTTCATGCGGGTTTCCTCCGGCTGCTTCTGTTTCCCCCACAGTCCAAAGACATATAGGTGAATTGAAGAAACTAAATTGGCCATAGTGTATGTGTGTGAATGATTAGGGATGTTTCCCAGTACTGGGTTGTTGCTGGAAGGGGCATCCGCTGTGTAAAACATATGCTGGATAAGTTGGTGATTCATTCCGCTGTGATGAATAAAATGAATGAGTTACAGTAATTAAATAATCATATGTAAAATAGAATTGAATTATTATATAAAATGTAATACAACTGATCATTATTAAAGTGATAAATGGTTTGAATGCTTTTAAAATCTTTATACAGTCACAGCCATCAAAAACACATGCAAATGAAAAATTATAATCCAGACTCAACATGCGTATCCTGCGATGTGACTATTCAGAATGATCACATTGCGATAGCGATGCTGAAACAATATTTTGCACAGCCCTAATAAAAATAGCCAAAGAGATGGAAGGAGAAATGAGGAAAAAGAGGGAGAAGTGAAAAAGAGAGGCAGAGGGAGAGGTGTGGTGGAGGAACAGCTCACTCGTTCGCTCGGCTCAGGATGGATGTTTCCCATCATGCAGCTCAATCACCCACCCAATGATTCATTTCACAGACACTTGGGTAATTATAGGAGTCAGCTCCTCACCCCCGGGAGAGAGAGAAGGAGAGAGAGAGACTGACAGAGTACAGAGGAAGTGCAAGAAACTGGAGGAACGAGAGAAAGGCAAAAGCCTGGATGAATGATAGCGGGATACCAAGTGACTAACTGAAGGAGAGATGGAGGAGTGTGAAGGAGAGGATGAAAGGACGCCGAGCGGCACAGATGTTCAGATGATGATGATAGCATGTTGAACGACGTGCTTGACCAATTGGGACAATGATTAGGGATTTTTTTTTTTATAACACTTCCGGATTACCTTGTTGTGGTCATTAGGATGATACAAAGCCATTTTCCAATCTTATTCACATCAGCATGCTGTGAGAGTGAGTGTTAAATCCACATCAAAATAATTGCATAGAAAATTGACAGATTACGAAGGACAGATGAGGAAACAAGAGACAAAAGAAAAGCAGAGACGAAAGATGTGGGCAAGGAGTGTGTATGTGTGATAGACGGCCAGAGTGGTATGATGGTGGGGCGGCAACTGAGGCTATTTCAAGTGTAAAAGCTCCCCCTGCTGGTCAGACATTTAATTCTTCTTAATAATACTACAGTATGAATAGGCAACTACACTGTTGTCCATTAATAGACATATTCCTCGCTATCAAATGCGCTGCACTGATATAAAACCTCTGTTGTGTAATGTAAACTGTTACTTAACGCATCAACAACAATAGTAACTGGTTACAATAGTTACATGGTTTCAACATACAATTATGAGCACAGAGAGAGTGAATGTAAGCAGAAGTTTGAAAAAGGTTTCACCGTTCTCACAAACCCTGCAATTATCTCATGATGTTTACCGATATGAGCAGAGGAGCGAGTTCCCTATCGACTACGGCGCGGAGAATAATTACTATGTTTTTTAAACCGTGCCGCAGGCTCAGTGTAAGCTTTATGCGTACACGCGGGTGAGGTGTAAAAAAAGGACATTGATTTTGCTCCTGTTTCTCTGTCAAAAAGGCAAAATATTCATGTTGCTGGTGGTGTAGGGGGCTTGTTAAAACGCATCAGATAGAAGCAGTCGACTAATTCAGTTCAGTGGACTGTTTAGTCATTGATTGTACTGCCACGGAGAAAACAAGAAAGCTATTAAGACAGAGACGTCCCATTCACTGGCCCTACGGTCAGCCTTGTTGCTTCACAATCCAGAGGCTCCATTTGTATTAGATTTACCAGCCACTGTACAAGAAAAGGTCAGCAGGGCCATTTTTTCCTACACAGCAGCACTCAAGAAGGACCAGAGCAGGACCTGCATAGAAAACTGCATCCAGCTATACAAATGTGTCTGAAAGTGACTATGCATTTGGCAGAGAGAGAGAGAGAGAGAGAGAGAGAGAGAGAGAGAGAGAGAGGGAGAGGGAGAGAGGGAGGGATGGATGGATGGATAAAAAGTCTGACAGACAGAATGATAGATAGCTTGATACAACAATATAACAATATAGAACGATAGACAGACAGACAGATGGATAGAACATCTGACAGAGAGAGAGTGAGAGAGAGAGAGAGGGAGGGAGGGAGGGATGGATGGATGGATGGATGGATGGATGGATGGATGGATGGATGGATGGATGGATGGATGGATGGATGGATGGATGGATGGATGGATGGATGGATGGATGGATGGATAAAAAGTATGACAGACAGACAGATAGATATTATACAACAATAGAACAATATAGAACAATAGACAGACAGACAGATGATGGATAGATAGATAGAACATCTGACAGACAGATAGATAGATCATCAGACAGACAGATAGATAGATCATTAGACAGACAGATAGATAGATCATCAGACAGACAGATAGATAGATCATCAGACAGACAGACAGAGAGACAGACAGACAGTGAGACAGACAGACAGACAGACAGACAGACAGATAGAACATCAGAAAGACAGTCAGACAGACAGACAGACAGACAGACATACAGATAGATAGATCATCAGACAGACAGACAGATAGAACGATAGAGTGATAGAACAATAGAGTGACAGAACGATAGAATGAGAGAGAGAGGAAGGGAGGGAGGCATGGATGGATGGATGGATAAAAAGTCTGACAGACAGACAGAATGATAGATCATCAGACAGACAGATAGATGATGGATAGATGGATAGAACATCTGACAGACAGACAGACAGACAGACAGACACACAGACATACAGACAGACAGATAGATAGATAGATAGAACATCAGACAGACAGACAGACAGACAGACAGACAGACAGACAGACAGACAGACAGACAGACAGATAGATAGATAGATAGATAGATAGATAGATAGATAGATAGATAGATAGATAGATAGATAGATAGATAGACAGACAGATTCTTTAACCTATGTATGGACAGACACGGACAGACAGAGAGAGCAACATTTGATGCACCTTCACATCTCTCAGTTTCCCTCTTGTCTGTCCTTTCCTTCACCTCCTTCACTCCCCTCTGCCTTCAAGTTGCACACATCTATATTTGTACAACTCTGGGCACTTTCAGCATAAACACGAAGCTTTGTTGGATATTTCCAAGGCCGCAGCAAGCAGGTGCAGGGCCATTGTGACACTTACAATTTATCGCTTCTGCGCCCAGAGAACACATTCAATAATGTGGCAGAAAGATTAATCCATCAAAACATATACACACAAACTCGGGAATGTAACAAGCATGCAGACTCTATGCAAGAGCGAGGCAATTTATGCACTCAGCTAAAGCACAACACAGCGGTTCCGGCTGTAAAAAGGACCCATTTTAGTTGTTTCAATTCATTTAATTAGTGCTTAAGCTTTTTCAAAATGAAAGCTCACCATTGTACATCAATGGTCACGGCTGATGCATTGCAGAGCTGCTCAAGGTCTGTGTAAAAATCTGCCAGTTTTCTGTTCAGGGGGCCACAGCTGGCCACTGAACTAGGAGAGCGGTAAATTAAACTTAACTTAATCTCTAACTTTCGAGACACATTGCTCCCATGAGCCTAGCTGGACTGAGCGCTGGAGCAGATGCACCCAATACAATTGCATTTTAATCTGATCAAGCGCACGATACAACTGCCCCCATTACAAACTAGCCAATAGAATGCGTCAGTCCGAGGCTATTCGTTTTTATTTGCTCAGGTTATTTAGAAGGACTGCACTGCTAAACAGTGCAGTGTGCACTATAATTGGGTTGCTGAGTAATAAGCAATATATTTACATATATATGGCTATGTACAGTCGAAGTCAGAATTATTAGTCCTCCTGAATTATTAGCTCCCCTGTATATTCCGCCCCCCCCCCCCCCCCCCCCCCCCCCCCCCCCCGATTTCTGTTTAACAGGAAAAAAGATTTTTTCAACGCATTTCTAAACGTAATAGTTTTAATAACTCATATCTAATGACTGATTTCTTTTGTCTTTGCCATGATGACAGTATAACTAGATATTTTTCAAAATACTAGTATTCAGCTTTGCAATTTAATACTTCACTAGGTTAATTAGGTTAACTAGGCAAGTTAGGGTATTCAGGCAAATCAATGTATAACAGTGGGGTTTTTTTGTAGACAATCGAATAAAATATATTGCTTAAGGGGGCTAATAATATTGACCTTAAAATGGTTTTAAAAAAACTCAAAACTGCTTTTTTTCTAGCCGAAATAAAAGAAATAAGACTTTTTACAGAAGAAAAAATATAATAAAAAATACTGTGAAAAATGTCTTGCTCTCGTAAACATCATTTTGGAAATATTTGAATAATAAAATAAATAAATAAATAAATAAATCACTGGAGGGCTAATAATTTAGACTTCAACTGTAGGTATAAACAGTGTGAGTTTCACATTTTCCAAAAGCGGCTTGAAAAAAGTGACCGGTGACGTGTTCAGCCTTTTCAAGCAGAACAACCCAGAGTCCGTACTAAACAGAGCGCATTAATAACATGTCATAAATTTTGCTGTGCATTCCCTGGGCTTCCTAAAGCTACCGTCAGACACTGATCGGTTGTTCTCACTGACGCCTACGAGAGGCTCAGATCACCCCAGGGCTTACGGCTGGGCAGAATGGCAAACAAGCTGGTAGATTTATGAGACCCGTGTACGTACTGATAGATGAGATCAAAATGCAAGCTTCAGGGCAGCACCGTAGCAAAACACCAAAGTGTGACAACAACAGACACGAGTATTGTGAAGAAACAAAAAAAAAAAAAAGGGTATTTTTCCTTGGGTCTTTATAAGGCAAAAGCTCAGGTGTGTTGAAGCTCAGCAGGAAGTGACTCATGTGTCTATGCCTCTTCATTTTTCACCTGTTTTTCACTTCGTGTATAATTGGCTGGCTGTGAGACATGTAGAGAGTCTTTTCTGCAACACAACAGAAAAACATGAACATGAGGTGCATATATGGCCATTGAACTATGCACACAAAAAAATATTCCTTTAGCTAGACTTAACTGTGAGCTAATTCAATGTGTTTGTAAACGTGAGGTAACTTTAGCTGCTGTCTATACTGACTTTTGAAAAAAAAAACTGTTTAAATGCATAAATGTACATTTATTTTCACACAATAATGGGAAAAGATTAAAGGAATAGTTCACCCGTTCATTAGTAAGTGTACTCTCAGTGTTGGGTTGTGGCTGGAAGGGTATCCTTTGCATAAAACATGTGCCAGAGTAATTGGCGGTTCATTCCGCTGTGATGACCCCTGATAAATCAGGGACTTTTACAGTGTATAATGCCATGGTAATAAAAATACCTTTGTTAGTCAAGTTGAGGTGCATCTACAACAGTCCTGAAGCTCAAACCTCGGTGCATAAGGCACACCAGCGGTTGAGGTCCAGTGGTTTTGGTCTAGCACAAGGCTAAAGGCAGACACAAGAGGGTGGGGTATTGACAGGCCGAGCAGCAGGCAGACAGACATGATGTACAGCCCGGCATAATCAGTTCCCAGGCTCATTAATCTACAGCTACCGCTTCTCTTGATGAGAGAGTGATGCATGGGGAAAACAGTTCCTCTCCAATGTCACCCTGAACGAGGCATGGCTTCCTGAGAGGAAGGATAACGCAGGATCCTGGATCTTTGCCGTTTACACCAGAAACAGATTAAAAGGATAGTTCACCCAAAAATGAAAATTATTTACTCATTATTTACTCACCCTCAAGTGGTTTCAGGAGCTTCTACCTTCTGTTGAACACAAAATAAAATATTTTGAATAAAAACCTGTAACCATTGACTCCCATAGTAGAAAAAAATACAATGGAAGTCAATGGTTACAGGTTTCCAACATTCTTCAAAATATCTTATTTTGTGTTCAACAGAAGAAAGAAACTCAATGGGTGATAATAAGCCCCTTTAAGTTAGTTCCTTCAGAGGAAAATGATCCTTTAAATGTATAATAGTTTATTTAGGCTTTGTGAAAGAGAAAGGCACAATGCAGGTACATCATAAAAAGAAATGTATTTGCAATAAAATTGACTTTTACTTGTGTGTGTCGAGTTGATCCATGCAATCTTTTACGGCACATTACAGTGCGAAACAAATTCAGTTTGCTTGATTGTCACCGCTTTCATCCGTCTTGCCGCCTGACCTGACAAAAAGCTCATTTGTGATCATGAATCAAAGTGAAAGGTCAGATATTTCACCATAATAACAGCTACATCGCCTCTAATCTTGAGGAAGAGAGTCATTAGTCTGTAGGGTGCTCCGGGGAGCAGGATACGTTTCGTACCGCGCCCCCAATGGAGTTCAGGCATCTCCAGGGCAGCATTCAGAAGCACACTCCAAAGGCCAGAGGTCATACGGGTGCTTTTCTTGTGTAATTGTAACATCTCCCAGAGGGCAATGTCACATCAACAACGGCCTGCTCCATCATACTTTTGTGTGTTTATTTTCAGGAGAGGACGTGAGCTCCAATCGAAGCTTCCCTATTAGATTTAACCAGCACGTTTTGGGTCAAGAGGGAAGCCACTTTTTCATCAGGAGTAAAATTCCATTTGAAACTCGCCCCATTTTGGTTTCACAAAAAGCAATTGCATCTTCAACGAATGAGCCATCAAATTACAAGAAAGTGGGAAAATTGCATGGCCACAGGGGTGCAACGCAAGATCCTCGAGAGCGCAATTACAAAAATAATACTCCCCTTCAAATGCGAATGCTGAAGTGAAAGGTGCACATTAAGTATCAGCCATCTTGCATTTCCAAGGTCATCAGAAAGAAGTATTTTCCAACCAACAGATATTTCCTTTAAGTGAGCATACACTCCGATCTCTTCATTTATATGGAAATGGAGATCATCAGCATTCCTATTAAAGACAAGCCAGAAGAGCCAGGGTGTGAGAGACACGACAGGAGTCAATGGGCCTTGCAGCATGATGCAAAACTCTGCTTGGTTGCTCTGGAAAGGCCTATGAAAAGCACCACACCGAGCTTTATTAATGTTTCATGAGCCTAGGAAGTGACAAGCACGACACCGTACAAGATTTGCTGTTGGTATCGTGTGCCATCTCTTCGGTTCAATGACAACAAGGTCATCCCTATGGTGAAATGAGAGCGGACGTCTTCAACGACTGGCCCAAACAGCAGCTCATAAACGGGGCCGTAAAGTCATTTGTGGCTGCACCGGGTTATGGTTCTCGCCGTATGTCTGCTTTATGAAGTCTGCCGATGACAGACAAGACCCGTTACACTCTGAACCATATATCATACAGGCAGTTTCAGAAATATCAGTGCTAAATGTGAAATAGGAACTGAGAAAACAGACATTTGATCACCCGTTACAGAAACAAAATGGAACGCTGACTAGATCATTCAATGTTTTGTAAGCATACATCATGAAGCAGGAAAAATAAAATGTTTTTTGTATCAGTAATACAGTTTGATGGTGGTATTTCTGTCACAGTGCTTTGTTTTAGTTTGTTTCTTGAATAAAAAAGGGTAATAGCGCCACTTAGTGTTAGAGAGCAGAAACTCACTGCTTAGTGATCAGTGTGGTTCTGCTGCCACTTTAATAGAACACAAAGACCACATTTGACCTCATTAATTTCAATATTTAAGACTGTAGTACACGTTTGTAAAAGCTGACACACCTGCTAGAAATACCATACACGTACAGCTTTGAACTGAAAATTTCCTGATGAAATATGATTCTATCTGAGGTTTAACCCTTGACATGCATAGTAGGAAACACAAATGTCTTCTTGTGTGTTTAACGGAATAATTTCAGTTTTAGGTGAAACATCCCTTTAACGACCTTTTAAACAGTGATATTTTCTTCTCACCATTCTTACCAGATGACTATAATCGGAATCAATGGCATATCTTAACAAAACTTGAATAAAGATTTTTTTTCTCTCTGCCAAATAAAAAAGCTTCTAAGGTTATCATAACTGGAATTTTCCTACATGAGTTTATCATGTCTACATTACAATAAACAGAACATTTAAAATAAATGACACGGTCCGTTTATTATGACTGTACAATTTAGAGTAAACTTCCCTTACTCTATATATTGTCCACTTATTGGAGAATGTGCAGGGGGAAAATAACATCCGGATTACAGTCCATGTTTTATTGCATCCAATGTACAGTTTGTTATGCAACAATGCCGCAGAAATGAGTAAATCTGTTTATTAATGAGGCTGCACTGAGGCTCAATAAATCACCAGAGATTAGACTGTTGCCATGAATGAATTGCCACTGAAATCACTAAATGCAAACAATGCAAGCCTATTAAATTATAAGGGCAGCCACAAGAGGGCCTCAGTTACTAAGACTTCCTTCACTTCCTAAATACTTCATATATCTGAGATAAACGGTCCATCTATAAGAGCATATTTATCTTAAAATATGTATTAATATCTTTAAACCTATAAGTACTTTGGCAAGGTTTTGGATTCTAATCTTTGCGGGGCACTTTTATTTTGAGGGGGCACTTCCTCCTACAACAGAAAAAAATATATATTATGGCTGAAACAATGCACCCACTTAGTTCTTCATTTGACTTACTACCATCTGGGTGGAGATACTGCCTTCCTGCAGTATCAAAAAACAAGTTTTCTTATGTCCCACAGGCAATAAGATTGATACATAATCTTAAGAAGAAGTTTTAAGTAAGTTGGCCTGTTTATTGTGCTTTATTCTATTTATTTTTATGTATTTTTCTTTTTATATATATTGTTGAATGGGAAAATGTTGTCTTTGTCCTGTTATTAGGTGTGATGTCTTCTGATAATGCCACAAATCAATTTCCCTAAGGAGATAAATAAATCTACCTACCTATCTACCTACTCTAAACGCCAAACATTAATCCAATTTGCTCCACTTTATACACAAACATTAGCACAACATAATCATTTATATACAACTATGCATTAGAGATTGACACTTTTATCTTAAACACATGCTTTAAAAGGGTTATTAATTCATTTATTTTCTTTTCGGCTTAGTCCCTTTATCGCCACAGCAGAATGAACCGCCAACTCATTCAGCATATGTTTTATGCAGCGGATGCCCTTCCAGCTGCAACCGATCACTGGGAAACTTAAAGGGGCTAGTTCACCCAAAAAAAAAAGAAAAATCATTTACTCTTCCTCATGTGGTTTAGGAGTTTTTTTTCTTCTATTGAACTCAAAAGAAGATTTTTTTAAAGAGTGCTGGTTGCTGACACCCATCGACTTCGATAGTAGAGGAAAACATTAGCCAACAACCAGCATTTTTCAAAATATCTTCTTTTGTGTTAAACAGAAGAAAGTCAAATGAGCAATCCCATGCAAATGTAAACCTTGCCATGAAAAAAAAAATAAAGTTTTTACCAAAATAGCGAAAACCTTTCTATTTTTTTTTTGCATAGGCTTGTATTTTACAGTACTGCAAAAATATTTAAAAATGTATCTGAATGTTTTCAAACAACTATATTTGATTTACTAAAGTCACACAAGTGCCAATTTCACATCTGTCACATCCATGGCGAAGCTTTTCCCTCATAAATGCAAAAATGTAAAATAAAATAAATTTGATCATTTTGTTCTATAGTGGGCCAACTCCTATCCTTTTGATTAGCATTGTTTCTTTTGGGTTGTGCAGTTTAATTCACAGAGTTTATAGAAAGCATGTTGTATACTGCAAACTCGCATACTTTTTTGGTCACATCCATAACGCATGTTTATTTTCCTCATTTCAAATATATATGTTTACAAATTGATATTTTTCTGATCCCTTAACTCTGTGGTTAGTTGTTTTGGAAAATAAAAACAGATGTTTCAGTATAATGTTAACATATACTTTCTCTGTGAATTTATGTTTTAAGTTTTTATGAAAAATGTCACATCCATAACGCTTGAATTGCTCACATGATGGCAGAATTTAAATGTTTGGGTGAACTATCCCTTTAATTGATTCATATAACATAGGTACAAGAGAATGGATCTGGCTGGGAGGCAAAACAACATGAGATGAATACCGAATGACACTCCAATGCCAGAGGAACGATTCCTCTTCATTGTCTGATCCAGTCGTGTCTTGACACCTGCCCACAGAGAGTATGAAAAACACAGCAGCTAATAGAATCAATCTGGAAGACGAGCCACACTCTCTGATGCAGGAGCTTAAAAACATTGCCTCCCCTTTGCCAAGATGTACTTGTTCTCCAGGCCTTTCCATCCATTTATTCTCAGTAATTACCAAAACACAAACACTATTAGTGCAGTAGCAGGCAGCGACTCATCGCAGCTGGGCAGTGAGAGCTGCGTTCTTGGGGAAAATAGTCTATAAACAGTCTGAAAGCACAAATGATTGCCACTTTTGATAGAAGTGAGAGGATGAGTTATAGGAATATTATATAAGTACCTTATAAGTAGCCGATTACACTGTCAGGTAAGTGGCATAGCACATTACAGAGAGAAAGTAGTACTGTAGCCCACAACCCTCTCCGCTCTGGACAATTAGCATTCCTCGTTTTCTGTTTCTATAAATAACTAACCTTCATCATCCTATAATCCTTTCACACTTTGGACTTAAACTCATTGACTACTGTCCCCCCTCAACTCTTATATAATGTCATGTTCTGTGACTGACCATATAGTCAAAATGTGAATTAGACTTAAATAAATGAATAAATAAATAATCACTCTATGTTTCTATGTTTGGCCTTGGTGGCACTGATCTGCTGCTTTGATTCTTCCAGTACATTCACAGACATGCGGTCTGAGAAAATAACACTGCTGCTGCTGCTGCAAATATAAGATACACATATATGCCGTAGAAGGAGGTGGTTCTCTTAAAACAGGAGATTGAATGGAAGGATGAATGGATGGACAGATGAATAGATGGATGGAAGAATGGACAGAAAGACAGACAGACAGACGGATGATGTTAAATTGCAGTTGAATTTTTCCAAAGACAACAGAGCAGAGATAAAGGTCCCATGTCATAATGCTATTCATAACCATAAATAAAGTAAAAACATTGTTTTATGAATATTAATAAATATTATATTATTGTGAATATTGTTAATTATGACATTTTTACAGTATAGACAGACAGACAGACAACATCTAAAAATAAAGAGTGACAGAAAAAATGACAGACAACGCTAGAAAGAACTATAGAATAAAATGAAACTGATGGTTTCATACTGCATATTAATACACTAAACTCGACAGCATCCTTTGAACTTGGACTTCTGAAGTTGTGTGTTGCTTCATTGAGCATCAGCGTCTGCCTGCTTGTGTATTGTTGGGTTCTGTGTGGGATTGAGCTCAATTCAATGGCTCACATTCCCACTACAGATGGCCAGCATTCTGAAAATCTCCAAGAGATCTCTCATGCGTTGAGTTAATATGAGTCACGGTCCATGGGGAATGAAAGGGATCTAAGCTCAGAGAAAAACAAATAGCCATTTGTGATGATAAACAGACATTCTTCCAGCCTATATCCTTCCATTGTGAGAGAAAGATTTTTAAGCGGAGACATATTGACATTGCAAAGCCATCAGTATAGCAGACACATGGAGGAACGTCTCAGTCTGGCATTCATATCTCTAGAGCACTACACTTTACAAATTGACCCGTGCAGAACGACAAACGCGGGTCCGGAGTTTTTCACTCTGGATTGTTTTGAATTGCTATTGCTCAGCAATTCCTTACTCGGATATCCATCAGCCGTCCATTTATCTCGGAAAAGATGGCACAGGTCACCGTCTAATGGCTGACTGTGAGCCATTTCAGTGATGAATTCACAAAATCATCCAAAGATGAGTAAAAGTCTGCTTAGAGGTTTTTCTTTGTGGCGGCAACAGCAATTTTTGACACATAGCTCATGCCAGAACAATACGCTGTATGGTGGAGAAACGTAATGAATACGAAGTACTCCAATTACAGCTCTTGTGGAGAATATGCAATGGTTTGTGTTTTTTAAATGCAGCCAAGAGCACTTTAAGGAAGGCACTTATTGTTATAACTGCCCACAAATGCAATGAAAACCCTATTTTATATGGTTATTCATTCTAAAGCACCGTTTTAAAAAAGATTACTTGATCCAGCCACGTTTTGTTGGAACCCGTTGACTTCCAATGTAAGGGACAGTTTGATATTATGAAGATGCTAATAATCTTTTTATTATCTTATAAAGCAACCATTGAGCAAGGCTTTCAAACCATACTGCTATTTTGTGAGTATGGCTAGAATGTAGTCTTGAATCAGTCATTCTGAGTGATAGTTTCATGCACATCCTTATTCCACCTTCCATTGCTTCGAGGAGCAACACTTTATGTCAGGCTGATCCCAGATCTGTCAAAAAGTTCTGGAAATTAGGACATCCACACACACCACAAATAAAAAATCTGATCCAGCACCTCTCATGCAACTCATTTTTTGTTGCTACTAAAAGCAGTGATAGTCGATTCTTACCTATTTTTAACTGAGCGAACCCTGTAGCATTCAAAACTTCAAGTTTGGAGAGCTGGACAATATTTACGAGATCTGACGTTGAGATATTTAAAAATATATATTTAACATAATTATCACTTAAACAGCTAAATTATGACAAATGTCTCTTTTGGTGTCCCACTGAAGTCTGTATTGGGACAAAATTAGTTTTATGATAAAGTTTAATGAGTTTCAACTTTAAAAAAAATTAAAAATGTACATAAATAAAGTAAATTAAAATTACATTTTAAATAAATAAGTAATACATTGTAAATTGTGTGTGTGCGTGTCTGTTGGTTTATTTTGAAAAAGTAACCCATCAACCATTTTTTACAGGTTTCCAGTTACTAAAAATATGTGCTTCCAGTTTTGTCATGAAGACTGATGTGATTTACATGTGCGCAACTCATAAGGTATAATAAATGGCGTCCTTTACTCTGAAACCAGCACATACACTACCTGACAAAAGTCTTGTCATCATTTTTCTGATGAATCATCTGTTGAACTGCATCCCAATCATCACAAATTACTGCAGAAGACAGAACCCACATGGACCCAAGATTCTCACAGAAATCAGTCAACTTGGTTGAAGGAAAATGGTCATGGTTTTGGGGTTACAGGGGCCTTTGCCTTTCATATAAGCCACTTCTGATACCAAATGATCAACAAGAAGTCAAGTTACTATTTGTTGTTCCTAAAACTTGGATAGGCGACAAGACTTTTGTCAGGTAGTGTACATTTATTTAAATTAAACCTCTATCATGTTCAATATAACAGTTGTGTCAACCCCTTATTGTAATCTAGATATTGTTTTACTCTATTATCCAGACCTACAAGCTATGATCAATGCCTTTCATACTGTTTTCCAAACTGATAGGCATTTTTTCCATTTAAAAGACAAATGTTATGCTATAATTCTGAACTGGTGATTATGCGACTGCTTTAAATGACTTGTCTTGTGCTAAAGGTTATTGTGTCATGCTCGAATTGTCAGACGGCTCACCTTGACGGGCAGTTGTACAGCAGACGTGAGGGTCTGGAGTAAAACCACAGGGGCTGATAAACAGATGGAGCTGTGTCATGTGCACAGAGATGCTTTCACCTCCACCGTTTCTCCACATTCAGCCATATTACAGTGTACAAACTCGCTTTACACATCTGCTCACTGAATAAACAGACAATATATTCCTCATGGAGAGCTACAAAACAGCATTTAGCAAATGTAGCATCCATAAAACCCTGACGCAATGTCTCAAATGAGTAAAATATAGTGCAGTTAGATACTGGAATTTAATTATAAAAGCCCAACTATACACTATATATTAATATGAATATATTCAGTTGAAGTCACAATTTCACAGTATTTCCAATCATATGTTTTCTTCTTGAGCAAGTATTATTTGTTTTATTTCAGCTAGAATAAAAGCAGTTTTACATTTTTTTAAAAACCATTTTAAGGTCAGTATTATTAGCCCCCTTAAGCAATATTTTCTTTTCGATTGTCTACAGAACAAACCACTGTTATACAATGACTTGCCTAATTAACCTGGTTAAGCCTTTAAATTGCACTTTAAGCTGAATACTAGTATCATGAAAAATATCTAGTAAATATTATTTACTGTCATCATGGCAAAGACCAGATAAATCAGTTATTAGAAATTAGTTATTAAAACTATTACGTTTAGAAATGTTTTGAAAAAAAATCTTCTTTCAGTTAAACAGTAATTGTGGCTTAAAATTAAGGAGGGCTTATAATTCAACTGTAAGCAAATTGCATTAGGTTCCCCGAACCACCAGGGGACCCTCTTGCTATTCAACATGAGATACTGACTACGTTTACATGGACTTCAGTAATCTAATCATTTGCCTTAATCTGAATAAGACAATAATATGATTAAGGTGCATACATGAGTTGCAATTAATATCATGATGTCACCGTTCTGCGCTAGTTTCCTCTGGCGTTGGGGCTAATAATTCAGGACAGCTAATAATTCTTCACCTGTATATATGAAAAGCACACATGAGAATGTAAACTGTTGTCTCTTATTGTACTGTATCTGTACTGTGCCAGATTCCCAAGATTTCTAAAGAATTTGCATACGATGAAAGAGAACGGACCATCATCTGCTAAGCTCTACAAGGGCAGAGAGGCATCATAAAATTCTTCAAATCTTCAAAGGATTTAGAAGAACTTGTATATAACATATATATATATAACATATATAAGTTGTTTAAAGCCATTTAATCGCTTTTTTGTGAGATACACATTATATTTTATTTTAATACGCATTCTAGAGATACACAAAAATATATATTTTATTTAAAATAAAATATATTTTATTTTAATACTCTTAACAGCTGTGGTTACCGTTGTTTTTTAATATGAAAAACTGGTAAACTTTGTCTTTTTTAGGACAAAAATTCCCAGACTTTAACTTTCAACTTTACACAGACCAACAATTTTTGGTAGTAGTTCCCAAAACACTTTCATTCATTTTCATTTCGGCTTAGTCCCTTTATTAATCTGGGGGTCGCCACAGCGGAATGAACCCCCAACTTATCCAGCATATGTTTTACGCAGCGGATGCCCTTCCAGCTGCAACCCATCTCTGGGAAACATCCACACACACCCATTCACACTCATACACTACGGACAATTTAGCTTACCCAATTCACCTATACCGCATGTCTTTGGACTTGTGGGGGAAACCGGAGCACCCGGAGAAAACCCACGCCAACACGGGGAGAACACACAAACTCCACAGAGAAACGCCAACTGGCCCAGCCGAGGCTCGAACCAGCGACCTTCTTGCTGTGAGGCGAACGTGCTACCCACTGCGCCACCGTGAGGCCCCCCAAAACACTTGTTTATTACTATTAATAATAATTATTATTATTATTATAACTATTATAATTATTAAAACATGTTAAGAGAAAAATATATTTAAAAAAATTGCACTAAAATAAAATTTGAATAAAATAAAATGTAATTAAATTATAACAAAATAATGTAATGTAATGTGTATTTATATAGCACATTTATCATGTATGGCCATACACCTAAAGTGCTTCACAGTCATGAGGGGGGTCTCTCCACACCACCACCAGTGTGCAGCATCCACTTGGAAGGCCACAGGGAATACCGGCTAATCACACACCAGCTATAGGTGGAGTGGAGAGACAACACAAACTCACACAAACCGGGTTAAGAGCCCCCTGATGGCCTCACTAACATCACTTCCAACAGCAACCTAGCTTTCCCAAGTGGTCTCGCATCCAGGTACTGACCAGGCTCAGCCCTGCTTAGCTTCAGTGAGTAACCGGTCTTGGACTGCAGGTTGATATGGCTGTGGCAAATAAAATAGTGCCAAGGAAAATTACAATTATAAATTACTAACTAAAGGTTTGTTAACACCAAATGCAATAACAATTGCTAACAATAATTATAAGTATAAACTTCTATGAGAACAGAACCACATCAGTCCAAACCACAATTATGATAATGATGTTATTACACATGACATGTAGAAATTTAAATCTTGGATAAGAAAAAAATAATAATAATAATAATAATTACAAAAGTTGCAACATATAATCGTCAAAAATGTATACACTGCAGTGACGCTGATGTTCATGTTCAGTACACTATATTTTTACTACAATCCTGAACTAAGCAGAACAGTATCATAAGAGATAATACATATTTTGTTTGGTCATTTAGTAAATATATTATAAAACAGCAAAATAAATAATAAAACAGCGAAAAAAACATTTTTTTTTAAATAATTAAAGAGCTATTGAGTTGTCAGCAAATACACTGGATTCATCTCAATAAACTGTATTTATGTAAAAATGCTTTAAGCACTAGTAAAATACAAGTACTGGATTAGACTCAGGGTCAGACGGCACATATTCTATAATAAATGACTTGGACCTGATCAGGCACAAAACTTGATCTAAACATCTCCAATACAAACAATGCTGAAGTATATAATAAAGTACGGTAAAACTGCTTCCTTATCAAGGTGTCTCTGCCCTGAGAAACTACTGTTAACAAAGCTGGCAGACGGCAGTGGCCTGATTCTGCTGGAGGTCCCTCTCTCCGGACCACTAGCTCATCCAGGCAGTAAAAGAAGGCTGACAGGGATACAGATGGTCTTGTATACATATATAAACAACAACTGCTTTATGAAGGTGTCGTAAATGCCAGAAGCAGCTGGCTACCATATACCTGAGCACAAGGTAGAACGAAAAGAAAAAGAGATGGAGGAAGAGGGAGAGAAAGAGTGAGGGATACTGTGTGCTGGTGTTTGGATGTGGGTATATCTCCCAGGGACACAGGGAGAGAATACATCTGGCAGGACAGCTGTTAGCGCTTTATAAGAGTATACTGATGCTGAAGAGAAATTATAAATCACTGACTTTGCAGCACTGCAGATGCACCCCTACATACCTTTGAGTGCAGGTACTAGACTAGTGAGATTTGTGGATATGCTAAATAATCATTGAGGCCAATAAATAATTTGATTGTTTCATTTACCAGCATCATTTTAACCATTAAGCAATCATAACTGTTTGCTAGATTGTTCATAATATACCTAGCTATGTTTGTTCATACTCAAATTAAATAAATAACAGATTTTTTTTAGAAAAATATTGTGATTTATATTTGGCAGCACGATGGCTCAGTGGTTAGCACTGTCGCCTCACAGCAAGAAGGTCGCTGGTCCTGGCTGGGTCAGTTGGCATTTCTGTGTGGAGTTTGCATGTTCTCTCTGTGTTGGTGTGGGTTTCCTCTGGGTGCTCCAGTTTTCCCCACAGTCCAAAGACATGCACTATATAGGTAAATTGGATGAACTAAATTAGCCGTAGTGTATGAGTGTGTGTGTGAATGTGACAGTGTATGGTTGTTTCCCAGTACTGGGTTGTGGCTGGAAGGGCATCCGCTGTGTAAAATATGCCGGAATAGTTGGTGGTTCATTCCGCTGTGGCAACTCCTGATAAATAAGGGACTAAGCTGAAGGAAAATTAATAAATGAATTAATGATTTATATTTCACTCTTAACTTCCGTTAAGGGCGCATAGTGCGAATCAATGCAACCGGATTTTCTGGGTGCATTATGGGACTTTTCAGGGATTTAAAAAATATATTCTAAGGTTTCATTGCACTGGAAGAATTTTCAATTGAGACATCACTTAAAATGGCTGATGCCTTGGGTAAGTTTGCACCAGCTGTTCGTAAGTTCTTTCTTCAACTGGAACGTAAAGTCCACACTAGGGGCTAACTAACTACTAGCTAGTTTGTAACTAAATTTGTTCTTACTTCAGTTGCACCACATGTTCTTAAGGCAAACCGTAGTTAGTAAGTCATAAGCTCTCCGCAAAGTCATGCATAGTCGCATTGAATGACATAATGAATATAAATCAAATCCCAACTACAAAACCTATGATTTGACACGTTTTGACATTGCAAGTCCTGTTTCCAGTGATCATAGTGTAGATCTACTTTATGTCAGCCGCTGTATTTCATCAGCTCTCGTTCTGTCATGGCTACATCATGTGACCAATATGTGATGGTGATGTGCGATTGACTGGAGCTCACTGAGGTCATTACATTTGATATATTCCTCAATCCAACCTCTCAAATAACACTTGAACCCACTCAAATCCTTAAAAAAAAACTCACAGCAACAACCTGCCAATCATCGACAACAATTTAGCACTGGCAAACTTTGCACTCCAAAAAAAGGAAAAAAAGAAATGCAAATGTAGTTATTATTGTGATAAGTGTCTCAAAAACATTGCCTGAGCTGAGAGACTGCTTTTAAGGATTAAAAACTAAGCGTATGATTAGCTATGAGGATTAGCATGAGTTTTAATGGTCTCAGTCCAATTTAAACATCAAAGACAGCTTAATCAGTGGAGAGAATTGGTAAATTAACATGTTTGCAAAACGCTTTGCAAAACTTCGAATGTAAGACACAAAAGCCGTAAACTTTAGTTGCACTTACTATTTGTGTTCAATTATTAATTTGCAAAAAAAAAAATCCAAACAAAAAAATTAGGAATCTTCATAAAACCATTGAGTTTACTGGAAAGCATCTTTACATTTCTATACATTAGCAGACTATAGTTTGAGATACGTACGATTCTATTAAAAATACGTTTTTTTATGTTCAATTTTTATTTATTTTTTCACATTTTTCATAGTGTTTTTTTTTAATGTATTTTATGTCATTTATTCCTGTGTTAGCCATGCTCAATTTTTTTTTTACTCCAATCTTCAACGCAACATCATTCTAATATGCTTATTTGCAGTTTGATCATTGGCATTTCTGATTATTATCAATGATGAAAACATTTTATTCAATAATTGACTTTTAATTGAATAATTTAATGTTAACAATCAAAGAACCATATATGTTTTCATACTTTAAAAATACTTCACTGTAATTGAATTGATCAAAAGTGATGGAAAATGCATTTATGCGATACAAAAGATACCATTTAAAATAAAAGCTCCTATTTTTAACTTTACGTTCATCGAAGAATCCTAAAAAGTATAATGCGAATGGTTTCCACAACTACATTTAAAAACTGAATTTTTAACATAGATAACAAAAAGAAGCATTAATAATTAATATTAATGGATGATAAATGATCCCTATACCAGCCAATAAAAATAAGTCCTTAAGCATCATGTGACACTGAAGACTGGAGCAATGATGATCGTGTTGAAAATTCAGCTTTTACATCATAGGAATAAATTACATTTTAAAATATACTCAAATCCAAAACGGTCCAAGACAAACCAGTTGTTTTTCACAGTAGTATTACTGTTTTCTACTTTATTTTCTATCAAATAAATGCAGCCTTGGAGGCCATAAGAGACTTTAATCCTTCCAAACTGCATATTCCACAATAATAAATACAGGGTTCCCACTCTTTCATGGACACCAGATTCAAGCATTTTTTTAAATCATTAATAATTTTAAATCGAGCACCTTTGTAATTCACACCCCCAGCATCTATAGCACCCCAAAGTCCTTCTTGTACTTAACAGTTCACTTACACTTAATATTTACTTTAAATGTCATCATGATGATGTTTTGAATGTGTCATGTTGACAGTTTTAAAGTCATGTTCAAAGAACTATAATACAATTGGTTGAATTCAATACTGGTAATATTCAAATGCCGTTTCTGAAAACTTTATAAAACACTTTATTTGTCAGTTCATTAAGAAGATTTAAATGTAAGATTTTTAACTGAAGAATTTTTCAGTTAAGTATTTTCTTAAAGACAGTACTTTTCAAAATTACACCATAAAACTTTAAATTCAATCACTTTCACTGACCTATATGTTTGTTTTTAAGTACTTTCCAGGTCTTGAATTCATATGTCTGAAATTCAAGTATTTCCCAGTGATGGGTTGCAGCTGGAAGGGCATCCGCTGCGTAAAACATATGCTGGATAAGTTGGCGGTTCATTCCGCTGTGGCGACCCCAGATTAATAAAGGGACTAAAAAGAAAGACTAAAAAGGGACTAAAAAGAAAAAGACCCCAGATTAATAAAGCCGAAAAGAAAATGAATGAATGAAATTCAAGTACTTTCAAAAAGCGTGGAAACCCTGTAAATTAGTGATTGAACAATTCGTTCATTTTGAACAAATCTTTTATTTGACTCGAGAACAATGAGTTCTCTCAGGGAGTGATTCATTTATTTGCGCATGTGCACATTTGTGTAGGTGGGGAAGAATATTAGTTAGCTTTTCGAGTCCTCTATTGGGTTTGAGATGTTTGTTCATCATGTTAAAGACAGAATATGCATTTAGAGGCAGAAAAAGAATTGATCCCTTTCATTTCTTGAGTCCTCGGTTTGAGTCATTCTTTCATCACGTGAAAGACAGAAGTCGATCATATGCATTTAGAGCCAGAAAAAAAGATTTGATCCTTTTCATTTGTTGAGTCCTTGATTTTGAGTAATCACTTTACATGCTGTCATGTGATCAACGAACGACTCAAAAACCTAAAGGCTCAAAAGGTTAACTAATCATGGTTCCTTGCGGCTCAGACTGAGTGTATTGGTTAGGAGTATATGGGATTGTATAACATGAACAAACGAATCAAATTTGAAGACATGTCAGAAGAGGTGAGCTGACGTAATCATAGACAAAAGAACCAGGTAAACAATGAATCATTATATTCTAATTATATTATAATTATGGCTTGTTTGTAGTGTGATCAACATTTGGTCTAGTTGTAGATGTGTTTGGAAGCATCTCGCAAAATTTTTATGTTATTTTGGCAAATTGAACGAAATGACTAAGAAAAAAAAAATTTCATCTAGATGAACAAGACTCAAAGGTCTGAGTCATTAAAATGATCTGAACTTCCCATGACTACTGTAAATAGCTCAGCTGCTCTTTTAAACTGTACTTTAAAAATAAAAATAAAAAAACTTGCAATTATTGGAGCAATAAACACAATGATCTCCTCTACATCAAAGTACAGCTCATCCTCCCATCCCTCTAGACAGCGGATCAAGAATCAAAACCCCCAGCACGTCATCCACATGCAGAAAACATCTCCACCGAGCCGAGATCAAACAGGGGGCGTAACATTCACTCCTCCAGTAAAAAAGCTGCAACCTGACACAGAGCCACAGTGGAGCCAGAGAGTCCAGGTAACGAAGATGGATGTCCTGTAATGCGGTTATCCTGCGGCTGCTGTGCTTGGAGGAATCCGCTCATAGCCCATCATCCCAACATAACAAACACACCAACAGGAGAGTTGCCTCAAACTGATTGCTCATGTCCTCAGAAGTTATAAACAAAAGGGGAAACTCAGTTTTCTGGGATAATGGAGCAATAACAAGGTTTAGGAAGTCATTTCCAAAAAGCCAAAAATGTGATTTGCGTTCCCCTTCACCTGTAATTGAGTTTCTGTGGGAAAGGTAAATTCTGCAAAGCACAGACTCCGCGTTTGACCCTTGTAACTCTGAACGGCTACTGACAGTCTTTAGTCTGTGTGCTTGACTTAGACTTGTAGAAGTTTTTTTTTTGTTTTTTTTTCAGCTACTAACCATATCTAGAAATACAGTATGAATAATACATGCTTGGAGTAAGACTCTCTCTTATTCATTCATTCATTCATTCATTTTCTTTTTGGCTTAGTCCTTTTATTAATCAGGGGTCACCACAGCGGAATGAACCGCCAACTTATCCATCATATGTTTTACACAGCAGATGCCCTTCCAGCTGCAACCCATCACTGGGAAACACCCATACACACCCATTCACACACATACACTACGAACAATTTAGCTTACCCAATTCACCTATAGCGCATGTCTTTGGACTGAGGGTGAAACCGAAGCCCCCGGAAGAAACCCACGCCAACACGGGGTGAACATGCAAACTCCACACAAAAACTGACCCAGCCGAGGCTCGACCTTCTTGCTGGGAGGCAACAGCGCTACCCACTGTGTCGCCCCCTCTCTCTTATTAAAAGTAAGATTTTATTTAGATTTCTTATTTTATATAAATGTGAAAAATTAGAAATATTGAACATTGAACACATAATAAAAAATTTGAAATTTAAAAAATACATGGAATTAATAGTAAAATGTACATTTGTTTATTGTGTTTTTTGTTTTTCCAAATGGTATCAAATAAAGTAGAATTTTAAAAAAATCTCTCTCTCTCTCTCTCTCTATTATTTTTATTTCGTTTTTTTTAAGCGAAAATATTTTTATTGACTTTATAAGTTTGGTACAATCTAAAAAATAGATTGGTTGATTGATTGACTTTTTAAAATTTCATTATTATTTTTGTAAGTATCTTGTTTTAGTATTTTGTAAGCTCTGTCCACACGAACATGGGTTCTACTTTGCCATCAGATTGTGTACCACCTTCTGCTTCTGCAGGCTTCTGATTGGCCAACACAGCTTTATGCTTATCAGCATACCTATATTTAGCTATATGGCTTTGTGTAGTGCATCATAGTGTGTTTTTACAGTTTTCACATGGACAGAGACTTTTTTTAAGTTTAAAAATCTATGAAAAAAATTATTAAATTTATTTTTCAATTATTTTTCATTTTAACCCTTTTCATTTTATAATGGTTTTTTTTTTATGAAACTTTTATTTTTATCATTTTTTGTGACATCCTCAACAAAACTATTTGAAAAAGCAGCAAAGCCATAATCACGAGCATTTTTCACTATGCAACTTTACATTATCAGTTACTATCTTGTAGATTACTACACTATATCAATGTAAAACACTATATATAAATCAACCTGAGACATGAGGTGAAACGCCCAGCATGAAAAGCATTTCTAGGAAAATATTTGCTTCTAAAATAATTACGGCTTTCCAAACCACTGAACTGAAAACCTCCATTCACTAACATCACAGTTACACACGCAAGATATTAGAGCTCGCAGGAGAAGGAGAAAAGAAAAATTATTACACGGCAGACGAGTTCTTTTACAAGTCGCCTCACACTAAAAATAAACCCTCAGCCACGCATGGCAAAACTACCGGCATAACCTGATGTCAGCTTTGTCAAATAATTCTGCCCAGTGAAGCTTCACTACATCTCAAGGGATTTGTTATGCGTTGTGTTTGACTCGCTCATTCGTTTGAGCCTGTCTCTATGGCCCTCCTGCATATTTTACTTTGGCATATGCCACAGTTGAGTTCCATTAATCAGTCCGAGCTCGTATGAGGGCTGAATGTTAAACCCTCATGCTGTTCCAACTCTCCACCCAGCCACAAAAAGAAAAAAGAAAAAAAAAAACAGCCCCGACATTAACCTTGTAGGACGGAGGCGGTTCGTGCATCGTCGCCACTTGGCAATGAAGGCAAAAGGAGAAGTTCTCAGATTGTTTCCAGCCGGAGCTGCATGAGTGAATGGGTTTGTGTGTGTATGTGTGGCTCCGCTATAAATAAGCCTGGCGGCTGGAGAGGTGCTAGTCTGCGGAGGCACTGACAGTAGAGGGCAACGCGGCCTTGTCTCGCTGGGAGACGCCAATTAAAACTGGACCCGAACCCAAAGTGTGCAACTGCACCGCGTCTACTTGAGAAAATGAGAAATGAGGTTTGGCATGAGGCGGACTGAAGTAACGGTGCTGTAAAATGTCAGGCGCTCATTCGAGTTTTGCTTTGAAGAATCGCTCACATATAGAGCTCATGTGCTGTAAAACAGTTTTCAGGGAGAACAGAAATCGCATTGCTGATGATCAGCTACAAACAATAAGTATGAACCTGAAGTATGAGGTGACGTAAATAAAACCCTTGATCCATTTAGGTGGAAGTGACAAACTTCAAGCTTTACATGTTTCTATGAGTTTATAATATATCCTAAATGTGAATTTTGTCACTGTTTTAGTGCGCACTAGCTTATAGATATCCTAAAAACTAACACTACTGATACTTACATTTAAAAATCTTTATTTTAATATCATGAGGCCTTTAATAAAGTAGCTCAGAAGGAAACGTGTCACAATGATAAAGAAAAAAGCATAACTTTGTCCAAATACTGGCATAAAGTTACACAGAGATTATTGGATTTCTGCATAAACGGTTCAAGCAATTGAATCTGAGTTTAGCTGGATGGATTGGACTTCAGGTTAGCTTTAATTCATTAATTTATTACATATGGTTTAAATTTGAATATTGCTAAAGTGCCATTATAATTGTATTATAAGGGTGTATGTAACTGCAGTCATTAATGTAGCTGGGTTTCCATTCTAACATGAAGCAAATATTTTCAAATTCTGCAAAAAAAACAAAAAAAAAAGAAAAGAAAAAAAATCCCAAATGCAAATTAAGTGTTTCCATCAAGTTGTTAAAGTGGCTGACTGTAGCATTGGTAACCTAGCAACCAACAGTAAACAAGGCAAGCATAATGGAGACAGCTGATAAGTCATGTAGGTTTAATGTTTGCTTTATCAGAGTGTTGTGTTTCCATCTCCCATTATTCACATTAACCTTTTTCGCACAAGACCAAAACCACCTCAAGCGTGTATAAAAGCTTATTTGTAAAAGCAACTATATTACAAGAAACAAATTGACATAAGCCATAAAACAATATGACATCCATAAAAACCAGCTGTAAAACGTTTTTAAAATAACGTAGCAATGCATGATGAACAAACACCACTGAAGCTCTTTACATGAACTTCAACCTTCATCTTATGAAAAATCACTGCAAAATCATCTTTATAGACTCAAGCATCATAACTCCACAACACCAAAGCACCCGTCAAACATCTGTCTGTCAGGCCTAATGTTGACAAAAGCAGCACTACAGCGACATTCACGTTTACATCGTTGCCTATAACAGTTGAGGAACAAGCGCCTGCGAATGGTAAGGAAATACTCATTGTTACCTTGCCCTTGAGCATCCACTGAGTCTGAGCACAGGATCCACAGGACACAGATAATGAGGAGGAGAGGAGGTCCAGCCAGGACCACAGTACATCTCGCTCGCTCAGGGGAGACAGCCATGACACCATTGGTTACTGTCACACGGGAGAAAATTATAGGTTTTGGTCAGTAAAAAATTGTACATTTGTGAAGTACAGAATTGTACAGTAAGTGTATACAGTATACATATATATTTTAAATACATAACTAATTTAAAAATCATTAACACAGTCTTGTATTGAATAAATAAATAAATTATTATTGTTACTGTCACAGTGTAGGACTGAGAAGTACACTGTGACTGTTGCACATATTGATTGATGTAAATTTGGTTATATATTTGCACATTCAGAGTTTCTCCTTAATAACATCATTTCAGAAAAGCATTTTTTCAAATTCTAAATAGTGAAATCATATTAGCAGATCAAACCAACTTAACCTCAATCACATATTGCACCCATACACTAATATTGCCCCATACACTTTGAAACATGGTCAGATTGCTGGCAAACAAATATGTATACACGGATCTGTGTAGTGCTGTGTATTGTGCATGCGTGCTTGTTTAATGTGAATACGTCTTGTTTTTTTTCTGTCTAAGGTAATCACTGTGTTTATTAGGGATGGCTGACGCGAAACTGATGTTTCAACAGTGTCAAGATCCCGAAACCGCAAGTGTTTCGAAACACTGCACCGAAGTGGACTCGGTGCAGTGGACTGTATGTGTGCACAGAGTAACTGTGCTGCAAATGTCCCGAATTCGAATCCCAACTGGTGCAAACACTCAGAAATTGTGACATATTTATTTACAAAGTGTTTATTCGGATGTCAGACCAATGTTAAAACAAAACACGTGACAAGAATAGAGCATTCAAAAACTAATGTCTATAACTGCATCACCCTGGATTCGAACCCATTATCTCTGCATGCTAGTCAGAAACTCTCACCACTCCAGTAAATCACTTGAAACCACAATTCTACAATGTGGGGTATAATTCTTCAATTTGCATAACGTTTCGTTGCTGAAATTGTTCCAGTGCAGTTACATAAAGAAATGACCACTAGGCGTCACTGTACAGACGGATTTCAAAACGTTTCAAAACTTCGACACATTTGCTTAAACTGTTTCAGTGTTTCATGACGCCTCGCCCTGCCCACCACTAGTGTTTATGTACCATTTCAATACAAAACCAATTCAAACTATACCCCATATCATCTTTCCATAAAACACTGATATAACCACATACACATGTTCCTTTAAACACCATTTATTAAAAAACAAACCATAGAAAGATTACACACACTCACTAATATCTACTCCTTAGAACCAAACCTGTTCAGATTGCAACCTAGGACATTTATACAATATTTTCCCACCATCCATTCAGAACAGCCATTTTGGAGTCACATTATCAGGGTCACGACCTCATGGCTGGGATAAAACCCATTGTTCAGTTTTTTATATTCGTATTGCTTGTTTGTTGTGTTGTGTTTTAAGTTATGTATGCATACTTATTTACTTTAATTTCTTTTATATGTATATTTGGCTCAAGGCCGCAGGCCGAGTGCCTTAGTGTCCCATCAGTATCGATATACAGCCATATTGTACTGCTACGAGTGTGATATTGCATTTATACAAGAGTTCGACGGCATAATAGTTTATATAAAACAAGAAAATCAAACACAGAGAGTTTCAAAAACCCTTTTGTAAGAGGAACTACTTTCTTCCGCCATTAATTCACATCTGTGGCTGACGTCAGAACAGCAGAAACTTTTTCTCCCCTAAGGACTTATTATGTGGTCTCTGTCACCATCTTGTGGCGGAACGTCAACCATCTTTGCTCTGCTCAGTATGACAGGCTGATGGTCCGCCAACGTGATGAATCAACAAAATTATGAATATTTAAAATAGGCACGATCCTTATAAATAAACTGCATAGTTGCAATCTAAACAACTACATTCTTGCCTTAAAAAGCCTCAAA
>CAIGQW010056839.1:5488325-5502463 GCA_903798125.1 Danio choprae | reverse complement strand
ATTTATTTTTAATTTTTTTAATGAACAAACCTATATAAACAAACACACAAAAAATACATTTATTGTCTTGGTTTTTGAATAAGCCTGTGTTTAAACTATGTTTATTAAAAATAAGATTTTGTTATTTAAATAAATCTAAATTAATAAAATTGTATAAGTCAGTGTCACCAATATTTTATGATGCTGTATAAGCCCACATTTAAAATAGATATATTACGAAAAGGCTAATAAAGAAAAATCATCATTTCATAATAACTACTCACTGAATATAACAAATGTGTTATATGAATGTGCTACAAAATAAAAAAAATCTACATCAACTACCTCATGTTTCAGAAGGAAATTTGGCCATTTACCATACTTTATGTTTACTTACACCACTGAAGCAAGTTCCAAGATAAGCCAAAGCATCAAGGCCTGCGTGTCTCCAAGCAACTAACTCTTGTATAATCACACTCATAATTCAGGAACTTTTGCAAAACTTGGCCCCAAGTAAGAGTTTCAGAAACATTTTTTAAAAGCAAATGTCTCAGCACAACCACTACTGGGAAAAATCTGGCCAAGGCTCAAGAAAACAGTCCTTTAACACACCAAATCCATCAAGATGCTCCTTCAAAGTCAGTTTGCATGCACTTACACTGACAAAGTCCACCAATGAAAGTTGACATGCAACTAAACTAATCATTCGAAACCAAACGTTGGAAATCTGACAGATCATGTACAGCATGAATGATATCGAATAGCACATGGTATCCACTCCAAAGTGCACTCAGCGGTAATGTAAGACTAATGTGAGAGAACTGTGAATGACTTCCAACAATGCACCATGTGACGACCACATTAAATCACATGCACACGTACAGATGAACTCCATATCGCCTGTCCTACCTCTAACAGCAGGTATCTTCGCAGCGAAGCTTGAAAACGCATTGGCAATGTATTTCCAGCACACGAGGGGAAGCTGATCTCCGAATACTCTGCGCACGGTTGGGATTCCTGCCCTTTCGAACACACAACTGGCAAAGCACTCAGCCTTCCTCCCGAGCTCATCCCGTCTGCAGAGAGAGAGAGAGAGAAACGGAGAGAGAGCGAAAGAGAAGAAAGTGAGCCAGGGAGATGGAGAGAGAGAGAGACACACACAAGCAGAGATAGAGAGAGAGAGAGAGAGAGAGAGAGCGAGAGAGAAAACTAATCTTAAATAAAATAAATATGATGACAATTTTACACAACACAGTAAATTAATTCAAACTATGAGATCATTCATTGCTTTTCCATCAATTAAAATATATTAAAGATCCAGATTTCATAGATTTTTTTTCAAAGAATTAGAAAGCTGAGCTATTTCATACACATTGATCCATTTTGTTTCTTTCGTTGTCGTGTAAACTGTCTTTTTGCACGACCTCAAATGAATTTAAACAAACGACACTGATACGTTCGGCTCTGTGAATTCTTAAAACCACAAATGAAAATCTTTAGAGAAAAACCCTAGAGCATATACACTAATGTTGAAAAAATATATCGTTTTAGCATTGATAATCGCAATGTGTATCCACAACAGCCACATAGCAGGATTAGATTATTTATTAAAGATTTCTTTTTTTTATTATTATTTAACATTTGATTGTTCAACTTCTTTACTTGAATACTCTTAGACTCCCCAGAAAACCATAAAACACTGTTTATTTATTTTTGATTGTAATTTATTATAATTTATGCAGATGCACTGCAAATAGGAAAAGACTTGATCATCGCAGTCAATCTAAATGAATCTATCCAAATAGTTATTCAAATCATCTGGTGAAATTATATTCATAATCGCAATATATATCGCAGCAAAACAAAATATCACAATGTCAGATTTTTCCAATAACGTCCAGCCCTAATATCCACTGTAAAAATGCTGGGTTCCACAACATTCATTCATGTTGTCCCAACTCAAATCGATTAAGTTAATAGTTTTAAACATTTTAAATAAGCAGTTTGAAGAAGCAGGTAAAATAATTTGATTGTATGTCTTAACTCTGTAAACAAAGGCTTTAACCTTAAAGAGCCCCTATTATGCATTACAAAAAGGTCATATTTTGGTTTTGGTCTGTCAACAGTCTGATATGCATGCAAGGTCAAAAAAACCTTTCATTGTCTTATAATATGAATTTATTTTTACCTAATTATCCCTAAATCATTTCAATTTTGCCGGGTCTGTGTGCGCAACAAATGGGCGATATCGACGTTACGGCTAAAGACTCGCTACCGTGTCGATTCATTCGAACCACTATGAGTCGACTCTTTTATAGATGAATCAATAGTTTTAAACACAGCGCACTTTCAGATTTAAGCCTTAGCTGGATATTTCACTTTACTTAGAGCTGTGTTACACACTGCATGGAAGGACATTTTCAAAAACCCATAATAGGGGCTCGTTAAAACAAATACATCAAAGACTGTCCTTGTAAACAGAAAAAAATAAGTCAGACCAAAAAAAGAGAGATTTCTTTAGAACACTACCTGATTCATACAAGTAAAACACAATCAACACAATTCATATTAACAAGAAAATAAACAATAAGTCATTCATTGCTTCATAATAGTTCAAATCTATTAAAATTCTAGATTTAATAAAACTACAAAACAAGGACTGTCACAGTGTAGGACTGAGAAATACAAAGTGACTGTTACATACACATAGTGCACACATACATTAATATGCATACACTTCCAAACATGAATGCCGGCAAACAAATATGTATACACAGATCTGTGTAGTGCTGCTAGTGGATTGTGCATGTGTGTTTGTTTAATGGGAATAAGTATTTTTTGTCTACTGTCTAAGGTTATCACTGTGTTTAAGTACCATTGCAATACAAATACAAATCCAACAACATCCCATATCCTCTTTCCATATAACAGTGAAATAACCACATGTACATGTCATGTTCCTTTAAACACCATTTATATAAAATAAAAAAAACTATAGAAAGATTACATGCACTCACCGGTATCTACTCCTCAGAACCAAACCTGTTCAGATTGCAGCCTAGGACATGTACACAATATTTTCCCACCATCCATTCAGAACGGCCATTTTGGGGTGACATCATCAGGGTCATGACCTTATGGCCGATGATAAAACTCATTGTTCTGTTCTCTATATTCATATTGGATGTTTGTTGTGTTGTGTTTTGAGTTATGTATGCATAAATTGCACAATTCTTGAGTTTTATTGGGGGACAACTTAACTGTTTTATGTTTAATCCACTTAAAAAACAAATACTTTGTAAAAAACAAATACTTGCTTACTTCCAGGGCCATTTATATCGAAGTTGATATTTAGCCGCACCCTATTGGTGTTTCGTAACATCTATTTTTTCTTTTTTATAAGGTGGGTTGTTAGCCCAACCTTCAACCCTCAACCTGGAGGACCAGGATATACACACATACAGTACGGACAACTTAGCTTACCCAATTCACCTACAGCACATGTCTTTGGACTGTGGGGGAAACCGGAGCACACGGAGGAAACCCACACGAACGCAGAGAGAACATGCAAACTCCACACAGAAATGCCAACGGACCCAGCCGTGGCTCAAACCAGCAACCTTCTTGCTGTGAGGCGACAGCGCTACCCACTGTACCACTGTGTCGCCCTGTAAAAACAAATAAGTTGACTTAATTTCTTCATGTTACCCCAGCACATATCGATTGTGTGGAACCCAGCATTTTTTACAGTGTTTACAGAAAACAAACTCACAGAAATGACTTAAATTACTTAATTAATACTTACAGAAATTAAAACATTATATATTCCTTGACTCCTTGAAAGTTTGCACAAAAACTTCTTTGTAAACAGGAAGACCAATTCAGAACAACCAAAGAGAGAGAAAGAAAGAGAGAGAGAGAGAGAGATTTGATGTTTCACCATACATCATTAAATGAACTTACAAGACACAAAATCTAAATAAGGAAAAAAACGTATTATAACAACAAATTTAATCTTAAATTGTCCTTCAGAACAGTACACAGCACATTGTTAAAACACCACTGCAATATATACTTATTTAAATCATTAATATCCTTATTTTTAAATTCAACCAGAATCCTTGATTTAACAAGAGTTTTAAAAGACAATATTACATCTTGACCATGTGAATAATTTATTAGACTTTTTTTGAGAGAGAGAGAGAGAGAGAGAGAGAGAGAGAGAGAGAGAGAGAGAGAAGATGAATCAAAAGAGAGTAAAAGAGGGGGAGAAAGATTGTTTCGATAATGCAGATTGTCATAAGAGAGCTGCATTCCTGGTAATCCAATAGAAGTGAAGTAAAAGCTTCTGTCATTTCAACAGACTTAATGAAAGCAATTTGATTAGGTGGCCCTGCATCTGCACAGCTTCCTTCAGACTCATTGTTTCGGATTTGTGCCGGCCTGTCTCACTCTCAAATTAACTTGCCTTTAAACGTATTTAATGTTGGACTTGAATACTTATGTGATTTCAGCTTCGAACAGCCCGGTGGATGGGGAGGCGTCCAATCGAAATGCCTATTCTCTGGGTGAAGTGAAGCTCAACTGGTACAACACAGCAATGGCAACTTCAAGGTCATGATTCCCTGGCAATCCAAAATTGATAAAATAGTTAACTGAAAGCTGGCTATGGATAAAAGCATCAGCCTCACGTCGACAAGTAATCTTGTAACATTTTAAAACAGGAGTATTCAACCTTTTTTCCTAATAAATATATCTTACTGACTCTAAACAGTCAATTGGTTCTCTAAGGCACCTCAAGGAATATACATGGTTTAAAATGTGAGAATATTAAAGAGCACAGCATGTAATTTTTGGCATTATTCACAACTAACAAAGGCCTATTTTGTGACTGAATGTGGAATCATGGGAGTTGTCATCTTCATCACATCCTAAGGCTCTCCTGCAGAAATCATGTTGATGGATGAGCTAAAGCAGGGGTGCCCAAGCTTTTTCTTATATAGGGCCAAAAACCAAACTTGATTGAGGGCTGTGGGCCAAAGGTAAATATACCAAATTATATTACATTAAAGTTGCCATAATTTCCTAATTTATTTCCTAATATTTAAAAATAGCTAGAAAACATTGCTTTAATTCATATTAACTAATGCAGTATATATTTCTTTAAATTTTATAATGAACTTATTACAGTAAAAACATAAACAATCCTATTTATAACAGAATGTCGAATACACCAGTAAAGCTGCACCTGCCTTTCCCTTGATTTGATTTCATCAATGTCTTGTGCATTGTCCTCTATGTGTCGAGTGACAATATTAGCATTTTTAAAAATCTGATTTATTTACAACATTTAATTGAAACATTTAATTTCAGTTTGCTTTATTTGTCGCCCAGCAATAAAAAAAAATAAACAAAAGGTTATGCTAAATTTGAAATGATCTCTGTCAAAGGCATTCGCACCAACCACCTCCCCATCATTCTCCGTCAGTTCTCAAATGGGATGGTGAGTGAAATTAATCAAATGTATTTATGGGCCAACTTTGGCCCGCAGGCCCTAGTTTGGGCATCTCTGAGCTAAAGCATTCAAAACTTATTATCATGGTAATATAAAGCATATTAAGCTGATAAGAGAAGAGAGCTTTTATTATGCCACAGTCGACCGCTTCTGCTCATTATCACATGGAGAAGCAGTGCTGTTTTATCATAAAAATACTTTTAAATGTTCTGATATGCTGGTCGGCGGTGCGGTGGCTCAGTGGTTAGCACTGTCGCCTCACAGCAAGAAGGTCGCTGGTTCGAGCCCCGGTTGGGTCAGTTGGCGCTTCTGTGTGGAGTTTGCATGTTCTCCCCGTGGTGGTGTGGCGTTTCCTCCGGGTGTTCCGGTTTTCCCCCACAGTCCAAAGACGTGCTATAGGCGAATTGAATAAGCTAAATTAGCCATAGTGTATGTGTGTGAATGAGAGTGTATGGGTGTTTCCCAGTTCTGGGTTGTGTCTTGAAGGGTATCCGCTGCGTAAAACATAAGCTGGATAAGTCTGCTGTGGCAACCCCTGATGAATAAAGGAACTAAGTCGAAGGAGAATGAATGAATGAATGAATGAATGATATGCTGATCTGTGTAGTCTAATAAAAGACAGAATATATTCATGTGTCTTTTGTGTTTACTATAAAAAAAGAGTGTTTGTGACCTCATGAGCATGGCAACACTGGACACGATACTTGTCACTAGTTAAAATTGCTAATTTCTGTGGATTGAAACATTCTTCAAAAAACATTTGAGATAATGCAAGCACATAAATCAGAATCAAAATATAGAATTATTTCCTGTATTTTAAAATACTTACAATATCATAATCGTGCATGTTTATGTTCACAATATATTGCATTACAGATTACATCGCCATATGTATAGTTCTAACTAATAATCACATTTAATGTTCTGTTGAAGAATAAAAGCCACCTACATCATGAAGTAAAACAACAGCAAATGTACATTTCGTATGAACTATCCTAACATAACTTGGTTCCCTGCACAATATTTATATATAAATCCATAAAACTGTCCTATAAATCTTGTTTACTCCCAACTCTCAAGCTAATATGATCGACAGTTAAGTAATAATTTGCAGATTACGGCAAGTGCATGTTTTTGATATTATCAGCAGATTTAAACATCAAGTGGATTGTCCAGCCGTCAGAGGCTGATGAATGAGCACTCATTAGAATTGCAAAGGCGGAGCGGAGCGTGATTCCAGACGGGCTTTGACAGGGCCACCAGACTTCATCTGGGTAATTAATTTGCCACATTCAAAAGGACGGAGGGTGTACTTTTCGAAATTAGGCCGGTAAAAGAAGTGGCAAAGGGTCATGATCAATTGATTATCATGACGACTGTGATGGAGGCGACACGACTGTTTAATGATTAATGCTTTTGTTTGCGTGCGTTCAGAGAAACCCTTCCCATGCTAATCAAGTTCAGATAAGTTTCAGCTTTAACAGAGTTTGACAAGGAAAGCAATAACGACACATGTATTGTGGTAGGAGAGACTCTAATTTGTGGTCTTGTATTATATACACTGGCGGTGAAATGTCTCTCTGCTGAACTTGTTCAATCAAATGTGGTGCAAACAGTAATTTTGAGAAATATTATAGTAAATTAAAAGAACTGTTTTAAATGGTAAAATATAATTTATTCCTGTGATGGCAAAATAAAATTTATTAAGCAATATTATTGCTCAACTCGGGCCTCACGGTGGCGCAGTGGGTAGCACAATTGCCTCACAGCAAGAAGGTCTTGTGTGTGGAGTTTGCATGTTCTCCCCATGTTGGCGTGGGTTTCCGCCGGGTGATCCGGTTTCCCCCACAAGTCCAAAGACATGTGCTATAGGTGAATTGGGTATGCTAAATAGTCCGTAGTGTATGTGTGTGAATGGGTGTGTGTGTAGATGTTTCCCAGTGATGGGTTGCAGCTGGAAGGGCATCCGCTGCGTAAAACATATGCTGTATAAGCTGGCGGTTCATTCCGCTGTGGCGACTCCAGATTAATAAAGGGACTAAGCCGAAATGAAAATGAATGAATGAATGAATGAATGAATGAATGAATGAATATTGCTCAACTCCTAATGTCACATAATTCTTCATGTTATAAAATGCTGATTAACTTTTCAATTTTTGCATGTGCTCACTTAAATGGTTTAAATTCTTTAATAATTATGAGGGAACATGATAATTGTTGTTTTTTTGCAGGATTTAGCCGATTAGAAGTTTAAATCGGTTATAGATTTGTTATATATTTTTTAATCATAATTATAATAAATTTTTTATTAATTACGGTGGCTCAGTGGTTAGCACTGTCGCCTCACAGCAAGAAGGTTACTGGTTTGAGTCCCGGCTGGGTCAGTTGCCATTTCGCTGTGGAGTTTGCATGTTCTCCCCGTGTTGGCATGCGTTTCCTCCAGGTGCTCTGGTTTGCCTCACAGTCCAAAGACATACGCTATAGGTGAATTGAATAAACTAAATTGGCCATAGTGTATGTGTGTGAATGAGAGTGTATGGGTGTTTCCCAGTACTGGGTTGGAACTGGAAGAGCATCCGCTGTGTAAAACATATGTTGGAATAGCTGGCAGTTCATTCCACTGTGGCGACCCCTGATAAATGAGGGATTAAGCCAAAGGAAAATGAATGAATGAATGAATTAATTAATATTATTTATGTATAATAAGGGCCTCACGGTGGCGCAGTGGATAGCACGTTCGCCTCACAGCAAGAAGGTCGCTGGTTCGAGCCTCGGCTGGATCAGTTGGCGTTTCTGTGTGGAGTTTGCATGTTCTCCCCGTGTTGGCGTGGGTTTCCTCCGGGTGCTCCGGTTTCCCCCACAAGTCCAAAGACATGTGCTATAGGTGAATTGAGTAAGCTAAATTGTCCGTAGTGTATGAGTGTGAATGGGTGTGTATGGATGTTTCCCAAAGATGGGTTGCAGCTGGAAGGGCATCCGCTGCGTAAAACATATGCTGGATAAGTTGGCGGTTCATTCCGCTGTGGCGACCCCAGATTAATAAAGGGACTAAGCCGAAATGAAAATGAATGAATGAATATGTATAATAAATCAAATTACTTTTAGAGATTGTTGAGATTTTTTGTAAAGTGTCTAATGATTACCAAGACTACAGTTCATTAATCAAAATATGTTTATGACAATACAACCAAAACATTCACTGTGCAACATTGCAATAAAAAAAGATTTTTAAGATTTTCTATTTAAACACACATAATAAAATATAATCTAGTCTAATAATGGCAACGCTGAATTACTATCATTATTTCTGCAGTCTTCAGTGTCACATGGTCCTTCTGAAATTTTAATATGCTGATTTAGTGTTCAATTACTGTTGGTGTGCAACTAATAATAATGTTTTTTTGTTTCTTTTTTCCCAATAACATTTTCTTAAAATATAAATATTTTCTCATTAATTTATGTCATTAAAAATTATTTGAATAATCTTTTCTGTGGAATAAAGGTTATAATTTCAAATTTTAAATAAATATTTTATCTTGCAGTATTAAATGGTTTCAAATTTCTAAATATTTATAGGGCAAATTAGCATAATATAACAATTTATAAGATCAACTGTCACTAAACACTGGATTTATGAAATAGAAATTTAAAATTTGACATTTCAAGCTTAAATTACATTTAAAATATATTGAAATCTTTTTTTTATTATTATTTGCAAAATTTTTACTGCTTTTACTTCCTAATTTTTTTTCAATCAAATAAATGCAGTCTTGGTAAACACAGGAGAAGCTTCCAAAAACATTTTAAAACGTATAGTAGGCTTATTATTCCAGAATTTGAAATGTCTGTGTACAGTATATTAACACTAAACAAAAAATGTATGCAAACGGTGTTTTAAGCATGCCAAGATTCATTAGTTTAACAGTGTACCATGCCACAAAAGTGGTATTGTAAAAGCCAAACTTAAAGTGTAATTATCCAAATGAAATGCACCAGTACCGTGTGCTAATGAGTGCCCTCCTCGGGGAGCAGCTCTGTTATTGGTGCTGAGTGGGTGGTACAGGCTAATTCCCAGAACAAGATGATACATCAGGAGGCAAAAACAAGACTGGTGCAGAGGCACAAAATCACTAAATGGGTCTAAGAGGTGACAACCACATTATCCCTTTCTGGATTCATCACCTGTGCTGATATGAGAGAGCTGCTCACTGATTTAGCCTGAGATCTTCATCAAGTGAAGTTCTGGGGCAATTCACTAAAGAAAATGGAAAACCTTACGGTGAGTCAGAGATTTGTAGATTGTAAATGCGACCACTTTTTTTTTCGTTTGTTTTGCTTTAAAGAAAAATAAAGGCAGATTTTTAGACACAACTTATGTCAGAGAGCATAAAAGAAAGAAATAATAATTCAGAAATTAGTTTATGAACATTTCAGCCAAGTATACTATAACTAGAAACATGTTATTTCAACTGCAAAGCAGCATCGCAACTTGACATTAAAATCAATATTCCTAATGTTATTTTTTTAATAAACAACATGTTTATTGTCCAACTATGGAATATAGTTCAGAAATTACATAATTGTATGCATCTGAAATAAAGATGAGATGTTCGGTTTCAAAATTTGCATTAAATTAAGTTTACTAATGTAATTTGGTAAATGTTAAATGCCTGTTAAAAAACCTGATTTAATACATTTCAAAATTATTCAGTATAAAATCCCACTAATATGCTTGGTGCTCATGAATAATTTAGTGGAAATTATGTGGAAATATGTGGAAAAGTCACATTTATTAATAGAGTTTAAATGAAGGCATATTGTTTTAGTACTTTTTTTACTGTAACTTTTCACCAACTTAATGCATTTTTGTAAACAAAGTATTAAAACTACAGATTACTATCGGCAATCTTTTGGACAATGATGCATTTTACAAACACTGCTAAAAATTCACACAAAATTTCTAATTTAACCCTCTAAGAATGATTTGGTGTGTGTTTTCACCATCTCCTATCTCCTTACCTCTATGAGCAGTCAGAAAACTGGCGGGAGATCGTGAACAAAAAGCTCCACTTTCCACCAGAGCTGATCCTCGCCATCCAAGAGGGCAACATGGTCTGGGTGGACAGCCTGCTCTCCCTGGGTGACGGGATCATCCGTCAGCTGGACGAGTCTGAGGACCGGCTCTGGAGAGAAGCCTTGAACCTCTCCATCCGCCTGGGCAGCGAAGACATCATGACCTCCCTCCTTCTGGGCGTCAAGTTTGACTTCCGGCAGATTCACGAAGCTCTATTAGTGGCTGTCGACACCAACCAGCCAAGGTTCGTTAAACACCTCCTGGACCGGCTGGACCTGGAGAAAGGCAACAAGATGGACGTTCGATCCTTCAGCATGGCAATCTTTGACCATTCCATTGACGATTCCCAGTTTGCTCCTGGAGTGACGCCACTGACTTTGGCCTGCCAGAAGGACTTGTATGAGATCGTGATGATGTTGACGCAGAGAGGCCATGACATTCCTTTGCCTCATGCCATTTCTTGCACATGCTTGGAGTGCAATAATGGACGTCAATACGATTTGCTGAAGTTCTCCCTGTCCCGTATAAATACATACAGAGGAATCGCTAGCCGAGCGTATTTGTCGATCACGTCTGAAGATGCCATGCTCAGCGCTTTCCACCTCAGCAAAGAGCTGCGCAAACTGTCAAAGAAAGAACCAGAGTTCAAGGTGAGCTCAACAAATATGCATACATTTACTGAAAGCATGATAAACAATGGCATATTCTTAGTGAAAAAAGGATTCATTGTTAATTAATTGCTTGGGTATTTTAGTAAACTAATATTATAAGTTTTCATATGGCTGTTTAGAGAAGTACATGTAGATGGCGCTTTTACAGTCAAACATGTTTTCTTCACTTGCCAAAAAATGTAAACTATGTTTAACTACATACATGATTTTTGATAGAAAGAAGTTTGTCTGAATTTTTCATAATTTTTATTTTCATTCATTTAAGTTCATTTGGGTTTAGTGTCTGTTCAAACTATTATTTTACTTTGATTGCTAAAAGATTTAAACAAGAGTTTGTTTTGGACTGCACTGGACATGTCCTGTTAACACTTTTAAACTAACGCTGAAAATAAATATATACACCAAAACAGAAGTGTGTTCTCAAAATAAAAATGTAGCTAAACTAATACAACCATTCTGTCATTCATTCATTTTCTTTTCGGCTTAGTCCCTTTATTAATCTGGAGTCGCCACAGCAGAATTAACCGTCCTAATACAACCAACTAAAACTAAAATGAAATTTACAGACATTTTAAAAATAGTATTGAAATTAAAGCAAATTAAAAATGCAAAACTATAAAAACCTTGTAACTAAGTATGTTTTGAGTGACTTGAGTGTTTAAATCTATAGATTAGTATCTTAACATACAGTAAAGTAGCCTATAAAGTCATCCTTTTTCATCAAGTACAAACTATTATAAAAAGAATCAACAGAATTCTAGATAAAACTCTCATTAATTGACTAATTCAAAAACAATAAAGACTAATATATTACACTAGAATTGATCATATAATCAATTAGTTATTAATAGGTACTTTTCGTGAATTAAAGGAGTCTGACTTCTGTTAAAGTGTAAACAATCAGTTTAGCGTTTAAAAAAAAAAGCTGGGTGATTACAATGGGGTGTCATTCTCACAGTTCATACATAAAATGTTGTAAGTAAGGCAACTTCTTAGAAATTTCCCACCGCTATATTACGGATTTATATTGAATATTACTGTACTGCTAACCTGGAGGCACAAAACACTGAACAAATCTTTGGCCACAAATTGTGGCTATTGTGTGCTAGTGATGTTAAAATACCAAATGTTCTATTCTCATCATGACGAACAAAATTAAAGCACCAAGACAAACATATTTACTCAACTTCCACTACTGATGGGATTTTATTTGTAGTACAACCTTTTTTTTTTTAAAAATTGAAATACCCATAACCGGAAGTGCAACCCATAATTTGAAACGCAGTAAATGTAAGTGGAAAAAAAAGAAAGATATGAAATACAAGTACAATACCTAAACATTAGAGTGAAAGAATAGTACTTCTGTAATTCAGAAAATGGCTGGCTTACACACAGACCTGCGAACATCAATGTTTACAGCACAAAAACTTAACGAGGTGAAGGGCGTGGCCTCAATTAAAGCTGAATGAAGCAATGTTTCTCCAGCAGGGGTCACTAATATACTTTAATCCATTAATGACTTTGTTTTGATGGAATAAAACAGTTGGAGGTAATGCAGCAAAACACAAATACTAAGACAATAATTGTAATGTAATGAGGTCACAGATGTCTGTTTGTAGAGTAATTATCAACGCCTACAAACATGTGTCAACCAATCAGAATGAAGGAAAAGAACTATCCATTTATTATAGTATTATTTTTAACTACTCATTTATAGTATTATTTTATTTTTTGACACATACATATATATATATATATATATATATATATATATATATATATATACATACATACATACATACATACATAATACAAGCTGATTACCATATAATAATTGCACATATAATCAGCTAAATCAGCTTATTAAAATATATTTCTAAAAATCAAGCAGTTGGTTTTACATTCTTGCCTTACATAAATAAATAATAGAATTTGAAATATTTATAATAATAATAATAATAATAATAATAATAATAATAATAATAATAATAATAATAATAATAATAATAATAATAATAATTCCCTACATTTATTTAGTGCTTCTGGACACTCAAAGCGCTTTACATATTGGGGGGAATCTCCTCATCCACCACCAGTGTGCAGCATCCACCTGGATGACGCGACGGCAGCCATATTGCACCAGACCGCACACCACACACCAGCTGAATGGACAGAGACAGGAGGCCGAGTGATGAAGCCAATTATCATATGGGGATGTTTTGGAGGCCATGATGGACAGAGGCCACTGGGCAAATTTGGCCAGGATGCCGGGGTTAAACCCCTACTCTTATCGAAGGACATCCTGGGATTTTTAATGACCACAGAGAGTGAGGACCTCAGTTTAACGTCTCATCCGAAAGACAGTGCTCACTGAGTAGTATAGAGTCCCCTTCACTATACTGGGGCATTAGAACCCACACAGACTGCAGTTTGAGCACCCCCTGCTGGCCTCACTAACACCACTTCCGTCAGCAACCTAGCTTCACAGTACTGGTTTTGGTTAATAACTGACCTAAAATTTATGTGATGGTTTCTATTGTTTGTTTGTTTTTAGGTTTTAGTCAGAAGGGATGTACTCTTATTATTAGTTTTAACCTTTGTTCACTGGTGTTCAGCCTCAATATCTGGCTCTGGAGGAGCTGTGTCAGGAGTTTGCGGTGGAGCTTCTAGGAATGTGCCGGAATCAGAGTGAAGTTTCCACCATCCTCAATAGTGCTGAAGGGGACAGTGAGGATGAGGAGCTGGATGAACAGACCTTTGAGGAAGGCATTCCCAACCTCGCTCGTCTGCGTCTGGCAGTCAACTACAATCAGAAACAGGTACTGGTTTCAGCTTCAGAAACACTGAAAAAATAAAAAAAATAAAAAAATAATAATTATATATATATATATATATATAT
>CAIGQW010056839.1:5469163-5488225 GCA_903798125.1 Danio choprae | reverse complement strand
ATTGTTTTAAGTGGTTAAAAACAATTTATATCTGCTGAATTTAAACAAACAAATTAAGCTGAACATTTCTAAATTTAATCAGATTGTTTAAATTCAGCCCATATAAATTGTTTGCAACTTACCTTTTAAAGATTTAGTGAATCCAGCAAATAATTTGTTTTCAGTGAACGTATCAATGTGATCACACCAGTATATCTGTACCAAGTCTCTGAAAAAAATAAAATGCATTGTTGAGATTTGAAACTAGTCTAGCTTAGTATTAGTATTTTATTGATACATTTTGCAGCAACTTATAAATGTGAACATACAGCATATTAGGGCAATTTAATTTAAATGTTCTGTTTTTCAAATGTAGTTTTTTGTTTCAAATAAATGAACAAATATAAATAAAGTAAATTAAGTTAGGATTGGTGCTATTTTAAAATTAATTAAAAATTTTATGGTTTCCATAATTATTTATTATAATAATTATTTTGTTTTATTAATTTTGTTTTATGGCAGTTTGTGTAAATTCTTAATTTTTTTTTCAGTTTTAGCTAGTGTTGTGTTATTTTTATGTTTGATATTTAACCATTACTATTATTATTATTATTATTATTATTATTATTATTATTAATAATAATAATAATAATAATAATATCAATAATAATAATAATACTTTCTATTACATAATGTCAATCTTCAATTTTAAATTACAGTTTCATTTTGTTATAATAAACTGTAATTTAAAATGTAATAATAATGGATAAATATTATAAATAATAATCAATATACATGTAGTTTAATTGGTTAAATGAAATGAAAATGAGTAATATTGCCTTGGCAACAAATAAAAAAAGGTTTAGATTTATATAACCCTGTTCATGTAAACATCTTTCAAAACTGCACAAAAATGAATCATTTTCAGATGGTTGCCAAGGCATCATCATTACAGATATTTTTTCTTTCTTTTAATATTTACTAAATAACAACATAACTGCAGTTTCATTTAACTATAATAACTGAGGTTCAGACCTTCTCTGCCCACGCAGACTGATGGATTTGAGGAGAAACGCAGGGCATGTGAGCATCATATTTCAAAAACACAGTAGTTTGACCCCTGCGTTGTGCCGTATGGGACGCCTGATTGATTGACAGTTGGCTGGGAGGCCTGACTGTTTGTTTTCGTCTTCTAGTTTGTGACTCATCCCATCTGCCAGCAAGTGCTCTCCTCCATTTGGTGCGGGAGTCTGTCTGGCTGGAGGGGGAGCCGAACTACTTGGAAACTGCTGGTGTCTTTGGGGATTTTTCTGACCATGCCAGTCCTGTGCCTCATTTACTGGATCGCCCCAAAGTCTAAGGTACATTACTGGTGTCTATCAGAGTTAAGATCATTTAAACATGACTCAAAGGTGATTTTAGGAAGTTATCGGCTTATTTTGGTTATCATTTTGTTTACAAAGTGGTAACATGGATTATTCAAATCAAGATGAAATTTGGAAGTTATAATTGTATTTAGGTTTTTAGTTTGCATACATCTACACTGGTAAAACTGGCTATTTCATGAAGCTGATTGATAATGGTTTTCAGCATTTTTTATTGAACAAACTGGTAAAATAGGTGATCTCATCAAGTGTATTTTAGTGGTTATGAGCATATTTAACTTATTTTGCTTCTAAACTGGTAAAATGGGTTATTTTATTAAGCTGATGTATGGTGGTTATCAAACAATTTAGGTTACCAGATTGCAAGTAAACTGGTTATTTCATCAAGATAATTTTTGGTGGTTGTCAGCGTATTTAAAGTTATTGGTTTGTATGTAAACTTGTAAAACAGGTAATTTTTTCAAGGTGATTTTTGGAAGTTATCAGAATATTTAGGTTATTGGTTTGTCTAAACTTGTAAAACAAGCTATAGGTTTGCCTGTTGATAAAATTACCCATTTCATCAAGTAGTTTTTTAGTATTATCAGTGTAAATATCTTATCAGTTTCCATGTAAACTTATGACAACAAGGTGATTATCAGTAGATGTACTACTGTAGGTTAACCCAGTTAATGTATTTTGGTTATTTGATCCAGTTATGATAAAATCATCACCAAGAAATAACTGCCAAGTCTGATAAGCCTAAAACACACACACACACACACACACACACACACACACACACACACACACAAGCTAATCAAGATCTTCAGGATTACCGAAAAGTGACCATTAGGATCAGGATTGGAGGAAGAAAAAAAACTGGATCGGCTCCATGAATTTACAATTAAAAGTGTGAGCAAGCGTTTCATTCACGCACTCATCTCGAAGCTCGTCTTCATACAACACAGCTGTCTTGTTATTGACAATTTAATTAAAATCGACAAGCAATGGGCTAAAATCAGACTGTAACGTAATTCAAATAAAACTCGATCAAAAACTTAAGAGAGAACTCTAAACCGACGGCTGGCGAAGCCCGTCGGCAGCTACTAACTTTATCCAGCAGTATAGCCTATCCATATATCCAGTATTTATCACTATTTAACACAAGTTTTTTTCTAACAAATAGAAACATTACCTGATGAAAACATATCTCAGTAATAGGATTTCAAAAATGTAATAAATTACCTGAACGTGTGAAGGGGCTGAAATGGCGGGCTTCTCCGTTTGAAAAATTAACCGTCACTCTCTCTCTCTCTCAAGGCTCTTCGCCAATCCACCAATTAAAATGCAAGGATAAAGTAACATAAGTACACCACTTGGGGGCACTTTTATGATTGTTTTTTTAATGATTAAACCTCTAGTATCTGGCTGCGCACTAGCATATGGTAAGGGCTACTGAACCACCATACAAGGTGCGTGGACAAAATGCAAATACAGTAATAATAAAAAAATTAAAAATAGGGAACGCCAGCAACACTTGTAACAAAAGGAGAAAAATTATTGGAAAAGAAATACCTGTCAACACGTTTTGGTTTAAAAGCCTTCCTCAGGGCACAAAAATACATCACATACAATTTTTCAAAAGCTTTAAATATCTATCTTATTTATATAAAAATCTCCATCTTAGAACATCTGATTACTGATTAGAAACAGCTGATGAACTCAAGTCGTCACCCTAATCAATCAGCAAGAACTAACTACACAAGTGGTAATCAATCAACTGACATAAATCAACACAACACATAAACAAACAATACAAATACAAAATTCATTCATTCATTTTCTTTTCGGCTTAATCCCTTTATTAATCTGGGGTCGCCACAGCGGAATGAACCGCCAACTTATCCAGCATGTTTTACGCAGCGGATTCCAGCTGCAACCCATCACTGGGAAACACCCATACACACTCATTCACACACATACACAATGAAAAATTTAGCTTACCCAATTCACCTATAGCACATGTCTTTGGACTTGTGGGTAAAACCGGAGCACCCGAAGGAAACCCACGCGAACACGGGGAGAACATGCAAACTCTACACAGAAATGCCAACTGATGCAGCCGAGGCTCGAACCAGCGACCTTCTTGCTGCGAGGCGATTGTGCTACCCACTGCGCCACCACGTCGCTTAAATTAAATAATTTTTCTAAAAAAAAAAAATTTTTAATTATTGGCCAAACAAGGATCCTCCTTTTTTTAATGGAAGTAAATGGACTTATTTTTTTAAATGTAGGGCCTCACGGTGGCGCAGTGGATAGCACGTTCGCCTCACAGCAAGAAGGTCGCTGGTTCAAGCCTCAGCTGGGTCAGTTGGCGTTTCTGTGTGGAGTTTGCATGTTCTCCCCGTGTTGGCGTGGGTTTCCTCCGGGTGCTCCGGTTTCCCCCACAAGTCCAAAGACATGCGCTATAGGTGAATTGGGTAAGCTAAATTGTCCGTAGTGTATGAGTGTGAATGAATGTATGGATGTTTCCCAGAGATGGGTTGCAGCTGAAAGGGCATCCGCTGCGTAAAACATATGCTGGATAAGTTGGCGGTTCATTCCGCTGTGGCGACCCCAGATTAATAAAGGGACTAAGCCGAAATGAAAATGAATGAATGAATAAAAGTAAAGTGTAATGTGCATTTTTATAGCGCATTAATTGTGTAAACAAACATATGTGTAGTATAAATTTAGTTTTATGGACAAAAGCTACTTTTTTTTCTGGCAGCTGGGTAAACTGCTAAAGGTTCCTGTGATCAAGTTCCTGTTGCACTCGGCATCCTACATGTGGTTCCTCATCGCGCTCTTGACAGAGTCCATCTTCATGGAGATCTACCGAAGTGATTTTGCCTCCCGAAATCAGAACATTCTCCATAACTCTCTCCATATGGTGTGGGTCGCAGGTAGGTTGTGCTGCCAAATGAAAACATCAAATCATTTCAAAGTCATAAAAAATCTGTATACATGATTAATGAGTAAGATGTCTGTTTTCTCTTTGCGCAGGTTTCTTCTGGTTTGAGTGTAAGGAAGTCTGGATCGAGGGGTTGAAGAGTTATTTTCTGGATTTATGGAATATTTTGGATATGATAGTGCTGAGTATGTATCTGGCCTCATTCACACTGCGTGTCCTCATAATGCTGAAGGGATATTTCCTCTGTCAGGACTCCAGCACACAAGAGCTCTGTGACTACTTCACCAACACAGGTCTCACTTGCAGCCTTTATTTAACCAATCATGTCTTTTAATTAATCATACAGCCTGTACATATATTATCTTCTCACATATTTATGTTTAAAATAATAATAATATATTAATATTATTGTTATAATTATATTTTAAATAAAAAATGAATTATTATTGTTTTTGTGGTTGTGTGGTAATTAATAATAATAATAATAATTATTATTAGTAGTAGTAGTAGTAGTAGTAGTAGTAGTAGTAGTGTTATTAAATTATAATTTGTTGTTGTTGTTGTTGTTGTTGTTGTTTAAATTGTTTATTTTCCATTTTTATTAACTATTATTTTGTACAATTACAATTGTACATTTAAAGACAATTATGAAATTGTATGGTAATTAATAATTATATTGATAATAATAATAATAATAATAATAATAATAATAATAATAATAATAATAATGTTTAGATTTTATGTTGGTTTAAATAGCTAATATTTTATTATTTTTCCATTTATAATGATAATAATAATAATAATAATAATAATAATAATAAGTAGATTAAATGATCATATTGTTATTCTATTTTTAAGTAAATGCTATCATTATTAGCAATGCATTTTATTGCCATAATTATAATCTAAATAGTATCATTACTTTCATTTAACAACACTAATAATACCACATTGAAAATGACAATATAATACTGGTAGAATTATGACCATATGTTTCTGCCCAGTGCGAGAGAACTGGAGGCAGGAGGATCCTCAGCTGATTGCGGAGACTCTGTTTGCCGTGACCAGCATGTTGAGCTTCACTCGTCTCGCCTACATTCTGCCAGCCCACGAGTCGCTGGGAACCCTGCAGATCTCCATGGGCAGGATGATCGATGACATGATGAGGTCAGATCGCAGGGTTTCATCTTTACGATTCCTTGTCCAATATGCCTATGCAAGCAGACCAATGGGAAAAAATGTCTCTCATCAAATGTTTTTTTTTTGCTCCACAGGTTCATGTTCATCCTCATGATTATTGGAACAGCATTTCTGTGTGGAATAAACAACATATACGTCCCATATGTTATATCTCCACATCTTGGCAGGTGATTAATCACTTGATTACATAAAAATTCACCCAGAAGATCCATCTTTTAGGCAAGACACTGCAAATTATCTAACAGTTATCACCATTATTCCTCAGTTATAGATTACATAAAAAAAATAATAATTACACGTATTCTAAAATCTTAAAGGGGACCTATTATGCAAAAATCACTTTTATAAGGCGTTTAAACACAGTTGTGTGGCATCAGTGTGTCATTATAGCCAGCATATAGTAAAAATTAATTAATTGTGTTTTGTTATAATCACACTTGATAAAAACAGTCTGCAGAAACTCATTGATTGACATTCTCCCTTTGTACTTGTCATCAGAGGGGGAAAGCCCCACCCACTAGTGACGATTGCTCCCTCATTAGAATAAACAGCCCTGAGTGAGAAGCAGCCGTCCGAGTTTTCACCTGCTAAAGATAATGTTAGCGACTAAGAGGATTATAAATGTGGAGTTTTAGGATGCACAAACTGAAATTGTGAAGTGTCTCAGAAGGCAGAGATAACAGTAATCCTGTTTTGAATCTGTCACTATGCTGACACATAGGCATTTGTAGCTCCGCCCTCTTTTGAAAAGAGCACAATCTCATTACAATTTAAAGCGACAGTCACCAAAACAGCACAGTTTGGATCAAAGTCAAAAAGCTTCAGATTCAAAGTCATAAAACATTATTTGTGTGGTATTTTTGAGCTGAAAGTTCACATACACACTCTACATCAGAGACTTATTTTACATCTTTTAAAACGGAACATAATAGGTCCCCTTTAAGTCTTAATTTTTTCTTTAAATATGCAATTCATTCATTTTCCTTTGGCTTAGTCCCTTTATTCATCAGGGTTCGCTACAGCGAAATGAACCCCCAACTTATCCAGCATATGTTTTACACAGCAGATGCCCTTCTAGCTGCAACCCAGAACTGGGAAACATTCATACACACTCATACATTACGGCCAATTTAGTTTATTCAATTCACCTATACCACATGTTTTTGGACTGTGGGGGAAACTGGAGCACCCGGAGGAAACCCACGCCAACACGGGGAGAACATGCAAACTCCACATAGAAATGTCAACTGACCCAGCCGGGACTTGGACCTTCTTGCTGTGAGGCCACAGTGTGACTAATTTGCATAAGTCTCTAGCACAACAAAGCACGAAAAATTCTAGTTTCACTTTTTGACATATTAGAGTCAATGGTTTTAACAGAAAGGATTTTGGGTGCCTTCTTCATAATCTATGATTTTCTAAATACTATGAACATCTAGACAAAAAAGGTGTACAGAATCACAAATAGCAAATTATGTATGAAAAAAACCCTTCAGAATACAGATACTGTATGCAGAAAACTACAGTTTGGTTACATGTGGATTTACGGCATTTTAGTGCAGGAGAAAAAACTAATTTTGAGAAAATAGCCTTAAAATTATGCATTGTACAATTAAAATATATAAACATAAATTGATAAAGTTCTGCAAAAGAAAAGAAAAAAGAATCTGGATGTTTTTATCAATTGAGTCTCAAAGTGGTCAGGTGTATAAAAAGTGTCCTGCAGTGTTTCGTCTTAAATGTACATGTCGATTGTATTGGTTTTAGATTGAATGAGACGTTTAACTTCCTCTTCTGGACCATGTTCGGGATGGCGAACCAGGGATATGTGGACATGCCTGATTATGCTCTGGCTGAGTTTGTGGGCCGTATCTTCTATGGGATTTTCACACTGCTCATCGTTATTGTGCTGCTAAACATGCTTATTGCCATGATCTCCAACTCATTTCAGAAGATCGAGGTGAGCGTCTATAATATATACGGATATAGGTTATAATAGATTCGGAGTTAGGTTTACTAACAGCTTACATCAAGATTACCATGTTTTAAAACTGTATTGATGAAAAGGCATAATTTTTGCAGCTGATGTTATTGCATATGCATTAGTAGGATTTTCTCGTTCAGAGGCTAAATTTATGGGGGGACAGTTTTTAAATAAGTCTTGCTACCATGCAGTGTATTGTTCTTGGTAGGTTCATTAAAGCCCCCCAAAAAGTGTCTTAATCCATTTTGCTCCTATGTTATTTAAATTGCATGCACACAATCATTGACTCTACTTGTTTGCGACCAGATTTGCACTGGCTTATTCCTCCTATTAGTTATTTACTCATTTTCAGTAGATCATTTTCAAATCTTTTCTCTCTCCCATCTGCAAATCTGGCACTTAAAGTGTTAACAGATGATTTATGAATTCATATTACATTTTATACTACAGTGTTATTAGCTTTAGTATTATTAGTATATAAATGTGAGAATAAAAATGTTTAATTAAAATGTAAAAATGTTAATTACAATTTTTTATATTTAATTGCTTCAATAAGAATTTATTTTGAAAATTATTTTTCAATGGATTTACAATTATAGTTAGACCACAATTTAAACTCCCATTCAAAAGTCTTGGATCTACCTTTTTGTTTAGTTTTTGCTCTTATTTATTTATTTATTTTAGAAAAGCAGTGAAATATTAATTAAAATCATTATAGTATTACAAATATATATATTTTAAAGAAGACCTATTATGTCCCTTTTAACAAGAAGTAAAATAAGTTTCTGATGTTCCTAGAGTGTCTATGTGAAGTTTCTGTTTATGAAACCCAGTATGACAACACTGTATGACAATGTTTCAGATGACTGTTCTATAGCCTACAGCTAATCAATCTGTCGGACTCTGGAGTGCATTCAAGTTCTGAAAAAAATTATAAATGATAAATAAATGATCTTAAATAAAACAAATACATTTATAGAACAAAGTATTTAAGAATTTCACTCACCTGGGAAATAGAGGCCACTTGAATGGTTTGTGAGCACAAGCAAGTGCACACAGCATGCCATATTATCTGATAATTGTAAGAAATAATCCCAAAAGACTGTGTAAAGCCGCATATAACAAAACAAAAATACGGTGTATATGCTGAGCTCAGCAGCTAATCAGCTGAGGTGATGTGACGGCGACCAGTGAGACCTAGCTGTCACTCAAGTGGCCTTGCCCTTAATTGTGCAGACTTAATATAAATTAAGTTGGCCATTTTAACATTGGAGTCAACAAAAATGTGCTCTATTTTGCAGCCAGATCAAGCGGAATTTCAATGAATTGCAGTTTCAGTTACTTGCGTATTAGCTTCATGAGCGGGATGTTGCCGCTTTGCTTCCAGCCCCCTTTTCAAAAGAGGGTGGAGCTATAAAGCCTATGTGTCAGCATATCGGCACATTCAAAACTATAATGGCGGACAGCTGCTTCTTACTCAAGGCTGTCTATGTTAATGAGGGAGAGATTGTCACTAATGGACGGGGCTTTCCTCCTCTGATGACACGTACAACGGGAGAATGTCAATCAAAGTGTTTCTGCAGACTGTTTTTATCAAGTGGGATTATAAAAAATAGAATTAATTAATCTTTACTATTAGAGATATATTCATATAGGTTAGCTATATTCACATTGCTGCCACACAACTGTCTTTAAACCCCTTATAAAAGTGATTTGCATAATAGCTAAATAAGTACAGTTTGTTTGAACTTTCTACACATCAGATATGTCCTGTATGTCAAATAACGTCTGTTTCTGACAGGATGATGCAGATGTCGAGTGGAAATTTGCTCGATCTAAACTCTACCTCAGCTACTTCAGAGAGGGTCTCACAATGCCAGTTCCCTTCAATATCATCCCCTCTCCAAAGGCTTTCTTTTACATCTTGCGGTAAGAAAAACTCATAAGCAACAACTAACAAACCCTGTAGAGAACTTTTATGACCTTCTCATCCTATCTCATTCTCATTTTTTGTGTAGAAGCATCTTCCAAAAGATCTGCTGCCAGAAGAAAGCTCCAGAATATCCTCCCATCACATCAGTGGTGAGCATCTGAGGGGGCTTATGTCTCGAAATGCACCATCACTCTTGGTTCATTTTAGCTGATGAGGCGTTTTCTTTTTTTTTTTTAGTCTAGTAATGCCCTGAATAGTGGTGGAGGTCAAGGTGAGGGCAGAGTGCCATACCGCCTGCAGGTCACCAAAGCTCTAGTGCACCGCTACATCGAAGCTGCACGCAGAGAGTTTGAGGAGAGCACGCGGATAGGTAGGTCATATTCTCTGCTTCTCTGGGTCCAAAAAAGACAAAAAAAAACATGCAGTGTTAAAAAACTGCCATAGTCAATGAGATCTAATATATGGCAAAAGTATTGTAGTCCTGAATAGAAAAAAAAAAATAAGTGTAAATCCAAAAATTGAAAATGTGCACACACACACAAAGAAAAACGAAATGCAGAATAAGGAACAACAAGCTCACGTGTTGAGAAATAATGTCCTGTTGATGTCTTTTTACTTTTTATTTTCTTATTGTCTTTAGTACAATGTGCAGCACTTTGGTCAAGTTCTGTTGTTTTTACATGTGCTTTAGAAATAAATATTGAATTTAATTGATAACAAGCATGAATAAAAATGAAAACACGTTTAGCGCTCCTTCTCATACTTCAGCCTCCACATCAAAGTTCCTGAAAGCAAAGAAAGGTGCTCCAGGATTGGCCAGCCCAGTCACCATACATAAACATTATTTAGCATGTCTGGGGTAAGATGAAGGAGGAGGCATTGGAGATGAATCCAAAGAATCTTGATGAACTCTGGGAGTCCTGCAAGAACACTTTCTTTGCCATTCCAGATGACTTTATTAATAAGTTATTGGAGTCATTACAGAGATGTGTGGATGCAGTCGTCCAAGCTCATGGGAGTCATACACAATATTAATAATTTTTCCACTGCACCATGACTTTATATTCTTTACTGTACATTATTTCTGTTAAGTGACAAGACTTTTGTCTAAGCAAAGTCAGACCTTACTGTTCTAATTAAATAATTAAAAATCAAGGCATGATCATATTTTATTTTGGTCAAATAAGCATAATCTAGAGGCCTTTGCCTTTCATATAAGCCACTTCTGATACCAAATGATCAACTAGAAGTCAAGTTTTATTTGTTGGATAAACAAATAAAACTTGAAAACTTGGATAGGCGACAATACTTTTGTCAGGCAGTGTATGTTGTCTTGTGGGTGTCTATGTACAGCAGAACTTTTTTTTCTAACAACAAATCTCTTTTAAGTGAGACAATAAATTTGACCGTGATTTACATTCATATCATGCTGAATGATTTCATGTACTGATGAATGTTATGAAACTTTAATTTGGTCAAGTCCTGCCTGGAGCTACTTCAGTTCTACATTTAATAATTGCATACCTTAAAATGTTCACCAGCCAATCAGAATCAAGTTTTCAGCAGCCCTGTATGCTGCTCTTCTAAACCCTTCTGTTGTTTCTGCAATGACTGCTGTTATTGGTGTGTCGCTCAGATGTTGGGAACAGAATTACCGAGCTGAATAAAGTTGTGGGCCGACTGCACACGGAGATGAAGGACTTCCAGCAGAAGCTGAAGTGGCAGAACAAAGGTGAACCAGACCAGGCCAACATCCTGGGCAAATACATCATGGGGGCAAAGAACAATTTCCGGGACTTTGACAAGAATGAGGCGATGGGGTGCGAAAACACCGGTCTGCGCCTTAGTACTCACGCTGAAGAAGAGAAGAGTAAAGCAGATGAGGACGTCCTAGAGGAGGAGGAGCCAGAGAGCCCTGTGGAGATCCACCCAGGGGAACAGAGCACTTTGGAGACCGCTCAAACTGCTGATGAGTGAGGAACAAACAATGCACAGCCATTCCTGAAAAACAAGCTACTCACAATATATTAGATACTTTTGGGTTTTCAACCATGTATAATTTTAAGAGCATCATGTTTTAGAACAGGACTCACCAACCGTGTTCATGGAGATCTACCTTCAAGCAGATTTCAGACCAAACACGCCTGTCTGTAATTATCAAGTGCCGCTTCAGGTCCTAGTTAATGGGGTATATGCACAGCTAGTGTTTTTCAGCCAATGATAAACTTCTGGTGAAATCTTAATGTGACTATTTTCAATTTCATAAGGTTCCTTTTACAGCATTGATGTTGCAATGTAATTACAATACATTAAGTTAAATAGACTTAAGCATTCATTTAGTTTTTCAAGCGTTAAATGAGATGAAGCGTTAAATGTAACTGCTAACGCCATCAGGATCAGCACAGGCGAGCACAGAAACTTTATTGAAAATACTGGGATAAAGTAAATTGTCATATTTTAAAGCCATGGCGGGGGAAATGGAATTTAATGCAGTGCTTCTTGTCCGGTCTGAGACCCACTTTATATTGTATATCTATCAGGCAGTGAATTTTATAAATGGAAAGACAGTTCACCGGAAGCGATGAGGCTGGCTGGCTGAAATAAAAATCCATATACCCCATTGGTTCAGGTGTGTTTGATCAGGGTTGGAGCGGAGCAATTCTAGCAATTCTGGATGTGACATTTGCAGTAAAAACTCAAAGCAGAAATTCACAGAGAAAGTATACAGTAGTCAACATTTGAAGTGGATCATAACCTTTCATCAAAGTTGTCCTAAAAATATTGAACATCCATTCTTGTCCTAGGACAATTTTGAAAAACATTTTTGATTGACTTCAAATGTTGACTACTGTATGTTAACACTATATTGAAACCATCTAATAATATTTTCCCAAACAACTAATATCCATACATGCATACATACATACATACATACATACATGCATACATACATACAGTTAAAGTCAGAATTAAACCCCCTGAATTATTAGCCCCCCGTTTGTTTATTTTTTTTCCCCAATTTCTGTTTAACGGAGAGAAGATTTTTTCAACATTTCTAAACAATAGTTTTAATAACTGATTTCTAATAACTGATTTATTTTATCTTTGCCATGATGACAGCACATAATATTTTACTAGATATTTTTCAAGACACTTCTATACAGCTTAAAGTGACATTTAAAGGCTTAACTAGGTTAACTAGGCAGGATAGGGTAATTAAGCAAGTTATTGTATAATGATGGTTTGTTCTGTAGACAAATCGAAAAACAAATATAGCTTAAAGGGGCTAATAATTTTGACCATAAAATGTTTTTTTTTTTATTATTAAAAACTGCTTTTATTCTAGCCGAAGACTTTCCCCCTGTAGAACAAATATTATCAGACATACTATGAAAAATAATTCAATGGGGGTTTAATCATTCTGATTTCATCTGTATAAACAATTTACATATGTGAACTGTTTAAAGGTTTTAGGGCCATATGAAACGTTTTGTTTTTTACATTAAAATCACATGACGTGCTTGGAGTGTGTAAATAAAATTCTACCATTAACTAAAATCTTTCTTTGTAAAGCTATTTTTGTATTTGAGGCTTTTTGCATTGAACACATTGTACAGTTTGACAGTGTACCTCAGAACAGCTATCAATGTTCAAATGTTCAAGTTAAGTTGTATAAAATGTCAGTAAAAAAACTAAATATGTTTCCTTCCTTTTACCTTTGAAATATTTCATCGCAATACCATTTTAATATTTATAACTTTGAAAAATACAGCAAAAACTTCCGCTGAGCAACATTCGATGAAGCCAAAATAATAAAGCTAATATTTACTTTCAACTCCTAGAATGAATGAAAAGCATTTTTGAAGGGTTAAGCGGCTCTTTGCACTTACTTGACTTACATTTAAAAGCTGCAGGTCCTCTTTTTTCAACCAATTTGTGAAAAGTGCCAAATATCCCACTCCTCTGATGCCTTTTAAAGTCACAAACATTATAATCTGAAGTTCAGTAATTATATATGAAAGGCAGTCAGAGAGAAAGGCAGCTCTGAGGCAATTTTTCACAATGATTGAGGGCTTTAAAACTTGTTTCTTTTGCCATTGATTGAATCGTGCGCAGAGTCCAACTTATTCCCTGAACAATTTCTAGAACTATATTTTATAAAATGTTTGTGCCTGGAGTAAAATTACCACACACACGTGATGCAAATACATGTAATGCATAAACTATGGACAACAACTTACATTGGACAACATTCATTCATTCATTTTCTTTCGGCTTAGTCCCTTTGTTCATCAGGGGTCGCCACGGTGGAATGAACCGCCAACTTATCCAGCATATGTTTTTGTAGAAGATTTTTGGAGGCTTGAGACACTTTTGGGAGCAGAGTCACTTGGATGATGGACTTTGGCTGCAGGATTTTAGAATGACCAAAACAACATTTTACAACGTGGTCTGTCTGCTGGTCAGCTAGTATCTGGATGCAGACTTGGATTTGCAAGCCGAGACTGCATATCTGACTGCATATCAGAGATGCAATGTGAGACACAATGCACTCAATGGACCTAGTGACGTCACTGTGAGGGCTGGGGCTAGGTGTGGGCTTTAAAAAGCATTGCATGCAACTCAGATTGCAACTACACAAAGTCTGCATCCAGACCCCTCTCCATTAATGTTGTCGCATTGTGAGCATTTTTGCCATCACATGATGTTAAAACAAAATCACATGACATTTTTTTTGGATGTGCATGCTAGAAATTAATCAGTAAATGTGTTTCCATCCTAGTTTATGCACATTTCTTCTTATGGGATAAAAAGTACAAAGGGAGAGTACAGCAATTGATGACAATTTTCATTTTTGGGTCCCTTTAAGACATGGAGTATTTCTATTTTACTTGACACATCGAAGTGCAGTGTAGACATGTACACAGACGTACTCACATGATTACCCTCAATTTTGTGACAGATACAGAAAAGGTACATACTTGGATAACTGATGTCCATGTAAACACACCGTACCCGCTGTGCTGCGGTGGCTCCGTCAGGGGATTATTCAGCTTTTGGTGTTGTTTTAATTAAGGTTGCGCTGCAGTGTGTGGCGCATCACAGCTTGCTGAACACCTGCTGTTTGCATCAGTCTGAGAGCGGGCCCCGCCGGGACTCCCAAACCTCCATGAGAGCAAAAATGAGCTTGCCTTGAGACACCAAAGTGCTACATCCACAACTCCCTGAGGAAATCAGGTGTCAGAAACAAGCCAACAAGTTCAATTGATTTTTTTTGTAAATGAGGATTATTTAAATTATGGGGAGGCCTCCTAAACGGGAATTTAAAGTTGAAGATAAAATTTGATTAATTTTTTTTAACAAATATTTCCTAAGTGCTGTTTAACAGAATATATATATATATATATATTTTCCCCAACACATTATTAACTTTATGATAACTGGAGGGCCTCAAGGTGGCGCAGTGGGTAGCACAATCGCCTCACAGCAAGAAGGTCGCTGGTTCGAGCCTCGGCTGTGTCAGTTGGCATTTCTGTGTGGAGTTTGCATGTTCTCCCCGTGTTGGCGTGGGTTTTCTCCGGGTGCTCCGGTTTCCCCCACAAGTCCAAAGACATGCAGTATAGGAGAATAAGGTAAGCTAAATTGTCCGTAGTGTATGTGTGTGAATGGGTGTGTGTGGATGTTTCCCAGTGATGGGTTGCAGCTGGAAGGGCATCCGCTGCGTAAAACATACGCTGGATAAGTTGGCGGTTCATTCCGCTGTGGCGACCCCAGATTAATAAAGGGACTAAGCCGAAAAGAAAATGAATGAATGATAACTGGATTACTTGTGTATTTGCCATTATGACAGTACATAATATTTTACTAGTTATTTAAAGTTGAAGACAAAATTATTAGCTTTGGAAATTTTTTTATTTTATTTTTACAAACATTTCTGAACCGCTGTTCAACACAGATTATATTTTTGCTAACATACATTTAAACAATAGTTTTAATAACTAATTTCTAATAACTCATTTATTTACGTCTTCGCCATGATTACAGATTATTTTACTAGTTATTTATTAGCTTTGGGATTTTTTTTTTACCAATATTTCCGTAGTGCTGTTTAACAAAAATACATTTCAACACGTTTTAAACAACTGTTTTAACAACTAATTTCTAATAACTGATTTCTTTTACCTTTTCCATGATGACAGTACATATTATTTGACTAGATATTTAAAGTTGAAGACAAAATTATTAGCTTTGGAATTTAAAAAGAAAAAACTATAATATAAAAAAAATTACAAATATTTCCGAAGTGCTGTTCAACACAATTATAATTTTTTCACCATTTTTAAACAATAGTTTTATTAACTCATTTCTAATTACCAATTTCTTTTGTCTTTGACATGATCACAGTATCATATTTTTCTAGTTATGTAAAGTTGAAAATGAAAATATCTGCTTTTGGATTTGTTTTTATTTTTTACCAATATTTCCTAAGTGCCGTTTAACACAGATACTATTCTTTTTAACACATTTTTAAGCAAGAGTTTTAATAACTCATTTCTAATAACTGATTTCTGTTGTCATTTCCATGATGACAGTACATAATATTTTACTAGATATTTAAAAGGTGAAGACAAAATTATTAGCAATTACAAATATATTATATTTTTTCAAGGAATTTTTAAACAAATTTTAAATTAAAATCAAATTAAGTTTAAATGTAAAGTTGAAGACAACATTTTTGGCTTTGGGAACGTTTTTATATATTTACTTTTCAAATATTTCCAAAGTGCTGTTTAACAATCGAGAATATTTTTTCAACACATTTTAAAACAAGTTTTAATAACTCATTTCTAACAACTAATTTCTTTGACATGATGACATCATATTTGTCTGGTTATTTTGCAAGACACTACAAGCGTAAAGTGCATTTAAAGCCTTAAGTAGGTTAATTAGGCAAGTCATTGGACAAAATTTTCTGTTTATAATGTCTACTTTTCCTGCAAACCTATACGTATAAAAATGTCTTCATGTCTGCTATGCTTTATTAAAGCTACAGTTCACTCAAATGTACTCACTATTTACTCTCCCACAAGCGTTTCCAAACCTTTACGAGTTTCTTTATTCTTTCAATCACAAAAGAAGATAATTTAAACAGTAACCAGTAACCATTGACTTCCATAGTCTTTGTTTTTCCTACTATGGAAGTCAATGGTTACCGGATTCCAACATTCTTCAAAATATCTTCTTTTGTGTTCAACGGAAGAAAGAAAGTCAAACAGGTTTGAAATAAGTGAAGAGTGAGTAAATGATAGCAGAATTTTCAGTTTTGGGTAAACTATCACTTTAAAATATCATTTCGGTTTTATTTTTTATCCAATTATAATGATCCAATTTATCTCTTTAAAGGTGTTAAAGGAATAGTTCACTAAAACTATGTACATCTGCTGAACATTTGACTTATTCTCAGGTCATTTCATCGGGATAGTATTCTAGTTCCAATGTTTATTTAATTCTTCATTAGACCATGATAGATAGTTAAATTTAAATATGCAAATTAGTGGTTACTGATTTTATATATATATATATATATATATATATATATACACACACACATACATACATACATACATACATACATACATACATATTACACACACACACACACACATATAATTCGGTTCTCTGGACTCATTCACAGTAATCACCTTCTTTAGAGAATATTGGGACTATTAAAATAAAATAATTTAAAAAGTAAGCTTACTTAATAAAATAATGTGTGATAAACAGTGTTGCAGTTTTAAATGTAAGATTTTGCTTTTAATTTTAAGATATTTCATTGTGTATTCCTTGAAGGCATAAACACGAGGATTAAAAAGCAAAGTAAACTAATATATTGTATTGAGGGCTTGGGATTAATTTAGAAAAGTTTCTTTAAAGGAGTCAAAAGTGAATCGGCTATATTGAACAACATTCAGTTTAATGTAAAATGATCCTTTAAAATGACATTTCAAAATATCCTGCATTTTGTATTCCTCAATGGCACAAAGTCGGGATTAAAATAAGATTTCCTACTTAAAAAGTATTGTAAACAAGTGCTTTCCATAGAGAGGGAAACCTTAGAGAATATTGTGATTATTTAAAATAAGTTAACTAGTTTTCTTCATTATTCCTCCTCCTGTTGTTGCTGGTTCTGTCCGGATGCTGATGTTTGCTGAAAAGTCGTCGTCCTCCATTTAAAGAGTCCGAATAGAAAAGACAGAGTCCCGACGGCGGCTGAAACTGTGGCAAGGAGCTTTAAAAACAGAGAAGACGTCACCGTAAACATCTACTCTCTGGTCAGAGAAATCATTATAAATAATCATTATGTTGACCTTTTTTTAATAAGCTTTAAATGAAAGCATGGAAAATGTTTAGTCAAACCATACATGCAGGAAGTCAGCATATGCACTTTAAAATGCAAACAAATTTAATTAAAATTCAATATTTATTTCCTTATAACGAAGAAATTAAAAGTTACTAAATAAAATACAATTTAATTTTTAATAAAAAAATAGAACAAAACAAAATTAATTATATTTTAATAATTTACTTAAAATGTTATTATAATATGATTTCTTTATTTTAACAAATTAAATATTTAGCTAAATATATTATTAAATATTTTACTTTTCATATTTATTTCCTTTTAAATTAATTTCAATTAAAATAAATAAAGTTAAATTATAAATAAATAAAATATTTAATAAAAGAACTATTTTTAAAATGTTAATTAAAATTACACAAACTAAATAATGTAACTAATTAAATACAAAATAATAATTAAATATTTATTTTCCTTATTTTAATTAAATAAAACCTTTAGTAAAATAAATTATTAAATTAATTAATAATTAAAATAAAAAAAAGTTTACATTTAAAATACAATTTGAAATGAAAGTAAATAAAACTTAAAAATAAAAACTTTTAAAAAATCATAAGGAAAAAAAAGTAAATAAAAAACTAACAAAATTCTAAATAAATAATACAATATAATATATATATGGACAAACCTTTATAGCGGTGTCCTGATGTAGTTGTAAAGACTGTAGGTGTGCGCTGAACAGAGCCAGTGTGCAGGGCAAGTATGCATCAGTGCTGTTGGTTTCTCTACATCTGAGGACAAAACACATAATAAAGAGTGTAATTGTTGAATGGTTGAGCCGTATGGAGCTGATAATATCTGAATGATGTTGTTTTACCTCTGGTAGAGGGCGCAGAGAAGCTTCTGTCTGTCTGTTAGGTGAAGGTGAAGTAAATGAAGCTCAGAAAGGACACTGAAGGGCAGAGACGCTCCGTTCTGGACAAGCAGGCCCAGATTATACCAGCCCTGAGGAGACAGAAAAAAAAAAAAAAAAAAAAAAAAAAATTATATATATATCACATACGAGTAAATTACATGAAAATAAAAAAAAAAATTATAAAAATTTTTATTAATAAAATAAATTATTTATTGAATGAATTGCTTGATAGGAAAAATTGCTACCGAAAAAAAAAGAAAAACTGAAGAATACATAAATATTTACTTAATTAATAGCTTGATAGAAAAAAAACTGATAAAAAAAAACTGGAGAATAAAAAAATAAATATCAATGAATCAATTAATTAATGC
>CAIGQW010056839.1:5359675-5433204 GCA_903798125.1 Danio choprae | reverse complement strand
CACACACACACACACACACACACACACACACACACACACACACACAAATAATCATAATGCATAATGGTTTAAGATTGGGCCATAATATAATCACCTAATCAAGCTACCAAAGTGATTGAAACTACTTATAATGACCATTACCAATCAATCTCTCAGTGACAAGTGAAAGCAACTGCAAAGCACAGCCACCCACCCACTTAAGCAAATGTTAAATTCTCCTTCATAACATGCAATTCTAATCAGATTGAATTGTAAATTGGCATGCAGAAAGGGCAGTTAATATTAAGCTTTATTTCTGACTCAGAGTGAATGGACAGGGATCATGTGTGGTAATTTGGCAGCATTGGAGAGGAGGTTTGTCTGGTGGGAAACGCATCAAAACACCTACACAGGAAACTGCTGGAAAGCCTGACTCAACTGCTGCGGCCTTGATAAGCTTTCACAATATGTCTCAAATGAAGAAGAAAAAAAGCCTACAACAGAAACGGCCACTGTTGCTTATTTAAAGGGCAATCTGACATTACCTTTCATCTTGAAATGTTCCTAAAGCAAGCCTACATCCAATAAATATAAGTGATTAGAGATGTACCGATTGACAGGGCAGATAACGGAATCAGGTTTTTATTTAGCTCTAAAATTTGCTGGATATACGTTAACATATACATTTGTCTAATAAAAAGTCTCGATCTAAAGCTAGACTAAATTCTTAATGTGCAACACTTGGGCTTTATTCAATATACTGTATCTATGCAACTATTGGCTTTATCAAATGTGTGGATTAAGCTGTATTTGAAAAACTGAAGAATTAACCAAGGAAACACTGTTATTCTTGCTGTTTTATAACCTCTGCCTAAAGGCAGAGTGATTTTGTATTTTTACTCAACCTGTTAACTGTTTAGGTTTTGTACAGATGTTTTGTGTAGCATCATTTGTAATTTAATGTAATGAGTATTTACATAGCGCATTTATTGTGTGTGGACATACACCCAAAGCGCTTCACAATCATGAAGGGGTGGGGGGGGGTCTTTCCACACCACCACCAGTGTGCAGCATCCACTTGGATGGTGCGACGGCAGCCACAGGACAACGGCGCCAGTGCGCTCACCACACACCAGCTATAGAGGGAGTGGAGAGACAGTGATAGGATGGGGATGATTGGAAGGCCGTGATCGGTACAGGCCTATGGAGGGAATTTGGCCAGGACACCAGGGTTAAACCCCTACTCTTTATGAGACGTGCCATGGGATTTTTAATGACCAAAGAGTCTGGACCTTGGTTTAACGTCTCATCCCCAATGATGGCGCTCACTGACATTATAGTGTCCCCTTCACTTTCCTGGGGCATTAGGACTCACACAGACCGCAGGTTGAGTGCCCCCTGCTGGCCTCACTAACACCACTTCCAACAAAAACCTAGTTTTCCCAAGGGGTCTCCCATCCAGGTACTGACCAGGCTCAGCCCGGCTTCGCTCCGTTTAACTTACTGAGGGATAGTGCACACAGCATTATTCTGTACTCACATTCCCAGATTTAAGTCGGTAATACTGTCATACCACCTAGCCTTAGCTAGATCCAGTGTAGGATTGTGCCAAATCTGCTTTAGAAGAATGAACAGTCAAAAAGGATAAGTCAGATAATACAATTTCTTTAGTGTGGAATCATCCTTAAAAAAAAAAATAATCAAGATCGGTGCATCACTTAAAACAACAGCCCACAAGTGTGACAAAACTGACCGGCGGGCACTTATTTTATTTTTATTCTTGAGTTTAAGCTGAGATGATTTGAAGAATCCGGGGTTAATCACCCTCCTCAGGGGGCCCAGATGACTGTAGGCCTCTCACCCACCAGCCACCAGGGACGTGACCCAATCACTGGACCGCTTGTGTCAGAACACAACATGCTGGAAGTCCATCACTGCAACACACACCATGCATAGTTTCCATTGCCCTGTCCCCTTCACACACACTCACACACTTCATTCACATGTTAGAGAGCTACATGGACACACACACATGCTTCTGTGCTTCTCGCTAAAGGTGACAGACTGCGAGTCTGCATGAGGACTTTCTACAGGATGCTAGCGGAAGATGGATGGTATTGAGGGATTTAGAGTATTATCCGCGTTCCCACATTCCTAAGATTTTTAGCATATGCGTAACGGTACTCTGACGTACTCAACAAATACTGTTAATTATTCTAAGAGAAATGAGTCATTCTCTTAAACGGGTAACTTCAGGCAAAAAAAGTGTAATTGAAATGCATAATCAAGAATTAGTAATAAATATCTTACTTTCATTATTGTTGAGATAAAATTAAACCTTCAAATAAATTGTGAGGTTAGCTGTAGTTTGGTACTGATAAAATTCAATGTTGTTTACATTCCACAAATGTGCACATTTCATTTGTCTTTTTACGATTTAACATCAAAGTCTGAGAACCCCAGGTCTATAATAAATAAAAATAAATAAATGTATTTAAATAGATGGATTCAATGCCTTTTAATGCTTAAAAAAATTTTTAAATTAGCTATCAATTAGCCCACTTTACTGGGGTTATGTTTAGGCCAAAGACTTCAAGACACTGGCTTATTTTGGCGTCTGTAATGTAACTGAAGGAGAAAGAAAAATGTTAAAATTTCTCGTTTTCTAGCCATTTCAATTTTACTCAAACAGATGTTCTCACTTGCAACATATTCCCTTGCGGGCTCCATATCCTGTTCCCTAAGAAGGGAAGAAGCACAGGCTCACTAAACACTGTAAACATAGACCAATCTGTCTGACATTAAAGCTCTTAGGCATTACATTCAGATTCTAACTTGCATGTGATGCCATTCTATATTAATAAGCTCCTTTGTGTAAAAACCTACAGTATGTCAGTAGTTTCATCCACTATAAAACGGGAGTACAAGGCTTGCCTGGAGGTCTAGGCTACTTCATAACCTGTCACTTGAATATCAAAGCAAGCTCTGCAAGAGTCTAAAACTTTAAAAACTCAGTTTACCAACATGTACATTAAAGCGGAGGTGATTATAGCATTATATGTATTGAAATGGCTAGACTTCTGTCTAGTGAATATTTACATATATTCAGACTGAACAAACTGACAAAGGACTTACATCTATGTCAAGTGCTTTGAGAGCCACAAGACTTTCTCAAACTTGTTTTGTAATCTAAAAATAGAGAAAGAGCAGAACAGTTTCTCACTTCTGCTGTAGGTCATGAAGGCTCTGCTCCGCCCGCTGGAGACTGTCAAGGTCTTTCATCATCTTCTTCATGTGGTCTTTAGAGTGACGGTTTTGGATGTAAGCAAACCAGCAGCCTCCCATTCCAATGACTATTGACACCACAAGCATGAAGTCCTTCAGATGATTATGTCTGTTCACTGGGAGGAAGAGAGCGTGAAATCAGTACATGCACTAGACCAATACTCATTTAGCAAACCCAAGAAGGTAAACCAATAGACACATTATTTGCAACATTTCTAATAAGACACTTACAGAAAATGTGGATGAGAAATTATATTTTACATTTACATAAAATGACCTTGGATGTTTCTTTACATAAGGTTTTCCTGTAGAACTGACAGTAAAGAATCAGTGCAAATTTACTGTAAGACAGCTGATTTGCTGTTTACATATGCAGCTTCCTAATGAGACAACATCATAATAAAAATAAATATTAGAATTTACCATTTTGGAATGGTCTATATTGGCAGAGACTCTTGTAGAAATGTTGGTGACATACTAGCAACTAGATTTTGAATTAGCCTTTTTTCAGTTATTATTTGGATTTTAACCACAGACACACACAGACACACAGACACACAGACACACAGACACAGACACAGACACACACACACACACACACACACACACACACACACACCCAACCAACCAACCAACCAACCAACCAACCGGCCGGCCACTTTATTACGGTGCACCTATTCAACTGCTTGGTAAAATAAAATCTTATCAGCTGTATTTAGACATGTAGATGTGATCAAGAAGACAGACATGAAGTTCAAACCAAGAATCAGGGGAAAACAAATTGTGACTTTAATGACTTTGTACATGGCATGGTTGTTGGTTTCTCACTAACCATAACCCTAACATGACCATCTCTAAGGTTTATGAGAATGATCTGAAAAACAAAACATTTGCTGTAAATGGGATAAAGAAAGGCCTTGTTGATGCCAGAGGTCAGAGGAGAATAACCAGACTGGTTTAAGCTGATAGAAAAGCCCTCATTGGTTACAATCGAGCTGAACTGAAATCTGAGGTTTTGATTAACACGGACTCACTGAAATTGGATAAAAAAAAAAAAAAATTGGGAAAAGTTGCCTAGTTTGATGAGTCTCACTTTCTGCTGCCATTTTTGGAGAGTTATATTATTATTTGCATAATTGGACATTTCAGTAATATGTATCGTACAATGAGCAAAACAAAGCCAATATCAGTATATGTGAACATGCTGTCAGTCTGCTATTGTGTTGCTAAGCTAAAAGTACACAATACTAAACATAAAACGCATTACAAAAATAATAGGTAAATAGTGCCTTTAAAATCTGATCAAACTATTCTTCTTTTGATGCTGTTCAGTTTTAAATAAAAATGATTACGCAACAGCACTGTAAAAAATGCAGGGTTCCACACAATTCATTCATGTTGTCCAAACACAAACCAATTAAGTTAACAAAGTTTCTCCCAAACTCCAGAATTGTGTTAAGCTCATTTTAAATAAGTTGTTTGAATAAGCAGCAAAAAGCATTATTTAGAGTGAGCCTTCAAATCAGGAGTGAATCTAAGATGCTTTGAAATGCAGTCCACGTAGGCAGCTCAAAAGGTTTTGGAACAGAGCCGACGACCTGTTTATGAGTGCAAAGCTGAGGTGTAGGTTGTAGTGCTAAAAGTTAATCTGCATTCTGCACAATAAGGTAGAACAATATTTCAAACTCGTGCATGCAAATCATTGTTTTTTTCTGCAAGCTGCCTGGATGCTTTCCACAGAGCTGTGGCATGGCACCACAAGCTTTTCTCTTGGAAATATTTTACTGCTACACAATAGTATAGCATAAGCTGCAGTGTATGCATCTTGTAAAGGTTAAAGTGTTTAGGGTTACACTGCCTACTCCAGTCACAGTCCTACAATACTTACCATTACAGTGCCGTTGGACAAGAATGTTAGCCTAACAACAGCCCTCGGGGACAACACACAGTCCTGACCCTGGCTGACTCAATTCATTACTCTATCTGTACAGATCCTTGATTTAATATAAAGAAGTCAGTGTTGAGAGATGGAAAATAACACTCTCTTCTCAACTCTTTATTCTCCAGGGAGTGCAATGTCATCTCGCATGAAGGAACAGTTGGTCTGTATAGCTTGCAATCTATAGTAAAACATACTAAAAGCACTTTTTTTTTGCAGTGTTCTGCATTTAATTATACACATACTGTAGAGGAACATTGGAACCATGTATAAATGTTAAATTAAATGCCACATGCAGGTTGTTTTGTAACTGAAATACCAATAATACCAATAATAATAACAATAATAATAATAATAATAATAATAAAGACTGCTCTGGGAATTCTAAATAATAGCTGCTCATCCAAACATATGGAAATAAAATACTCTCTTTCAACTGCCTAAAACACACTGTCATTTTAAAACAAACAGTGCTTATATTGATTCAATAACATCACTGCATTTGTAGGTTAATAAATCGCATTACACCATATTGCTACTGCTTTCTGGCCTGAAAAGTAATACCTCTAAAGTAATTATTATAGCTTCTGTTGTTACTTCTAAGATATTTAAAGAGACCATATGATACTTTACATTTCCTTTAGTTTGTAATATCTGTGTGCATGTATACGATCTGCTCAAGCTGTAAAGCTCGATAAATTCCATTCATTGAAGGACTAACAGGAAACAGGTCAAAACCTGCCTGTAGGGAATCATTCCAAGTCCACATACCTTCTTGCTTGCCTTCAGCACAATTTGCAATATTATAATATTTTAATTTCCTACAAGGCGACACGTGGCTCAGTGGTTAGCAATGTCGCCTCACAGCAAGAAGGTCGCTAGTTCGAGTCCTGGCTGGGTCAGTTGGCATTTCTGTGTGGAGTTTGCATGTTTTCCCTGTGTTCGCGTGGGTTTCCTCCAGGTGCTATAGGTGAATTGAATAAACTAAATTGACCGTAGTGTATGTGTGTGAATGAGTGTGTATGGATGTTTTCCAGTACTGGGTTGCAGCTGGAAGGGCAACCGCTGTGTAAAACATATGCTGGATAAGTTGGCGGTTCATTAATAATAATATTAATATTATTATTAATAATAATAATAATAAGACTCTGCCTTAAAATCAATGCTATTATTAACAGCTTGTGTTTACAATAATTATGGTAATGTGCATATGTGCTCAATGCGGAAAAGCACGTTCATGTATTTATGACCTTGAGGCTATAAAATTGTAAAACAATGTTCTGCCCTGTATGTCTAATACACAAACTTCCTTTTTTCCCCCAAAATGTAGCAGGTAGAGCGCTTACCAGAAACAAGAAGTGCAATCATATTAGTCCAGTTCTGTCAATACTGCACTGGCTCCCTATTAAAAACTGCATACAATGCAAATCCTGTTGATTCCTTACAATGCCCTGAATGGTTCTCATCATATCACAGCCCATCATGTCAATTACGTGCTGAAAATACTGACCAACTGACAATACCTAGAATATCAAAATCGACTGCAGCACAGTTTAGGATGCAGACACACTAAGTCAGCATAAATCAGGATTAAAGACTCAGTTCTTTGCACTAGCACAAACAACACAATCTTAACATTCAATCCTATTATAGTGCATTAATTAGAGAAACTGGGAATTCTACTAATCTAAATGTGCATCATGTATGAAAATTGTGTATGAACAATGATGAATCTTTTGACCTGATTTGATTATTGCATATTCATCCTTGTGAAGCTGCTCTGACAATTGAAATAATATAAAGTGTTATAGAAATAAATATGGTTTGACATGACTGGACATGTTTATGGGTGTTAGGCAATCCTAAAACCCGATTGGCTCAGCTGCCCATTCATAACACAGATAAATCGCATGTTTTATTTTTATTCAATTAATGATTGCAAATCAGTTTTGATGTTTGAGGTAATTGTAGGGTCACATCGCCTAATTCTATTGAAAGAATTTGATGATTTGCATTACTTTAAACCTATTTTAACCAATTTAACACTTTAAACAAAATAAGAACCTTAAAATGAGCATTATATTGCTTTGAACAAAATTCCCTAGCTGCCACATACCATGCCTCCAACATGTATATTTATGTCTATGACAATTGGCATATAATATGAATATATATCACCTAATACTCAAGTGTGAACTCAAAATATAAGGTTACTGTTACCGTTTACAAACATTTTTATATAAATGCATCTGAAATGATCAAAATAAGAACCACAGTTCAACGCGTCTAAAACACATTAGGTCTCAGCACATTAATTGAAAGAGCATTAAAAATGAGCATTATATTGCCTTTTTAAGGCTTTTTGTGGTATTTGTCTAAACCTTAACTTATTTTGACAAATACATCACCTATAATTTTCAAGCGTGAAATCAAAATATGAGGTTACCATTAATGGGTTATAGGCCTGTGAAGAACCTAATATGTATTCTCACATATATTCCTAAATACATTTTAGTACCACTTAAACCACAACCACAGTTCAATGCGTCTGAAACATGTACACTAACAGCTGAACCATGGCTCTAGCATTAAAACAGCAACAGGCTTTGATGGGACAACAGGCTCTCTGGAGACGGATTAAACATTGAAGCGCAGGCTTTTAAAACCTGTCAACACTGTCACTGATTTAACCAAAACCGAAGATGTTTGAATGGTGTTTCTGACAGAGGTATTGTCTCAAGGTGGTCTGTAGATCGACGGGGAGGTGTTGAGCTGTCACACGCAGACTGTGCCATCTGCCTGTATTTCCTAAGCCAAAGCTCTTTAGAGTCAAACTATACAATGAGATCTGCCACATACAGACGCTCTGTCCTGTATCAAGTCTGATACCCCGTTAAAAGGCCTGAGAGGACTGTTTCAGCTATTGTTGACAGCTGACGTTTAATAGCCAACAGATTAGACAATGTTAATGGAAATGCCTTAAAAAAAAAAAAAAAGATTACTAAATTTGATGAGTGAGATTGTGAGGTTTTGTAGCATGTCAGTGCTTCCCACATATAGACTTTACTTGGGCAGGCCGACCAGGTATATTAACGGCCACCCAAGTATATTTAGTGACACTTTTTTTTTTTTACTATTATTATCATCATTCTTTTACACTTTTTTTGTATCCGCCCAATATAACCAAACATCCGCGATCGTTTAAGTAGTGGAAAATCCTCTCTCGTTTACCCGTTTCGCTCTGTGTGCGAGAACTGTCAACACTTCCACAGACAGTCTCACATGCTTTGCAGACCCACAGAGACATGCCTCTTTGAGACTTAAAAAAAATGTATCTGGCCGGTTTTCTAAATCTCCTAAAATGTCTGAGATTCAACTTTTGCTTTCGCTTTCTAAAGCTCATATGTGTTTTTGCATGACCTTTTTACTTAAGCCTACTTGCGCTTGGCTTCGCAGCTGACTGCGCATGCAGAGAGCAACATTAAATAATAAATTTTTTAAATCTAAACGACTCAGAAAAACTTTACTATATATTAAGAGAGGACAAAATGACTGGTCTAAACTGGCTGTAAAATATATGTATACCATTAGTAATGGTTAATCAATGCATTTGCCAACGCACTACACGTTTTAATCTTGTAATTATGATTTTTTGAGATATTGTCTGTTTTTATTCCTTTTTTTATTATATTATTTTATTTATTTATTTCTCATTTGCTGATTATTTTATTAATTTGATGATGCTAATATATTGCATATTTTATATACATATCTAAAATGTTTTGGCATTTCGGTTTGCTTTGAACTTGAAATAGAGAAGCGGATTTGATATTTATTTGACATAATATTTATTGCCATATACTGAAAGCAGTAACAGATATAGTTTACCTCAGATCTTGAAAATAAAATAAACCGTTTGAAATTAAACTTCAGAACTGAACACATATGAGTGATTCAGCATATACATTTAACAGTGTTAAAGAGGGTTAATATGTATCAAATAGATTATAAACCTTACCATTTCATGAGTGAGTGCATAGTCTGTGCTTCTGAATGGCTGTATTTACATTTCTGTCGTGTTTCGTCTGGTGCTAACAGCCAAACTGCTTAGGAAACGCGGTTACAATGTAACCTGCTCACCTAATATTTACGTTCATAATATTTACATCATTTGCTAATTAATAACCTCATGTGGAACTGAATCAGTCTCATTTTGGAAAGTGCTACTGTCCACTGGAGGTCACATTTCGGTCACGGACGCATGCTTTTAGAGCCTTTCTGACTGAATAAATGAAATACGGTTTTCCACCGAAGCAACCCGGGGTGCTGAAATATAATTGACTAAACTGGCATTGGGCAGGTTAAAACGATCAAAATAAACACAGCGTTCCGGCATGGAAAACACATTTTCAAAGCAGAATATCTGACTTCAGCATTGTTTTTCAGATAACTTGTTTCTTAAATATCTGCAAACATATTATGGTATTTTCATGCTTTAAAAGATTCAAAAACTTACATACAGCACCTTTAAATTATGTTTTGTTTGTCGCATATAGTTAACTATTTATGTGATGTGGGTAAATGGTGCGTTTCAATCCGGCTACCACTGCCAGTATATTTCAAACCTGAAGCACTGCATGTATTATATATATAATACGTAAATTAGCAGTTTTCCGCATTCTGTTATTCATGTTTTTATTTTGCCCTATTTAGTTATGCTTTTGAGTTGCATTATGGGACTTCATTTCTAATAGTTTAAAGTGATATATTGTCTGGGCTGGTGTTGTATATTATGCTACAAAAACCTTGTAATAAACTGCCAGTACATTTTCTGATGTTTTACAGACATATTCCTCTCGATATTATTTCTTATACATTATATTATTTCAAACCACTAAAATATCAATAAGAGTCGCTTTGTTAAACTCTAGAGTTGAATTTACAACATCAAAAGTCAACAGAACAGATATCAGGCTCCCATAATGCAATACAAACGCGTAAATAAAGGGAAAACACTTGTGAATCACAAAATACAGAAACTGTTCAAAGATCTGAGGTTGGCAAGCTGTGAATGTTTTTTATATGTTAGATTTATTGAACCAAAAATACAGCAAAACTTTAATTTTGTGAAACATTGTTCAAATGTAACATATATATTTCTAATTTATTACATTTTAAATAGTCATTTATCCTTGTAATGGAAAAGCTGAATTTAATCCAGTCCTAACACCACATGATCCTACAGAAATATTTGATATATATATTATATAGTACACAGATTTTGTGCTAAAAAAAAAAAAAAAAAAAAAAAAAAAAAAAAAAGATTAGTTTCACAGTTATGATATTCACAACTCCTTAATATTTTTTAGAAACAATTTTTTCAAGATTCTTTAATAATACAGTACACTTTCATCCATTATATTAGGAATCCTTGTTGAATAAAAATATATACTTTACATGCAAAATATTCTGTCTCATAATCTGTCAGAACATCAGTGTAATTTAAATAACAGCGATAAAATAAAAATGCGTCTATCTTTTCAACTCCATTACAATTTCAGCATAGTCTGAAAATTTAGATGCAAACGATTAATCAACTGAATTAAATCAGCAATTGGTCATTAATCATTAGATATAAACCTTATCGATAGTCAATCGCGTAAAGACATTAGACTGCATACTTTTGAGATTTATTTAAAAATCATATGTTTATATTGTGTCTTACACTCAACTATTATTTCAAAAGTGCAATAAAACTATTATAATAAATAATAATATCTAATAAATAGTATCTAATAAAACAAGGAGTTTTCTATAAAAAAAAAACAAAAAACTATATAAATAACATAAAACAGAACACCTTCACATTGTTAACAAGATCTCTGACAGGATGACCCAGCTTTTTTTTTTCAGCCAATTCAGCTGTCACGGAGCCATACATTTCTAAATAAAAATATATAAACAATGTCAATAAAAGAAGGGGAAGAAATGTCACATAGCTAATAAAAACAAATGCTTCGGACACATTTAGAACAGCATTCTGAACGAGACGTTTAGCACTGTGCTATATCACAATCGTAAAACGTCAAACTTCATAATTCTGCTGCTAAAACAACATACCAAAGGAACGTGAAGCACTCCGTTATGTCCGCCCCGGTGTATTCTGGGTTGTGGTGTAAATCAAATCACATAGTAGGTTTACTGTACAAGTCATGATGTGCAATTGTTGCTCATGCATGCGTAGAAAAACAGACAGAAACGCACGCTGGCACAGACTGATCTCATTTCCAGGTCAAGGCAGATTCTTTAGATAACACTCCCAGGAATGCAACTGATTGTGTAAGAATGTGCTCTTGGGAAAGTGCATTGTGTAAATACACAAGAGGCACTCAGGAAAACAAAAGAAAGTGAATGGATCAAAAACAAAAATCTCAAAAATCTCTCGAAACCTGCCAAACGTGTTCTCCAGCATTCAGGAGGTTTAGATATGGGCCGCATCCGTTTCAGTGCGCCAAAGACATGTGCTCAGAATACAGAGTAACCGTCTACACCCTCCTCATCCAAGCCCTCCAGCCTTCCCCAATCAGCCTCCAGCAGACGACTATGAGCCTTAAAAAACCTGCAAGTGGAGATTGGCTAATTGGTCTAAGAGAAATGTAATAAAATGGACAAAATTGCATTTATTAATATGGCAAAAACTGGCAATAAGACATCTGGTCTTTCTGGTGTAGAGCCAGCTGTATCACTCTTTAAAAAAAATAATAACAATAAATAATAATAATAAATAAAGAGCCTATACAGTGTGTGTGTGTGTGTGTGTGTGTGTATATATATATATATATTTTTTTATATTTAAAAAGCCTTCTAATAAGCTTTTTATTTTTTTTTTTGTAAACAATTTACATTTAAATGCATTAAACTTTAATGATTTTTCAGATTTTATCGATTAACATGAATGTTCCGAAAATTTGCTGCTTCTTTTTTTATTGAACATTTGAATAAAAATATTAGGAAGTCCTCATATGACTTGCGTTAACCCCCCCGGCGGTATATGGGTTAGTTTTATGATGGATTTATGCACTTTTGGAAGGTTCAAAATAAAAGTCACTATCCAACATTATTATACAGAATGGAAGAGTCAGAATAACATGAAAAAACTACTCAGTTGTCTTCGTCTGACTGAAAAAAAGTCACATACAGTAAGGATAGCTTGAGGGTGAGCAAATGATGCTGTAAAAGTAATTTATGGTCAAACTATTCCTTTAAACATGACAAATGACAACAAGCCAATGATTAAAAGCATTATTAAACAGCACCCATGATTAGCTGTGCACATATTAGCGCTCTATAGAGAACCATAATGTAAAATATTGTGTTTGATATAGAATATATGCAAAAATACTCAAGTAATGATGCTGAAAATTTGACCTTGCAAACGCAGTAATAAATTACATTTAAATGGATCTTTATTAATATTTCACAAGTGTGCTTTAATCTAACAAATTCATCTTTGGTGAGCATACAAGACTTCCTCGAACATAAATAAATAATACAGATCCTAAACTTTTGATTGGCACAGAAGTCTTATTGAGATTAAAAAAACGATATGACCTTCCTGCATACTAGGGCTGCACAATATATCGTTTCAGCATCGATAACGCAATGTGCAAGTCCGCAATAGTCACATCGCAGGGATCTGCAATGTAGTTGGAATTATAGTTGACCAGACATTACAGGAGGAGAGGAGTAATTTCATATTTTAACCTTATAGTGAAAGTTTATTATTTGCATGTGTTCTCAAGACCTGACTGTAAGAATTTGAAGCTATTTTAAGCCATTTGGGCACAATAAATGAAACTTTTGTAGCTTAAAGATTAATTGTACATTATAAAATGATTTATTTAATTAAAACGATACAGTGTTATTTTTATTATCATACAGTGACTTAATTACATTTTATGCAGGTACGCTCCCCTACAGAATCATCCCAATCGATCTACAATTATTAATTCTTTACGATTCTAGCTATTCAAGTCATCTGCTGAAATTGCATTTATATAAAATATCCAGTGGGCAGCAGTTCTGTAGGTGCAAATGCCTTGTTGATGCCAGAGGTCAGAGGAGAATGGCCAGACTGGTTGGAGCTGATAGAAAGGCAACAGTAACTCAAATAACCACTCGTCAGCTAAGAACAGGAAACTCAGGCCACAATTTGCACAGGCTCACCAAAATTGGACAATAGAAGATTGGAAAAACGTTGCCTGGTCTGATGAGTCTCGATTTCTGCTGCAACATTCTGATGTAGGGTCAGAATTTGACGTCAACAACATGAAGCATGGATCCATCCTGCCTTGTATCAATGGTTCAGGCTGGTGGTGGAGGTGTAATGGTGTGGGGGATATTTTCTTGGCACACTTTGGGCCCATTCGTACCAATTGAGCATCGTGTCAATGCCACAGCCTACCTGAGTATTGTTGCTGACCAAGTCCATCCCTTTATGACCACAGTGTACCAAATTTCTGATGGCTACTTCCAGCAGGAGAACGTGCCATGTCATGAAGTGCGAATCATCTCAGACTAAATTCTTGAACATGGACAATGAGTTCACTGTACTCAAACGGCCTCCACAGTCACCAGATCTCAATCCAATAGAGCACCTTTGGGATGTGGTGGAACGGGAGATTTGCATCATGGATGTGCAGCCGACAAATCTGCAGCAACTGCGTGATGCTATCATGCCAATATAGACCAAAATCTCTGAGGAATTTTTCCAGTACCTTGTTGAATCTATGCCACAAAGGATTAAGGCAGTTCTGAAGGCAAAAGGGGGTCCAACCCAGTACTAGTAAAGTGTACCTAATGGCTGGTGTGTGTACCAGTGCCCTACTGCATACAAAGCCTTTAACAATGATTATCCAAACTTTTTTGGATAATAGGGGTTTCCAGAAAAATGTGAGACCATAACTAACAGCTCCAATCCTAAATCAGAGGATACAGAATATTTGCTTTTGCTCCACCCTTATACAGATAAGGCGGCTCTTCTAAACTTATGTGCATGTTTTATTTGGCTCTCATTCATCTGACATGAGCAGTTAGCTCACATTTCAACATGTTTAAAGTTGAATATAGATTACCTTTAAAAGACACCAAAGCAAACACAGTTTATAGACCGCATTAAAAGAAACATCTAGAATAGATGCAAACACTCTAACATGACAGGTTTACAGTAGGTTGGTTCAGGGTTTTAGATGTATGACTTTAGTTTTATTTATAATAAGGGAATTTCACTCACTCATCGGAGCTCCAAACAGCACCGTATCCAAAGCTTTGAGCTGGAGTTTCTGAACATGACTCCGGTCCAGAATCTTCAGGACGGTTTGTGTCAGACTGACATTCTTCACGGCCAGTCTAGAGGAGTGAAAAACATGATATAGTGAAACAACGTATACTAAAATAGTATAAAATTCATTTATTCATACACTCATTCATTTTCCTTCGGGTTAGTCCCTTTATTCATCAGGGGTTGCCACAGCGGAATGAACCGACAACTTATCCAGCATACGTTTTACACAGCGAATGCCTTTTCAGCTGCAACCTAGTATTGGGAAACATCCATACACTATGGCCAATTTAGCTTACCTAATTCACCTATAGCGCATGTCTTTGGACTGTGGGGGAAACCGGAGCACCCGGAAGAATCCCACGCGAACACGGGGAGAACATGCAAACTCCACACAGAAATGCCAACTGACCCAGCTGGGGCTCGAACCAGTGTCCTTCTTGCTGTGAGGCGACAGTGCTAACCACTGAGCCACCGTGTCAGCCAGCATAAAATTCAATTTAAGTATATTAGTAAAGCGATTTTCACAATAATTATCGTTTCAAAGCAGCTTTACATTATTACAGCATTACAGTCAAAATCAGAAAAGTTAAAGAGTTGTGTATAGGTTGGACAGTATATAAACATTTACAGTATAGTTTGGAGTGTCCTTCCAAAGACAGGATGTCTTTTAGGGTTGGGAAGCATCCCGATTCTTTTTTCTTAACAATTTTGGATTGATTCTCAAAAGTTTAGAATCAATTCTGTATTAGGGACTGAGCGATGTATCGATTTTGCCAATTAATCAACACAGATTTCTGGAACTATCATTATCGGCAAAAATAAATAAATAAATAAATAAATTAATTAATTAATAATAATATTAATAATAATAATAATAATAGACAATCAATTTTAAATGTTGCATTTCTTCTACATGTTCGCATTCCTTATGTAAGCTTTAATTTACCTTAAATCAGTAAATTTATTTTTGTTATTGTTATTTTGTTATTTTTACTATTCAGTATTAATCTTTATTAATTGTTTTCAGCCTGAACAATACACCGTTTGAGCATCGATATCACAATGGTGTGTAGATTAGATTATTTATTAAATATTAAAAATTAAATAATATTATTTTATAATATTGTATAAAATTATTTATACAATGAAGACCATCTTATTTTTTATACATTTTATACACTTTATACATTTTTGTATTTAAATACTGTTAGACTCCACAGCACTAACCATAAAGCACTGTTTATTTCACTTTTATTTCTGCCCTGTGCTTGAAATTATATTATATTTTTGCAGCTGCACTCCACACAAAAAAAATACTTGATCACCCCATCTAAATTATTGAAATCTTTCCAAATAGAATTACTCAAATCATCTGTTGAAATTATATTCATAATTGCAATATATAAATCGCAGACAAATATTGCGATGTCAGATTTATTTATTTAATATTGGTCAATCTCTATTCTGTATTCAAATTAGGTTGCAACGATTTGGGCCTGTGCAGGCATGAGCTCTAAATAGAAAAAAGTGCTGATAGGCGCACATATGCATGCTGCAGAACGCGCTTCATTTGGACAAATGGATAATCACATGCAAGGTGATTTTGAGCCTTTGTGTGGCTCAATTTCTCTTGAAAGCAAAAGCAAAACCTCGGGTCATCATAGATGCTCTGAAAATAAATATTCATTTATGGAATATGCTTGTTCTTTATAATTGCTCTTTGAAATTGGCTTTTTTTACATCCAGAGCTTGTTCATCCTAAATAATAGTTTATTAACTATCATACAGGGATTCCAATTATTAAACAAAAGCATAGAAACTGTAAATCTGATTAAAATGTAAAGTTGTAGATGTAAACGGACAGCAGAAGAAATGGGGAAAAATAGAAGTTAAGAATCAAACGATTTAGATTGTGGCACCCAGAATCGGATCAACCAAAAGTCCCTAAAGATTCCTACCCCTAATGTCTGTGTGTATAATGCATGTTCAAAGAAGTGTATTATTAAGTGTTAACATATAATAAAGTGCTGCAGACGACACTGAAGAGGAACCCAAAGTTTCCTCAACTGAGTCAAATGGAAGAGTTTAAGTGCTTAAAATAACATTTGACCACAATAAACATATCTTTAATCCATGAATAATGTGCGGTCAAGTGTCTTGCCTCACCGAAAGTGAAACCAAGGCTCAAGATTGGACAAGTGCTAAGTGTTAAGCGTTTCCTGTTAAAAATATTTAACAGGCAGGTCAGAAGCTCAAAGCACACGGTCTCAAGTGAATGCAATATCTACTGCTCTTTTCTTTAAAATATTATGTCTTTTTTCAACACCACAATTTCAACACCTTTAGCATCAGCAAATAGTGCAAATGACATTTTTTGAGTAAAAAATAAAATGATCTTAACATGGATTTCACTTTTCTTCAATTTTAAATATACATTACTATTTGAAAGAATGACAAAAGCACTTACACTATTTATTTTATACACATTTACACTGTTACCAAATATTTCTCTCTCATTAAATGCTAATCTTTTGAATGTTTCATTCGTCAAAAAAAGATATTATAGTTTTCACAAAAACAATATGCAGCAAAATATTTTAAACAATAATGATAATCAAAAATGTACCAAATTTACATCGAGTTCATGTATCTTAAATTTTATATACACAAACTACTATTTGAAAAAATGAAAGCAGCATTGATTACATAAATTTTATAGACATTTATACTGGTACAAATTATTTCTCTGAACTAAATGCTATTATTTGAACTTTACATTCATCAAAAAAATCTAGAAAACCATCAAAAAAAAAAAAAATCATAGTTTCCACAAAAATATTATGCAGCAAATTATTTTAAACAATGATGATAATAAAAAATGTACCAAATCAGCATATTCTTACATGAATTTATTATGATTTCAGTAGAATCACGACACCAAAAACTAGAGTAATGATGCTTAATATTTCACATTATTATTATTATTATATAGTACTAAAATAACTGCAAAAGCAGCCTTAACCCTTTATTGGAAAAACCATATATAGTAACTTTATTAACATTGATTACATTGAATTTTTTTATTTATTTATTTATATTTACGTCATGAAAGTTCAGTCTTGTAATAACCTCTAGTAAAACTCCACGTTACTTAGATTTATACAAGAGTGCACAATAAAGGGTTAAAGCAAAGGTGTCAAACTCCTGCAGTTCTGCACAGTTAGGATCCAACCCTAATTAAAAAAGACCTAAAACTAATCGAATCTTTCGGCTTGTTTGAAATCTACAAGTAAGTGTGGTTAAACAGTGTTGGAACTAAATTGTGTAGGGCTGCAGCCTTTTCAGAACCTGAGCCTGACACCCCTGGGTTAAAAGATCACTCTTCAGATTATTTGTCCCCTTACTCACCGAGGCATTGCGGTACCGCTGAAATTCAACTTCCTGATGGCTTCCACATATTGTGGCAACTCAACGTAGTCGATAAGCCACTTCACAACTTCATCCACCGTCCAGTTGTACACTGAGAAAACAGAGAAACAAAGGCAGAATCAGGCCAGCTGTCATTACCATAACATTACCACACATCAAAATTCATCTATCAAAACAAGCTGTTAAACACGAGTGACCAAAAGTGGGTGGTTTTGACTTTTTTGGAGTTTTTCATTTAGTAAGAATCGTGACGGGTTTTTGAAAAACAAATGGTTACATCAGGGGACTGCTGGGAATAGAAAAGTGACTAAGTGTGCCAATATATACACCATTCTGAAGAAGCTTCTCTTTCATGCTCAATTTACGCAGTCTTGATTACCTACATGATTTAAAGCAGACTAAAGGATTCACACTTTCTGGCCTTTGCAATGGATGTTTAAATGATTGTGCAATAAGAGTGAGGTGGGATTTAATGTCTGGTGTTTATTATAGAAAAAGTGTGTAATTTTTGCAAACTGGGTGTGTTACGTTTATTAAGTAGAAATAAAATTATCTCTTTCTCTCTCAAACGTTTGATTTTTTTCATTAAGCAATATTTTTACAAAATGTGGTGAAACTTTCTCTACAGAAGTGCTTATTCTTGATTTTAAATATGTGAGAAAGAAAAGATTTCATTGTCAAATGTTGCATTTTGTCATAGGAAAAGCTGAACTAACAGCCTATACGAGTAGAAAGAAGAAAATCTAAAATAATTATGGAACAAAATGTGGTTGAGCTTCTTCATAACATGAAACAAGCAAGAATCTAGATTGATATAAATTTTTATAAGTTCACAGATGATCTTGACACCTTTGTTAATATTCTGTGTTGCAATCATGCCTTGTTTTGTGCAGTTGAGAATAAATCATACCTTTTTAGAATCCTATAGTACTTTGTGATTGTTAAATGTTTATAATAGATTCTTTAAAGTTTATTCTCCATCTATCCATCTCTATCTATAAAGTTCTCTCCATCTATCCATCCATCCATCTCTCCATCCATCCTTCTATGATAAAAGTGTTGGATAAAATTCTGAGCTTCACTAGAATTTTAGGCTTGAGAATTTTCTAGGCTTGAGTTGGAGTAAAACGTTAATATTTGTTTTATTTTTATAAAGGTCTGATAGCATATTGTTCAAGTTTCAACAAAACATTAAAACAACAACAACAAAAAAAAAAACATGGCACATTTTTGTCATTTTATGAATATCTTGAAGAAAATTACAAGAAAATATCACTTATTTGGCTTCAACAGAAACAAATTTGAGAAAAGCAAAAAGCAGACCTGGGTTACCAGTAGGGATGTAACGATTCACCTGACTTCATACTATTCTCACGCTTCACAATACTAATCTCACGATTCACGATTTTGTCACTATTTTAAACAGAATTATTTGAGACCAATTTAAGGTGAACAAGAGCCCTTTTTCTTACCCCAATGCTGCACAATTTTTTTTTACAAAATAAAATCTTTTCTGTAATAACTAAATTGGAATTTTAAAACAAAATCCAAATAAAAGAGTGAATAATACAAACTAAAGAAGACTCTTTTATATAAACAAACTAAAACTTTTACTGCAGCTAAATTACAAATTTAGAACGAAATATAAAACAAAAATTAAACAATACAAATTAAAGCACTTTATTACAAACAAACTAAAACTGTGACGCAGTGGGTAGCACAATCGCTTCACAGCAAGAAGATCGCTGGTTCGAGCCTTGGCTGGGTCAGTTGCCATTTTTGTGTGGAGTTTGCATGTTCTCCCCGTGTTCGCGTGGGTTTCCTCCGGGTGCTCCGGTTTCCCCCACAAGTCCAAAGACATGCGCTATAGGTGAATTGGGTAAGCTAAATTGTCCTTAGTGTATGTGTGTGAATGAGAGTGTGTGGATGTTTTCCAGTGATAGGTTGCAGCTGGAAGGGCATCCGCTGTGTAAAACATATGCTGGTTAAGTTGATGGTTCATTCCGCTGTGGCGACACCAGATTAATTAAGGGACTAAGCCGAAAAGAAAATGAATGAATGAATGAATAAATAAATAAATAAATAAAACTGTGACTGTGCTGGGATTTTACTTTTTTTAAGGAAATATCAGAATATTTATGTTTTCTGACATAAGCTCAGGTTTTTGCACATTTGCAATGTCCTCTGCTGATGAAAAAAACTCTTTCACTGGGGACTGAGAGGGGTGGTGTGGAGAGGAAAGCCTTTCCCAAACAGAGAGCAGCGTGAACAGAGGTAGTCAATAGCCTCCTCTGCTCCAGAGGACTGGCCACTGGCATAAAATACTGATTACAATATATAATATATGATATAATAAGCAAAGTATTAAAAGATAAGCATAAACTAAAATGAAAAAGAGAGGGTAAAAAAGCAACAATCTAATACCTGGTTCTGTAACAGCACAGCTTTCCCTTTCAATTTGAAAAACATCTTCACACTTTTGCTATGAAAACACTGATGCGCCATGTGATCTCTGTAGCACTGGTCGGAGCAAGCGGAGCTGCCAATCCTGTGGTCCGCGTGGTTTGGCTTATTAATACCTTTTTGCATATAGACGTCTGTGACAGTAGTTTTTCACTGTGCTGCATCATATTCGTTGTTCTGTTAGTGCAAGTAAATGTCTTTTTGCAGTAGTTTAATTTGCAGTAGTTTGCAGACAGTGTGTGTTTTGTCTGGTACGCCTCACTGCTGTCATTTTAGTCTGATGCCCCAGGTCTCGCCGCTGATGTGCAGGTAAAAAAAAAAAATAAAAAATCCCTAGTTACCAGCCATGTCACATTTTTAATATAACCTCAAAATCCACAAGACGAAGAAGTTCTTTGCAATTAATCAGCCATCACTGAGAATGTCACACCAAGTGATCAAAACTACCCATGATGAAACAATCTGACACGATTCCTAAAACTGCTACCCTAAATCATATCGGCCTTTCAAATGTGATTGATAAGGGTAAGAAGCACCAGAAATAAAACACACAGGGCAGAGTCACACCTGGCATATTAACGGTCCACTATAAACACACATTCATTTTACTGGAGTAGAGATGTTACATTGGAACATATAACTGAGATATGAGCAGTCACACCAGCTTTGAAAAATTCAAACACTGCCAGGTCCCAAAGAAAACACTGTAAAGGTATACATCTCTCTCTCTCCTCTGACCCTGGCACAAATCTCTGTTGTGTGTGTGTGTTGCTCGGCTAGGACAGATCAGCTTTCATAGCCTTGGCTCCTCAGCTGTGCTTTAAGGAAGAGCTGCAATGCAGGATAAAACAGACCAGAGAGGGAAATTAAGGAGAGAGAGAGAGAGAGAGACTGAACACCAAACACTGTGGAGGATTTATGGTCAGATCTGCTGATAAAATGTCAAAATGTGCAGTAAACAACCAAACAACATGTATGATGTAATTATGCAATCACATAATGTAATATTCTAGGGCTGCACAATATATAGTTTCAGCATCAATATCGCAATGTATGAATCTGCAATAGTCACATCGCAAGATCTGCAATGACAAACTGGGATTATAATGAACCAGAAATCACAGATCAGAACACATGCAAAGTTTAACCCTAATAGATAAAGATTTTTTTTAAGACCTGTGGCTGTGTAAGATTTCAAGTGAACAGTGTTGCCAGATTGGGCGGTTTCGAATTTGATTGTGCGGGTAAAAAATGGCATTGGCAGGTTGACAAAATTTGGGCGGTTATGAAACGTAACTTTTATATGAAACTTATTCAACAAAACATAACTGTGTGCTTCTACTCCATTCAGTTAGTAGTGACCAGTGCATATCACTAACTGCGTGGGCCCACCTGCAAGAGGAGGTGAAGGAAAGTTGTATTAAAATCTGACTTCTCAGACAAATCTGACTCCCTTTCGCGTGCACATGCATCACGCAGCACCTGCAGTTAAACTCACAGCGGTTATCATGACACTTTTATCGATCATTTTTTTCCACAACTGACAGCAAGAACAAACATAGAAGCATTGTCTGATCCACGAGCAGTGCCTACTTATGTTCAAAAGAATTTAAAACGCCAAATAGGACAAATTTATACCCCATTTTGAAAGTAAAACATACTCTATTAGGTAGTGTAATCTCCACAACATTAAGTGCAGTGTGTGGTTGAGAGAGGGGCAGTGTTTCGATGTGATGCGGTTATGTTGTGGTTCTGTGACTGCTGGTGTAGGTTGCTGTATGCTTAAAAATTATGACATTTAAAGTAACTAGGGTAAATTTAAATAATTGAAAATAAAAAATAAAATATTAATCTAATATTTTGGCAATTTTTTGTGCATTTTGGCGGGTTTTGGACAGCTTTTGGGCTGGAAAAATAAGCTATATCTGGCAACACTGCAAGTGAATTTAAACCATTTAGGCATAAGAAATTAAACAATTTGACGCTTTAACAAAGTTTAATTTGTTTTTAATTATTTAGACAGTGGTCAACATTTGAAGTGGATCAAAAATAGTTCAATAATTCAAAAATTGTCCAAAAAAACAAAAATGGGTGTTTGTTGAATAGTTTTATGTCAAACTTTGATGAAAGGTTTTGATCCACTTCAAATGTTGACTGCTGTATACAGTGTTGTATTACATTGCATTATTTAATTACCTCAATACTGTTAGACTCTCCAGAAAACCATAAAGCACAGTTTATTTCATTTGTATATGTTATATTGTATTCATTTATGCTTGTAATGTATTAAAATTTTTTGCAGCGGCACTTCCCATCAATGTAAAATGATGAATTCTTCCCAAAAGTGATTTAAAGGGCACCTATGATGCAAAGTCAACTTCTGACAGCTGTTTGGACAGAACTGCGTGTAGGCAGTAGTCATATTGGAGTGATATACACACAACAACTGCCTTTTTAAACATTTTCCTCACGTTATGAGTTGACACGAATGAGTTTAACAAGTTTAAAACTTTTAAAACAATCGATGTCTAATTCGTAACCGCTGGAATTACCATAGCCGCATGGTGTCAGTACAACAATATTCGAGGAGCAACAATATACGAGAGCAATAACAGTGCAAAGTTAAACGTGTGTATGTGTTTGCACTACAAACTTTCTGATGGCATTATCGTTTCAGTAAGGCTTAAATAAACTCCACCACGAATACGTCAAATAAACGTACTTGGTATTTGACTAATGACCTGGATTTCTGCTTTATCTGTGTCTGTCTTTGTCACTGACTGCTGTTTATCTGACGTAACGCAAGAGAAGCAGACATGCACATGGCAAAAGTTGGTGGGGAGAACCAGCTCATTTGCATTTAAAGGCACAGGTTACAAAAACAGCTACATTTTGATCAGAGCCCAAATTTGGCATATTCTGTATTGTTTAATAAATAAATCTGCTGGGTATTTTAGGCTGAAACTTTACAGACACATTCTGGAGACACCAAAGACTTATCTTACATCTTGTTAAAGGGGTCAAATAAAAGCCCTTTAAATATATACTTAATATAGTGAAGAATAAACTATTTACTTCTGAGTGTGTAACAGAATATTATGCAAGATTTGGGACATACTGCTTCTTCATTAACAGGCCGTTATGTTGCTTAATCATGTGCCCTGTCAATCATCTCATCACATCATCCACATGTCTGTTATATATCATTTCCTATCATATTGAAGCAGCAGCAGAAGGTTAATCTGCCACTCGCGAGTCTTTCATGCAGAGAAACCTCCACAGGTGTTTGCATAATTATGCATTCAGAAGTTAATGACCCAACACGTCTTTATAAAAGTTCACATTGTTGTTGCAGATGAAATGTAACAAGGAAAGTGTAAAACAATTCAATTCAAGGTTAGATATTAATTAAGAATCATTCGAACAGCTTTACCAAAGCCTCTTTCCTTAACTGTTGGTCTCGAACGTCTACCATGTTTGTTGACATCTGTTTGTAGTTCTAATCAAATTCACATGCAACGCGCAATGTATTGAGGGCAATATTTGCAGTTAGAGTACGCACTGATCTGCACATTGAATTTCTACTAGAAATAGTAGACTATCTGGGTAACTCTGGAATACTCATTTCAACATACTATGATTGACTACTAATTATATTATCAAATACTATTTAGGATGGATAGTTTGCGAATTGGGACATGGTATGTGACTTCTCATTCATTTGTTTTTAGACATAAAATAAAAGTAATCAAAGGAAAAAGAAAGCTCCTAATGGAATACTCTCAATATTGTTATGAAAAAAGGCTCTAAATGACAATATTGTAATTTTACATTTAATTTTGGAGGTTTATAGAATAAACCAATATTGTTATTTCAATCCAACACATAGTAAACCCAGCACATTTAAAATCTAAATTAGTTTTTGAATGACTAGTGCTGAATTGTTTTTTATATTGCATGGTTTTGATGAAGAGTTCTCACATTGGTTTCAGCCACTGACTTTAACAACAACAGATATGGGAAGCGTTTTCTTCCTTTTGGAACTTGGTGGTCAGTTCATTGTGGTATACAACTTTTATACTAATATTCTGTGACACAATTTTGCCCACAATCAAGCAGGAGCAATGCACTGCATATTGTGAAATAAGTTTTGGCAAGGCTTCATTTATTGCTGTGAATGCAAAAGACTTTAGTGTTGTGGAGCACATCTGGAGTTTATCTGGATTTAAAGGAGGTGATGAAAACTGTGAAAGCGACTCCATAAGTGTTCACACTCATGCTGTTAAGAGGCTCAATGACTTTATCTGTTAACACAATACATGTCCTACAAAAAAAGACCATATACTAGTATTATGATTTTATCATGTCACACAGTATCATGTGACCACTGGAGTAATGGTGCTTGAAATTTAGCTTTCAGTCGCAGTTTAAAATGTATTAAATGAGAAAATTTCATATTTCACAATATTGCTGTTTCTATTGCATTTTTGATCAAATAAACGCAACTGAAAAGTTTAAGATTAGTTTTTTTTATTATCATTATCATTTAAGTAGCAAAGTGGTTTAATTGTATGGTTTAGGGCAACATGGTGGCTCAATGGTTAGCACTGTCGCCTCATAGCAAGAAGGTCGCTGGTTCGAGGCATTTCTGTGTGGAGTTTGCATGTTCTCTCTGTATTTGTGTGGGCTTCCTCCAGGCGCTCTGGTTTCCCCCACAGTCCAAAAACAAGCGGTACAGGGCAGGGTTGCACCAGCTGATCATAAGTTCTTTCTTAAACTGTAACGTAAAGTCCACACTAGCGGCTTAGTAACTACTAGCTGCTTTGTAACTAAATTTGTTCTCACTTCGGTTGCACCACATGTTCTTAGGGCAAACCGTAGTTAGTAGGTCGTATCTCTCCGTAAAGTCATGCGTAGTCACATTGAATGACGTAATATCCAACAAAAAGCATTTAAATCGTTAAACTGCTTTAAAATTCTGCAACTAATGCATCTATATATGACTGTCCTATGAAATTAAATTATAAATTAAATTTTTATAGCACATTCAATTTCAGTCAGTCATTAATAACATACGACGCACACATCTGCATCATGAGCCATGAATGCACGCAAAGTTACCGAAACATGAATATTTTTTATATCTTACTCATGAAAGAGAAAAGAGCAGGAAGAAAAACTGATGAATCTGGAATTAATTGATGGATACAATAAACACAAAACAGTCCTTGAAAGAAAATTAAACTTCGAGATTTGGAAGGAAATTAAGGCTGTGAGTAGAGGGAGATCATTCTTCATAATGATTGCGAGCTTCTCAATGTAAACTACTCAATGTCTCGCCGTCATCTCTTTTCTACCGTTACACATGGGGGGAGGCTGCCGTAAATATTTAGTTGGAACGTAGCGTTAAGTAAAACCTAAAGTTCTGTAGTGCAACACAAACATATTTAGTAGTGTGTAAGTTGTATGTATATGGTTTAGTTAACTATAATGAAATACTGTAATTATGTAGTAATTTTTGCAATTAGCCACTGAAAAATTTTAAAATACTTCCTTTTTACAGTACAGCTGTAAATGGCTGACTTAATCTCTTCTGTCTTTATCTTCATATTAATATGGCATCTAATGACAATAACAATATTTACACTGTAAATAAATAATAACATTCTAAAAATGCTGGGTTGTTGATGGTGTAAGCCAATGGTGGGTCAAAAATGGACAAACCAAACAATGTGTTATTTATTTATTTATGTTTAATGATAATACATTTATTTAAAATGACATTTTTAACCCAATAATTGGCTCTCCATATTTAACTCAATATTGGGCTAAAACAACACAGCATTTCATGGAGTGTTCAATTCCAAAAAAACAAGAATTATGTTTATCATTCCATTGCAAACCAATATTTAACAATATAATATATTTATTTAAATAATATAATTTATGTTTCACACTACTACTGTAAAATGTCAATATTACACTAGAAAATACTGGTTGCCTTAAATTTTTAAGCTGAATCAAATTAACCTTATGAGTCCATTGAACTCATATTATGTTAAACTGACTTAAAACTTAGTTTAATAAGTTACAACGAACTAAAAACATATGTTGTCATATATATATATTTTTTACAGTGTAGTAACATATTTACAGTTTAATGTTATACATATACATCCGCCCTCAGAAAAAAAATCATATTGAGGCACTTTTTTTTTACAATACATACATGAATTAACCCATTGTTTTGCATGATTTGACTTGGCTGTGTATTTTGAGGTGAACTGTAAAGTATAGACATAAAACAAATATGACTGATGTTGAAAAGTCACAAAAATAGGTACAACTCATTAAACAGCACATGCGAGAGAGACTATGCATGACCTACAGACTCTTAAAGCTAATTACTTATTTGCTCACCTTCTGAACTCTTCCAGGCATTCCACAGGTCTTCCACACTGATGAACTGATCATCTCCGTGGAAAGTGTTGTGCTTGCCTTTGGGGTCATGATAGTTCAGGTCCTCTCTTAAGAACTGCAGGATAACAAGGGGAACAAAAAGAAATCGTTTTCAATTAGCAGCTCAAGGATACCAGTGCATTCAGGAGAAAAGGAAGACTGTGAATGTGATCGCTACACTCTCTGCTAGTCAATAAAGTATACATTTATTTATTTATTCTCTTATATAGGGAATGTGTTCAAGACTTTCTAACATGCACTGTAAAAATGATTAATCGAAACCTGTTGCTTATAAAATTATTAGTTGACTTTTAAGTCATTTTTAAGTAAGTTAGATATGTACATAATTTTATGTTACATCTACTTAACAGTCATACTGTAAGTTACAATGGGTTTACTCACTTTTTAAGTAAAGTGAACGGGTTTACTCAGTTTTATAAGTAAATAATACTTTAATTAATTGAATAATTAAAATAAAATAAATGTACAGTGTATAACTGGATAGATTTCAAAAGATCCTTAAATATTTACTCTGGTACTGGTTTAGAAATAAGAATTAAATATGAAGTCACATACTGCAATTAAAATATATACATAAAATACAATTTTAAGTGCTATTGAATAAAAGGAAGACTAATTGTTCTGTCTGGGTTCCAAGTAAGAAGTAAATAAATGTAAATAAAAATGTACATATTATAAATAATAAAAAATAAAAGAATAAGAAAAAATAAGAAAATAATTTGATATTTAATAAAGGAAGACTTTAGTGATATGTTGGTTATACGATTTCTAGAAAAATAACAAAAAAACAAACAAATAAAATAAACAAATAAATAAACTGAAATGTATATAAAACAAATACAATGATAAAAATAATATAACAAAAAATAATAAAGTTATATTCATTCATTTTCCTTAGTCCCTTATTTATCAGGGGGCGCCACAGCAGAATGAACCACCAATAAAGTAAAATGTTTAATTTAAATAAGGAAAGCTATTAGATCCTTAAAAGACATTAGGGGAAATTATAACCTGCAAAGGATAATATATTTTGTCGGTCTCCTGGTTTCTAGCCCCATCCATAACCCTGAAAACTCACTGAACCGAAAAAGACAGTTTGTTTGAACATCATGTGCAAATGACCATAACACAAGTCAATGACAATGAACTGTTTACACAACAGAACATTTAACGAGTCATTGAAATCGTACATGTTAACAACGCTACATTTTAAGATATTCGTCTCTATTAAGAGCTTTGAACATTTAGCAGCAAAGGCTCTGTTTGCTCAGACACGGCAGATGGCAACAACGATTACACAACAAAACATAACAGAAGGTTATAGTGCAGTTCACAGGATATTCAAGACGGTAAAGAGCTTCAAACTGTGGTTAAACTGCAACCGCTGCGAGATTTGTGAAAAAACATGTAAATATTTAGACGGACGTCCAATCACACTTGCATCTAGAAACCAAAATATCTGTTATTGACCGACACAACAAGACGTCTAGAAATGCTTGGCTTTTTTCCAAACAAGATGTCACAACAGCATTACTTAATGTACAACTTACAAATAGAAGAACATTTTCAGAAAAGAGGAAAATGAGTCAGTTTTCAGACGCAGGCCAAGATGTTTTTCTTCATGCCCACTCACAGACAAGCAATGGGCAAGATGTGCGAAAAAACCACCCAGATATAACATTGTGTGACTGTATCAAATGATTTAATTCTGTCATCAAATCTGCATTTTGAAATGTTGGCCTCTAAATCAAATATGGGGATTCTTGGAAATGTGCGTTTGCGATTCCATCATCAGACTAGCTTTGAGAAGGCTGGATGCAGCAGGACAGCTCGCCTACACAACATATCGCTCCATTGAATGGGTGCCAGGAAGGGACAGACCCTGCGGATGCTTCCAAAACGACACCCGACCGACCGACATGCTGAACGTGGCTTTCCTCAGGCAAGTGGCCACCGTATCTAAATCCAGTTTTGGATATCGTTCATAAGAGAGACAAGGTACAAAAGGCAAATGTGTGAATTATTCCTCAGGAACATATTGCTGAAAGAATCAACAAGAATGGCCTGCTGGGATGTGTATTTCTTTGCAGTTTTGAGTTAGCACATTGGTGGATAATAAGCTAACCCAGGCTCTGTTTGCAAATGTAATTAACTTGCTTTCTTAATGAACTGATTACAAGTTGGCAGCCAATATGCTTTATCATTTTCAGCTAATATTAACGTGTTCAAAAGCATCTTTTGTGACTACTTGTGTTCGCATTTTGTCAAGACTCTTTTGTCTTAATTTGTTACCCCTTATAATATTTTTGTGAGCACTTGGATTACTTTATATTGTATAGCACTGTAACTTTAATTATAGGACAAAATATATACTGTAATGCAACGCAATAAATTAATTATTGAGGTATTTACAAATAAACATTTTTCGAAAGCTAGTAGAATTACATTTGATATATTTAAATTTTCATATCATGGAAATAAAACCAATGCATTTATTATATTAGATCATTTTAATGAAATATTACTAAAACATGGCAAACAGTAATGCAAGTTATTTTTATTTGCTATTTTACAAAGTTATTTGTGACCTTTGACCACAAAAACACAAGTACATTATTAATATCCAAAAATATACTGTATGGGTTAACATTTTAAGATCATGTTTCAAAAGATATTTTGTAAATTTCCAACTGTAAATATATCCAAACAAAATAATCATCAGTAATATATGCATTGCTAAGAACTTAATTTGGACAACTTTAAAAGGCAATTTTCTTAGCATATCGCTTTTTTTTTAACCCATTCCATACTTTCAAATATTTGTCTCGACCAAATATCATCCTCTCCAACCAAACCATACATCATCGGAAAGCATATTTATTCAGCTTTTACTTACTAAAAATAAATATTAATCAAACAACAAATAACAAGCATGCAATAAATTGCGTACAACAGGTTTTCCAGCATGATCACATTGACAATTTGGAGGCCTTGGAATTTCATGAATTGATTATTGTATAATAGCAGGTATTAAACATTTACCAAAATGCTAAAGGCAGGATGTAGACAAATGTGATTGTTTAACTTTAAAATAAGTAAACTTGACTGTGCCTGTGCTAATTCATATGTTACAAATAAGCATCGATATAATGCTAAATGAAATTGCACAGCAGCCAATTAAACATTTATTCATTTTTCCTTTAGCTTAGTCCCTTATCAGGGGGCGCCACAGCGAAATGAACCGCCAGCTGGCATATGTTTTATGCGGCAGATGTCCTTCCAGCTGCAACCCAGTACTGGGAAACAGCAATTAACCAATGCATGAAAACATATCAACTGAATGGAAAAAAAAAATGGATTTTTCAACACTATCTCACGGCAGTTCATAACTTTTTGATTTAGTGGCTAATTCATATGAAATCATACAATCTCATTCATACAATTTAGTAAAATTTTTGTTTGGTGCCACGTCTCCTTTTAAAAACTGTACATTTTCGTATGACTGAACTCATAAATTGAACGAATTTATATAAATTAGCCACTAAACTGGCCAAACATAAAATAGTTACGTTTCCTCATGAGATCAGGCTAGATTTTTAGACCACTAGCATCATAACTTTCTTCTTTACTCATCATTAGTCATGAATAGCTGTGAAACCATTGCTTTATCCCCTTCTAAAAACCTTCTAACAATGGATCTCAATGACATCATGATGTGACTACTGATATAACTAATGAGAAAACCAGCACATATGTGTGTTTTCAAAAGACAAGTCTGACATCAAATTCTTAGAATATTTGCTGCTGCATTAACTCAGAACCAGCAAAGACAAATTCTCCAAGATAACAGTCAAAACCTGATGACCATCTAAACCTACGCAATGACAAGCACAAGTGTACGTTTTGCAATCACTTGTAATCCCTCCATTTTTAATCCCCTATTAACAGTGAATTTATTTAGCATCAAGACAAACTGATCCTAGATGATGACTCTTTGTGAAGCATATGTAAACTTGCGGTTTCGGCCCCTGCAGACCACCTAACTCAGAATAGCATCTGGTTTCCTGTAGAAATGTTTGCTGCATCTTGCAATCCCCAAAAAGAAAGATCAGACCAAGCTTGACACACATTGCTGCACTGTGTCACAATGGCTGATAAAATACACCATGTACTATTGCTTTAACAAGCTCAGACTACTGGAAAGAGCATTAGACAGAACAAATCTTATTATTTACATCCATCTTTACAGGAGGCAAAAAGGATGCAGTTGACTTTAGCACTATAATCTTGAAACTAAAATCCCCATCCATATTCGACATACGTGAAATCATTTCCATAAACAGGACATTGTAATTTAAAAATAAAGGGGAAAAAATAAAAAAAATGTGTCAAATTTCTGTTTAAGTAGTAGATTTACTCATAATAGACCAATCAGAGAGGTTGTGGTAAACCTAGAAACTAATAGTAAACAAACCTGTAAACATTATATAATGTTCGTCAAATAATATTGTCATTATTACATAAAATGAATTATTTGATATAAATATACAACAAAAATTCTAAGTTATTATTGGTTCTCTGGATTTTCCATTAATGTGTATGTCACTTCTCTCAGGGACTTTCCCAAACTCACTTAAAACTGCAGTTGTTAAACCCCTCTTGAAAAAGAGTAACCTGGATAACACCCTATTGAGCAACTACAGGCCAATTTCAAATCTCCCTTTCATTGGCAAAATCATTGAAAAAGTGTTTTTTAACCAGGTTAACACGAGCACATTTTCAGAGCACATCATAGTACAGAGGGCGCCCTTATAAAGATAATCAATGATATCTGCCTAAATACAGATTCAGGCAAACTAACAGTGCTGGTATTGCTTGATCTTAGTGCTGCATTTGACACTGTCGATCACAGCATACTTCTGGATAGGCTGGAAAACTGGGTGGGGCTGTCTGAGACGGTCCTTAAATGGTTCAGATCTTACCTTGAAGGGAGAGGTTACTTTGTCAGTATAGGAGACCATAGGTCAAGGTGGACCGCCATGACATGTGGAGTCCCACAAGGCTCAATTCTGGCACCTCTCCTGTTCAACCCTTATATGCTCCCACTGAGCCAAATAATGAGAAAGAACCAAATCTCCTACCACAGCTATGCTGATGACACTCAGATCTACTTAGCCTTACTGCCTAATAACTTCAGCCCCATTGACACCCTCTGCCAATGCATTGATGAAATGAACAGTTGGATGTGCCAAAACTTTCTTCAGTTAAACAAAGAGAAAACTGAAGTCATTGCATTTGGGAACAGAGATGAATGCGTACCTTGTCTCTAAGGGTCAAACAACAAAAAATAAGGTTAAGAATCTTGGTGTGATTCTGGAATCAGATCTGAGTTTCAATAGTCATGTCAAAGCAGTAACTAAATCAGCATACTATCATCTCAAAAACATTGCAAGAATTAGATGCTTTATTTCCAGTGAGGACTTGGAGAAACTTGTTCATGTTTTTATCAGCAGCAGGGTGGATTACTGTAACGGCCTCCTCACTGGCCTTCCCAAAAAGACAGTCAGACAGTTGCAGCTCATCCAGAACGCTGCTGCCAGGATTCTGACCAGAACCAGAAAATCAGAGCACATCACACCTGTCCTCAGGTCTTTACACTGGCTCCCAGTTACATTCAGAATAGATTTTAAAATATTACTACTTGTCTATAAATCACTAAATGGCCTAGGACCTCAATACATTACAGATATGCTCACTGAATACAAACCTAACAGATCACTCAGATCTTTAGCATCATATAAACTAGAAATTCCAGGAGTTCAGTCAAAGCAGGGTGAATCCGCCTTCAGCTACTGCGCCCCCCGCTGCTGGAATCAGCTTCCAGAAATGATCAGATGTGCTCCAACATTAGGTACATTCAAATCCAGACTGAAAACACATCTGTTAAGCTGTGCCTTTACTGAATGAGCACTGTGCTACGTCCGACAGATCGCACTTATGTCTTTCTTTTCTTTTTCATTCTTTTATAACCTGTTTTAACACATTTTAATCTGTTTTTATCTGTTTTTATATTATTTGTTTTTATTTTTTATACTTGTCTCTTTTATTTCTGTTTATGTAAAGCACTTTAAATTGCCACTGTGTATGAAATGTGCTATATAAATAAACTTGCCTTGCCTTTTGAGTCTTTTAAAATGTAAAATACAATTATTATTATCATCATGTAAATGAAATATGACAATAAATCAAATCCTAATCTAAATGATAATGTTGCTCTTATTTTTTCATAGTCTGTATAGTAGAGTCTTGTTCTTGCACCTTTGTTTTTACTGTTTATGCATCTTTGTTTATGCTTAAGGCCTTGATTTGTAAAAGCTGCTGTAATTTAATGATTTATCTCTGTGTTGACTTTTTCCAATATCACAAGCAATGACAAGCATCAGGGTATCTATTAGCCTGCTACAGGTTATTCATTCACGGTCATGCTGACTTTATTGTTGACGCCATGAGAAACACAAATGAACTGCATAATCAACTTCCCGGAGTAAGGTTAGAAGAGAACAAAGGTCAATCAAAAGCCTAAATTAACCAAATGTCAGATTTTTAAGTAATTCACTGACCCCGTCAGTCTCCACAACATCCACATTCCCGTTGTCATCATCATCCATTTGCCTGTGAATGCTGCGAATGGCCTCAAAACTGAGGATGGCATTCTCGTCCTGGCATAACGGCTCATCGATGCGGCAAAGCTCTGCAGAACACACAAAGACACAGTTAGTGAGATACAAAACAAATGTCATATTTATTTATTTATTTTAAAATGCATCTTTCTAATCTTAGCAAACTTTAAATCTTAAATGTAAACACTTGCACAATTCCTTTGTATATTTGTATATAATTAATAATAATTGTATATTATTTTAACAATTAGCTATTTAGCCACCCTTTATAGTGTTTTTTTTGCTTGTTTTTTTTATGACCAATTGTCATTACCAATGCTTTATTTTAGGTGCCATTGACAATAGTGCATTTTCGTTTTAAAACTGCATTTTAAAAATTAAAAACGCTCCTCACCCAGACTGCATTTTTTACTGTGTTTCAGAAAAACGATCTCTGTCCACACTACACAGTCTAAAGCGCATAATAGATGACTATTCATGCTTACTGGACATGTGCATATTTTGCCGCATCCATACTTGCTGTCTACCAGTTGCATAATGATCATATGAGAGCGCTTGGACATATATAATAGTTCAGAAGACCAGTCAGAGAGCGACTGCAGATAGTTAAATCTCCTTTATCAAAAGTTTGAGTTTAAAGTTTTAAATGGAACAACTTAAAAATTAAAAATGGGATCTTTACCATAAAAAAAAAAAAAAGAAGCTCCGTTTTCAAGGGTCAAATATATTGGAGTAGAGTGGATGCCAGGCATAACCATAACAAAATGTATGTGATTTAAAACAGAGGTCAGATTAGGGTTGTCAAAAGTATCGAGTTTGGTACTTGATACATTTCAATCGGTACTGAAGCACTGTTAAGCACATTCTTAAACAAAGCTGATTGGCCATTGTGTTCACGTACGCAAGTGATATGACTACGATTGGCAGCGAAGGTCATCTGTTTACCACTATTCACCGCTTTGAAAGAAATTTATTTTGTTTTTTTATTTTGTTACCAATTGGTACCGAACCTGATACTTTTGACAACACTAAGACAGACCTATGATAGACGTAAGCAATATTAGACTGAAAATGAATCAATCTGAATAAAGCTTGCTGTGTCAAAATAAAAATGTTTCTTCTGTTCCTCAATGGTCAAACAAAGTCACAATAAGCTTTTTTAATGCCAGATATGAGCTGATAATGACTGGCCTTGTTGAAATATTGATTGACCAGTAATTGTTTTGTCAAAGTATTCATTGTTTTGAAATCAAACACTCACTTTTCTGATAAATTCCAATTCCTGGTGAATAAAATGAAGCCACATGACACATTATTATTATTAAAGTAGTTATTAAAGTTGATATGGAAAGGCAACACGTTTCAAGTTTTTAGCAGATACAACTTGCCCTACATCATTCTCTTTAACCTGGGATTAAGTGAAAGATCTTTGTGAGTTTTAAACCTCCAACCTTTCATTTACCAACCTAGATCTTTAAGCAATTCGCCAACCACAATACTAGAGAGGCTTTACTGGAGTTAAACCAAGGACTAGTGCATTCAGCTTAAGATCACATCGAACAAAGCAAGCAAATGAAAGAGTGCCGCCGCTTCAAAAATAAAGGTGAGATAAAGACCCAATACGGCCTGTTACCTTAGTGATGGTTAATTTAACTGTCCGGGACCACAAAGAACCCTTTAATGAGAACACAACGTTCTAATGAAGCCTGTCTGTGTTTAATATAATGCGAGTTCAAAATTCAGAGGTGCTTCTTAAAACGGTCTTCTCAAAACCCCATGGAGGTTTCCAGTTCAAACTATGAAAGGGGGTCCAAAAATAGACTCGGCTGTGGTATTAACTAAAACTAGCAAGCAACTATTTTTAGGCTGCAAATCTGTACAGCTGTTGTTTTACCACACTCTGGGTTCTGAGGGCTGGGAAAGCTCTGGTTTGTGCTGAAGTGGAGAAACTTGAAGTATAGTTTGTTTGAGCATTCACAAGTGGGAACTTTATCAGATCAGAACGCGTGGTGCTAGAGAGAGTGATGTAGGCTGTGATATTTCCGGTGGTGTTTGTGTATATCAGAGTGTTAGAACACAAAGGCAAGTATCCAAGAGACCCATGAGCTGCTAAAACAAACAAACACGGACGTCTGTCTTTTTGTAATAATAGTCATTTGTTTAAAGCCAAATATGAGCTGTCATGTTGATACACTGGTTGACCACCAATTTTTCCTCCGGCTTAGTCCCTTTATTAATTTGGGGTCGCCACAGTGAAATGAACCGTCAACTTATCCACCATATGTTTTACGTGGATGCCCTTCCAGCTGCAACCCATCACTGGGAAACATGATTGGGGCTCATTCACACACATACACTACGGACAATTTAGCTTACCCAATTCACCTATACCGCATGTCTTTGGACTTGTGGGGAAAACCGGAGCACCCAGAGGAAACCCACGCAAACACGGGGAGAACATGCAAACTCCACACAGAAACGCCAACTGACCCAGCCAAGGCTTGAACCAGTGACCTTCTTGCTGTGAGGCGATTGTGCTACCCACTGCGTCACCATACTGCCCTAATGGGATAGTTCCCCCAATAAATGAAAATTTACTTATTTACTCACCCTCGAGTAGTTACAAACGTTTATGAGTTGCTTCTGTTGAACACATCATAATATATTCTGAAGAAAGCTAAAAACCTTTAACCATTGACTCCCATAGTATAAAAAAAAAATATTATGGAAGTCAATGGTTACAACATTCTTTAAAATATCTTCTTTTGTGTTTAACAGAAGAAATAAAGTCAAACAGGTTTAGAACCACTTGAGGACGAGTAAATGATGACAGAATTTTTAGTTTTGGGTGAACTAACCAGTTAACATATATTGGGGTTTTTGTTCTCCCCCTTAAAATATCATATAAAAAGTACAACATATCAAAATGTTATTATGCAAAAGTATCAGTCCAAGAGACCCATGAGCTGCATAAATAAACATTGCCTTTTCATAACACAAGTCATGCCATTTAGCAACCGAAGATGATATTTATCTTAAAGCTCTCCAAGAACAGTGATAAATGTCTGTCAAAGTCACCCTGAAAGTTTGGCAGATTAGTGGGGACCCAGTTTGGGGTGTTGGTAAATTGATATGAAGACGATCATATCTGGTTTCTGAAAATGTGTCACTCAGCCTAAAATGAATGGCAGCCTTTGAGGATATTTTATTCAGCTTAAATACAAGGCTGTACTCTAAACAAATTGAGCAAACCAAAAGATATTGAGAAATATATACACGTTGCTCAATTCCTTTTAATCAAGTTTAGTCTTAGATTATCTTCTGGTAACATGCTGGTCACCTGTCTAACAATGTTCTGATAAAGCTACATTTGTACAAGCCTATGATTATCATTAACCTATCATACATTTTCACATAATATACAGAATAAAATGTCTTGTGTGTGACTCTGTATGTGTGTGTGTGTGTGTGTGTGTGTGTGTGTGTGTGTGTGTGAGAGACACACAGAGATCCATTATCAGATAGTGAATGATGAAAAACATTGATTTTGACATTTTACTTCCACAAAAGCATTTAATATGCTTTCTATGTTCACCTAAATGATCCCCAAGCACAAGTGGTATAAGTGCTGCAAGTAATATCGCAAAATGAGTAAAACAATCCGGTTAAGAAACCTATTCTACCCTAGAACTAAATGCAGGAATGCAAACCCCATGAAAGTTGAACTTTATAACGAGCTACCAGAATAACAGCAAGGAAACTCTATCACCCTAGAGCAGAGGCACAGAAACACAAGAATGCATGTTAGGAATACACAAAGCATGCAGATCCTTGTGCAGAGTATCATTTTGGCTTTAGGTTATCAACAGATGTCCTATATAAAGTGTTTTATATAACCAGAAAAGACCCAAGATCAAAAGCAGTGGTCAAAGCCATAAGCACACTGCCTTTGTAAGAAACATGACTCGCTTTATCTAATCAGGGATCGGCGAATACAGTGTTATGTAAAGCTTCAGTACCCTTACAAGTACTTTACTTTTACAATTAAAGTACCCTTAAGTACAGATGGTCAAGAGAAATGTCAAGTAATGCATACACTTAAGTTAACGAAAGAGATTTTCTTAATTGTATGAAACTGCACAAAGAAATAAAAGGGGAAGGAAAATTGTCAATTATTTTCTGTCAGTTTGCTGTTATGTAACAAAGAGGTGCTGAGGGGCCGCTTGGCTCTTGGGGAAAGTTGTGGGCTAACTGTAGCTCAGAGTGCATTTATTGTCTACTCCAACAGGGCTAGACACAAAATCAGTGGCATCAGAGTTGCTTACTCTGTGGAGCATAACCATGAGCCTCAGAAGATGCTGAGCTCTGCTTCTTTTAGAGCTGACATGAACAAGAAGTTCCAAAGATCAAGGCTTGTGGTGGCTTGGCCGGTACAGATCCTCTACATGAAAGCGTGTCAGAGTTTTTTAACATCAGAAGTAGGGCTGCACACACTCAATTATGTTCAATCCACTTAAATTTGCAAAAACAATTAAGTTAATTATATCGACTTGTTTTGGGACAACATGAAGGAATTGTATGGAACCCAGCATTTTTTACAGTGCAACATATTGAAAAATTATTGATATTGTGATACTAGTATATGCAATATCCATATCGCAGAGAATATATAAAATAAATTTTATGTGCCAAGCATTTGTGTGCATGCATACTGTAAATTGTTTATCCAAATCTGACCAATCAGATGGGGCCTTTACTATGTTTGTCACCATTGTTTCTGGTGCTGTTAGATTAACCTAGAGCTGAAAGTCAATACTGCTAGACAAGAGAGGAAATTGACAACAGCAAAAATAATCAGAATTTCTGCCAAGGCTTTCAATCATTCATGGTGTTTTAAAGTCTACATTTTTTGCACCATTACCTGCTTATTTTAGTATGATCATTACATAAATTCATTTTGTTTTTAACTGCTGACTAAATAGTAGTGGTGTAACGAATCACAATTGTGGTTTTTTAGTCACGGATCGAACCATTTTTCGGATCAGCCACAAAGCACAGGAGACAAATGTAATTTGCTTTCCATTTATTACAAAAACAGTACTGTTAGACACTTTTGGTTTTAACAAACAGAACTTAGATCCTGTAATTGTATTAAAAATAAAATGAAGAAATAATCAGCTGAAGAAAAATAAATAGTAAAATATTCAGTACTGTGAAAATTTCACTGTTACTACTACTGTTGCTGATAACACTAAATGTATAAATCTAACATTAAAATAAATATGGGTTGTACAAATTATAGTTACATTTTCAATAAATGATTCAGTTATTCACTCATAAAACTTTGTTTCATTGCTAGATGGATCATGTTTGAAGAATTATTCAGTGGCATATTTTTGATGGCCAACTATTGGTTAAATAATGTAATTATGGCCTACAACTTTCATTTTTGAGCCTCGTTAAATGCATATGACGGTGATTTTAATCTTTACCATGAACATCAGTGGTTTTATTTAAACTATAAACTGTTATCAAACACAGTACTTCTGTGTTATTTGACTGTTTGTAACTTCATAACTCAAAAGACTAAAGACTGAATCTCTTTCTTGATTTTTGCGTTTTCAGATTTGAATGCAGCGATTCGAAGGATTAATAAACATATGCAAATCACCATCATTTAGAATTTATGTTGCGTGGTTGTTGAGATCCTGATCTTTTAATGATTAATCGTGCAGCTTACACTGAATGCATTAATGCAGACTAAACAAGTAGTGACAGAAAACACCTTTAATGAAACCCACCACATCCCAAATAACCCACCACATCCCGAATAACCTACCACAACTTTCTCCGTCGTCATTATATTTTACAGGAAAGCCTAAATGCTTTCATATGCGTGATTTTAGCGATAGGCGATCTCTCTGTGATTGTTAGAAAAATTGGATTAATCCGAGAAATAAAAAAAAATAAAAAAAGTATTAATCCGCGGGTCACGTCTGTTCCGAACCATGAGATGTGATGCCTACGAATCACAGATCAACCGTGATCCGTTACACCCCTACTAAATAGCATTTTTTAATGTTAGTTATATTGTACAAAATATTGTTACTCACAACAATTAATTACAATATCGCATATTTTCCCCAACAATGAGCAGCACTAATAAATAAGAAGGATGATTTGGACAAGAAAAAAAATAAATAAATAAAATGGGATAAGAGTTGTGTTTTTAGCATATACACAACTGGTCAAAAGCTGAATGGAAATTCTCCATGCTCATTTATTTAATGAGCATGATTTGCTGTTTAAATAAATCATTTTAATTTTGATTTGCTGCTCAAGAAAAATTACCATCAATGTTGACAACAGTTTTCACTGCCTAACATTATTTAGCTGATCTAGGATCCTATGGTTATGTTAAATGACTAAATGTTAAGAAAAACAGTAAACATAAAGACTATTAACGTAGAAAAAAAGAAAATTATATACATAAGAAATTCCCTGGCAATTCTATGTAAGCCATTTAATGCTATGATTCCGGCAAAGTCTGAACTGATTCAGGTAAAAAGCACTATTTGAAAGCTTTTGGAAAATTTCCCTTTATTTCATTTCATGGTGCCAGTTAGTGGCACAATGACCTTGGTACATTATGTTCAGACTTATTCACCAAACATAAAGCTCAAGTTCGATCAAAATCCACCATGCATGCAAATGTCAAAACATCCAATGCGGTATGAAACAGCACCTCAAAATGATCCTGTAAAACGTGTGTTACAGAGCCCCCACAAATGGGAACGTCTGTCTGGCCCTAATGACCCCCCTGATGTGTGTGCAAAGTTTCAAGAGATTTCAAGCAACTACAAAACCATGAACAAAAGAATAATAAAAAACTTGGATAAACCAAAGGGCCCTGCATGTGCCCCTATAGGTCTTGGCCCTAAAGAAAAAAACAAAACAAAAAAAACAGGAAATCTGCAACCCCAAACGTCCTTGGAAGCTTGTGACTGAATTTGATAAAGGCCAAAGTTGCCACATTTCCCATGTGTCAGCTAATCTAAGTGCTGGGAAAGTTTAACACTCATCTCTGTCTATATATCAGTCACATAAACATCTTCCTGAAAAGCAAAAGCCTTGACTTGGTATTTTAATGCTGTAAAATCCAGCATGTTTAAAATATAACACAACTGACAAATTCACTTTCTGGATTCAAAGATAGATAGGGCATACTAGATACAATTTGCCATAATAACCACAAAATATGTATTTGAAGCCATTAGGAAGCACCACAAGCTACTTAAGCTACTTGCACACTGCATTCATGACAACTTACTTTGCAAACTTTGTTTCCCCTTATGAAATACTTACATTAACTAGTTTCAAATGAGAAATAATAACATGTTACTTTCACATTGTTCCTTAAACAGATTTGCATTAGGAGTTGGAAGAGCATGCAAACATGCAGCTCTAACTACCTCTACTATGTAGTATGTGCAGAGAATGCAAATTCTCAGCATGCATAGTTCACTCAGATTATCTTTTGTACAGTATAGAGGAGTTCAAACTGAGTGCGAGTTACTCCACCCCATAATTCAATGCACTCAACTATGACATTGTTCTCTCTTCTGACGGCCGTTATCAGTCTCACACCATTTTTGGTTTTTTTCCTTTTTTTGAAAGTCGTGAAAACACTGTCAAAGATTTTTCCTTTTATTATTTGGGCAAACAGGAATACAAAACAAAAAAATTCTCCCATTCACTAAGCTCTAAATTTACCCAACTATGATGACCTCCGCTGCTGAGATAACCGGAAATGTAAAAATAGTCTATAAAATTTATAATCTAAGATGCATTTTAACAATGTGCAAGCTGACATCAAGTCAATTACTTTGTAAAAGTACAAACAAAAACAGTTCATGCACCACTTGAACTGGAATGCCTACTGTGATCAATCTCACCACATTGAAGAGTATCAAAACTCATAAAAAATTTGCAGATAAAATACTAGATGTTTAACAAAGTAAACATTAAGCAGTGCAGAAATAAATTATATTGAGATATGAGTGCTGTAAAAAAAATTGGAAGTAAATATATTCAGCGTCCACATAGCTGAACTATTGTTTATTATAACTGTGCAGGAAACAGAGACTCATGTCTCTGTCATTGCAAAATTTTATTTGCATCCAAAATGATATTGAGGGTTTGAGTATCTTATTTTAATTTTATTACCCCTACCCTAACAATACTAGAATAGTAGACTTGCATTGCTTTGCAAAGATACAGGCATCTCTTCACACATAGGTGAGGTGCAAAACTGAGTGTGAAAAAGGTGGACACATACAAAACAGCTTATTCAACCAGCAGCCTGATGGTGTAGTATCACTTGATGTATTCCAGCTCAACAAAAGCACTAAAACACACCGTGGACGGTTTTCCTAAAGGACTCTCAAGTCATTATGTTGCATTCAAATCAGACAGTTTGATTTACTAATATGACAAGAAAAAGCAAGAGCACCAGAAGGCCACAGACATCCATTGTAAAGGAAGACTATTTAATGTTGGATAACACAAAAGCAATTGAAGCAGAACATGATTGATGATGACCAAGGTTCACACGTAGGCTAATAATGCTGGAAAATATATGATAATTATAGAAGAAAGCAAAATAGAAATGTATCTCAAAAATCAATCTTTAAATAATTATGCACTTCTGGAGTTAAAATGCTTCTATTTTAAAAGATTAATTATTTATTATGAAATATTTTATAAGCAATTATAATCATAATTTAAAATAAATAATAATATAAATAAATTGTACCAACATAAATGTGATATATTAAATACACATCAAACATTATCTGCTAAAATTAGTTCATTATTATATATTTTAAAAAGTTATAATTGCTTACTATACAGTTATATTATATTTTGTTATTTTTTTACATATTTAAAAATATATATATTTATATTTTATATTTAAAACACAAAATATTCCCAATTTTATTCATTTAATTTAATTCATATTTATTTATACAGCACTTTTTGCAGTGTCATGCATAGATGATGGAAAGAGAATAAAAGCCATAATATTTCAAATTGTGGAACATTCCAGCAATTCAGGCAGGCGAGTATAGTAGAATGCTAGTGTAGTTCTAGTAAATTTAAACTGCTTCAGTTCAGTTTGGTAAAAATGCCACTGTTGAAATGCAAATGACACTGCTGAAGTGGTTTTAATGACCTTTTACTTGACGTAAACTTTGCATAAGAAAGCTATGAAGATTTTTGTCAGCTCTTGCCCAACACTGGTTTGTTATGTAGAGCATGCATACAGACAAGAAGCAACAGATCCACAAAATTCCTAAGTCAACTCAGATACTCTCTAAAATCAATATGCCCTATTAAGAGTCTAAAGCACACTACGGATGCAATGTTACATGCTATGATGCTCTGGGCACCTTTATTTGACACGCTGCCACAGTGCAACCCAAGTGAGGACAGCGCTTAACAGAGAATGCATTCCCTTCCTATTCTCAGCCGGGCCACATTTAGACCCCTGTACAATTTCTAAATAAGACTACAGCACTGGGGGCTGCAAAGCACAGTGTATTTTGAAGCACATCTTAATGCTAGCTCGATGACACAGCTATTACCCCCCCCCCCCCCCCCCCCAAAAGTAAACAACTTTAGAACACTCACCTGAGACACCGTTGTCCGCTGGTAAGGGGTCTGTGTTTACTTGATTGAGTTTGTCCGCTCGACATTGCAACAAGCAGCAGCACATACATGCAATCCAGAAAGTCAGCAATGCGCTGAACTCCATAGTGGAACAGCTGGTTTGGGGGGGGGAAGGAAAAAAAAAAAAAAAAAAAAAAAAAAAAAAAAGAGAGAGAGAAAGAGCTTGTCACTTATACTACTCAACAAATCAACACTCGAAACCTACATGTCAAGTCAAGTGTTGATCTAATGCTGAAATGATATACTGCAAGAGCGAAGGTTGGCAAGTAGAGAAAATTGAAATTCTTCAATTACTAGTTATGAGACTTAATCTTGCACATGCTCAGTAGAGTGCTCTTTTTTGCTTGAGATAAAAGATCATATAATTATGTGTTTTGATGTTTAGTATTGTTCTTATTTTGTACAAACCTGAAGAGCATTTGGATCCCAAGCAAACATTTTTTTTCTCTATATATTTTTTTTCCTCTCTCTCTATATTGGCTCATATCATTCAAAGATTTGATTACCTTAGGTTGATGTTGTTTTTAATATTTGTTTACGCTTGTGAAGCACTTTGAGTTAAATTTTTATGTATGCAAATTTGCTATATAAATAATATTATTTGAATTCACAAGAGTGTAAAAGTAGATTAAAATGTATAATAAGCAGTGAGTAGCACAATCGCCTGACAGCAGGAAGGTCGCTGGTTCGAGCCTCGGCTGGGTCAGTTGGCATTTCTGTGTGGAGTTTGCATGTTCTCCCCGTGTTGGCGTGGGTTTCCTCCGGGTGCTCCGGTTTCCCCCACAAGTCCAAAGACATGCGGTTCAGGTGAATTGGGTAGGCTAAATTGTCCTTAGTGTATGTGTGTGTGTGAATGGGTGTGTGTGGATGTTTCCCAGAGATGGGTTGCGGCTGGAAGGGCATCCGCTGCGTAAAACATATGCTGGATAAGTTGGCGGTTCATTCCGCTGTGGCGACCCCAGATTAATAAAGGGACTAAGCCGAAAAGAAAATGAATGAAAGAATAATAATAATAATAATAATAATAATAATAATAATAATAATAATAATAAAACAAAGTATGTATACAAACCTTCAATATTTCTGACTGGTAAAGGAATTAGAAGGAATAAAGGTTAAAAAAAAATTATAAACAACACTATAAACGACACAGTTTAAACAACACTATTAAAATAATGATTATAGTCACTTGAATCAGTTTAGATGGAGTAGGTTAAACTTTACAACTCTTGCGCTTTGATAAAACTCATGTCCTGTAATACACCTAAACAGAATTATTTTCACTAGTGGCAAAATATTATTTTCATATGTTCAGACCACCTCAATACCCTACAAATATTATTATTGTTACAATTATTGCAATCACATTTCACAAAAAAGTTACTGTTTAAAAAAATCTTAATAATGTTTCATGTTCAGTCTCTAAACACATTTATCAGCAAGCTTAAATCAATTTAAGATTATTTTTGACAAGTAAAATCCTTTGCACGAATTCAGAAGAGAATGATATTCAGTAAAAGTGGTTGAGGTAAAGTTGGTTTTACATACACACATTCTGACTTTCTCCTTAATAATATAAATTTCAGAAAAGTATTCTTTGGGAATTCCAAATACTGAAATCATATTCGCAGCCAATGACTATAAAGGTACAACATTGTTCACAGTCAAATAAATAGTGCTAATGTTGCTTTCCAAGTCATACTTACACAAGATTTCCGATCAAATATTCAAAGCACCATGGTAAACAATATAGGAGCATGTCACAAGTTGTCACTGAACGAATGTGCAAATATGAAACCAACTTTATCTCAGTGTAAAAGTGCAATAATGACAAATTATTTTAAGCAATATAAAGTTATTTACTATTTTAACTTCTGTTTAGTTGTTCTCTAATTAAAAATCATAATCTTATCTACCCAAAACCTATTTGGCAGATAATATTATTCTGTCAGAAAGTATAATTTTCAGAAAGTTAACTTACTAAAAGCAGTAGTTATGATTTTGTTTGAGCATATTGTGGTAAAAACACACATATTGTGGTAAAAACACAATAAATAAATAAATAAATTAATAAATACACAACACAGTTACACAGCAAACAAATATCCAGTAATTTAAGGCAACGTTTTTCACAGATGACGTGTGTTGAACGTTATCAAGTTACGTTACTCCCTTTACTCACCTGTCAACTAGCTAACACGTATAACTAAGTGGCAACAACTATGTATACCATCCACTCATTAACCATACCTTCTCAATGAAATACTGAATTATTAGCTTTATATTCACCGTATGAAGGTTGTCATAAAACATGACACTAATAATCTTAATAATTAACTCATGTGTTATACATCCAGGTATGGCATTAAACAGTCCAAAAGCAGCTCTGAGGTAGTAAACCCACATCTGCTAAACAAAACCGTTAATAAACAGCTGATTCATATTCAACGATAGTGTATTATCTTTATATTCATGCGGTTGAATGCGCAGCTGGCTTTGTAGCGGCACGAGGCCACTAGCTCCCCACCTTTCCCCTCTTTCTAAACGTCAAAATCAAAAGCTGAAAAGATATGGGATGAAAAATATGGCAAATTTGAATGTCCCGGAGTTTAAAGCGAGCAGTGTTACCTCAAATCCTCGCGTAGTCCGTCTCAATATTTGAGGTTCGTCTTCAAATGCTCTCTCCTCCCATCAGACTCCATGGAGGCTTTGTATTGAAACACTCCAAAAACGCTCGAGCACTCGGTTGTCCGGTGTCCCGTCCCGCCGGTGAGAGAATAGGGCAGGTGGACGGTGTTTCTCTGTCCTCTATGAAGGACTGAAGCAGAAGAGGCCGAATGAGCTGCGCTTCCTCCTAGATTCACGCCGGGCTCACACACACACACACACACACACACACACACACATACATACATACATACAGGCTGCGGCGCGGCGCATGCGCAGTCACACGCTCGCTACTAATCGCACACTGCCACTGACAAACGCTTGTTGTTTTTTTTCAAAATGTCGACTTTACAATGACTTCTATTGTATTCCTATTCGGTGAATTAAATGTTCTGTTGTTTCGAGTTTAAATGTGAACGTCACCATAATCTTATTGTAATATTAATTTATTAAATTAATGATAGGCCTAAAGCATAATTTTACTAACTTAAGCTATTTATTATTGTTATTATTATTATTATTATTATTAGTATTATTATTATTATTATTATTATTAATGCGTATCGAGACATATACCAGTTTTTTTGTTAATTATAACGAATATAGGTATATACCCATTAATGAGAAAATGTTTAATGATAGATGTTTAATGATATTAAGATGTTTAATGATATATTATTTTATTTAATGTTTAATGATTATATTTCCTTCAAAATTGTACAAAAGGACATATACGCACATATAACTGTTTTAACATTTTCTCAGTATATTTTTTTGAATGCTTTGCAGTGTCATATAATGTATATATAGTATTGCTGGGATAATATTTTAGTTTAGATTATAGTTTTATTTTCTATTAATGGTTTAAATACATTTTATTTTGTTTTCAATTTAGCAAAAGTTTTAGATTCTGTATTGTATTGTGTTTATTTATTTATTTTAAACATTGTGACTGCACTTACTGTTATAAATATATATCATTGCTATTTCGCTTTAAAAATTACTTATCTAACCTTCTGCTTTTTAGTTAGCCAGTAAATCATTTTTTACAAGGATTATTGCATAAATCAAACGTTTCTCACAAAATTCAGTGCAAAAAAAAAGTCCACAGAATCTCTTTAGGACAGAGTAAGCAATAAAACACTGCCTGATAAGTATTGCTATGCCTAATTTGACAGCAATAAATAGTCAATAATTATACAACATGAGTACGTTTTTCAGCAGTGCGTATAAGGACATGCGGCCCTTTGACTTGAGCAAAAGAAAAAAGCGCACTGTTAGATTGTCCTGACACTTTTATACCCACTTACCTCTTTATACAGCATTAAGGACCGCAGGGAGTCTGTGAAAGAAAACACTGCCTCCTAGTGGCCTCAAAATTACATTACAAAACGTCATTCGAATGGGTGTTGACATTTTACTTTCAGTCTTACGTCAATGCGCATACGTATATATTACGCCTATCCATACACGCACATATACACGTTTGGGTACACTAAATGGAGCATTAATTGTAAAAACAACCATATAAACCCGCACATACAAGTGCCCTCCTCATTTTTACCATAAACCTCGTTAATGCATGGCCTGCATAATCCTCGAACTTCTCCACTGACTTCCTCTAAGTGCACTAAACTGCTCACTTCCTCCTACAACCCCCGGTGTCATTGTATTTAGGGACAGTTTTATTCTGACTACTATTGACAAGATCCTAGACGCTCTTTTGGATGATGCACGGTGAGTTAAACTCTTATCAGAGCTTGATTATCTGTCCTTAACTCACTATACTTATTAGTTTGTGACCTTTAATGAACATATTTACTTTGACAACTGATAAGAATGCAGTGATGTCACTATATAGCCTATAACATCGTTTTTTATCGTGCTGTATTCAAATAGATGTATATGAGTTGTATAAGTCAGAAGCTACTTGCTTTATGTATTAAATGCAGTTGACGGTAAAGATAAATTGAATTAAATAGCACATTACTTGTTACTTGAATTTGCTGTGTAAGCTACATTAAGCAAAAGCTAGAGTCAGTAGCATATTTGACAAGAATACTAATACTATTCAATTTATTAGATATTACATGGGGGGGGAAAAAACAAGATCAGAGGTTTTGAGGGTGCATCAGCTGAAATAATGCTGAGATGCACATACAGTAAACTCATGACTGCTGCAGATCTGATCCACACTGAAGTTTATTTATTTCTTAATAAAACAAAAGGCTGTTAGGCAACCAAATATTTAATTTAGTGAATATATTTTGTGAACATCTATTATGCTTGCGACAAAATGCCTCATAATCTGAACCAACAAATCTAAGACTAATAAGCATGAGTGTGAAAAAGCTTTTCAAGGTTTTTCTTCAAGTGATACTTGTTCACATGGATCCATGAAAATGAATACAAATGCTGCAATATGCATGCCAGGGCAGTAGTTGGCGATGTCGCTTTGTAAAGAAAAACTATGCACAAGTGCAAATATTTGCCTCACAGCAAGAAGGTCGCTGATTCGAGTCCCGACTGGGTGTGTTGGCGTTTCTGTGTGGAGTTTTTATGTTCTCCCCTTGTTGGTGTGGGTTTCCTCCGGGTGCTCCGGTTTCCCCCACAGTCCAAACACATGCGCTATTGATAGTGAATTGAATAAACTAAATTGTCCGTAGTGTATGTGTGTGAAATGAGTGTGTATGGATGTTTCCCAGTACTGGGTTGCAGCTGGAAGAGCATCCGCTGTGTAAAACATATGCTGGATAAGTTGGCGGTTCATTCCACTGTGGCCACCACTGATGAATAAAGGGACTAAGCCGACTGAAAATGAATGAATGAATAAGTGCAACTATGCATGACTACAGATGTATGTAACCTATGTATGGCATTACCGTTTTCACTTATTTTGTAGTTTACAGTAGAGAAGAGTGCGATAAAGGATGAAATGTTTCTGATTTTATTCGAAAACTGTTGTTTAAATGCCTGCTAAAATTCTTTGAAAGTTTGACATGCACTTTGGTCATTATAAAACATGTATTCTGGCACAAGTGATTTTGCATTACAGTCTATTTCACTGGAGTTTGCAATTTTCTTCCAAACACTTTACAGTTGTGCAGTATGAAATAAATTATACTGTATGTCAGTGGATTATAGGCGGTCTGTGACCCCTATAACAGAAAATTTCTTCTAGTTTCTTTGAAAAAACAAATATATATATACTCTGCTTTGAGTGATTGCCATACCCTATGAAGCACACCTTGCACGTAGCCAACATCGCTCTGGCAATAACACTTACGAAACACTAGTAGGCAATGAAGTTTCTGTGTTCCACTGTGTCGAGTTTCTTTTGCGGTGTTTTGAGTTTACTCCGAAAATGTGTGCAATGGTATTGTAGAGGTAGCTCAAACTCACACTCATTCAAGAACGAAAGAGGTGGGAACTGAGGAATGTTAACAACTTTAATTACAAAATAAACACTAAACAAAAGTATCCATTTGGAGCTCCTTCATGGGAGTCTGGACTTGGGCCCAATCCCAATTCTATGTTATACTCCTACCCCTAAACCTTGAAGGGCTAGGGATGAAAATATTCCTCCAAGAAAATGAGACGCCACCACTACACATGACATGTCATCATATGTCGTCACTAGCTACAACATTCATTCATTCATTTTCATTTCGGCTTAGTCCCTTTATTAATCTGGGGTCGCCACAGCAGAATGAACCGCCAACTTATCCAGCATATGTTTTACGCAGCGGATGCCCTTCCAGCTGCAACCCATCACTGGGAAACTAGCTACAACATATAAGATGCAATAGCACTTTTAACAGTTTACTCGCTTGCAAAGTTGTTTTCTGCTGTTTTTGGACTTTAGTAAACATTCAAACATAGCTCAAAAGTGTATGGGTTTCCTCAGGCATTACGACTGGTGGATCATGTTGCAACAATCATGGAACTGTACTGTACTTACACATTCACACATACAGCACCAGACAGACGAGCACTGTCAGATATGGATACCCTTCATGGTTACCCTCCCCTAACCTGATTTCCCCAAGTAGGACATGTTCCTGGATTAACATCTATGTTGATCCTGGAACAACATTCCAATCAGCCAATCAGAATTAAGAGATATGTTTACCGTTTATGTTAAGTTTAGGTTTAAGGTTAGGTTTATGCACTTCTACATGATTGTTATTCAACTACTATTCCTTCTTATTTTGGGAATAATTTACAGTTATGGTTGGGTTTAGGGGTAGGGCAGAGGTGCTAATCCAGGATCGCATTGTACTTGGCAAATCCATGACGTGCATTGACCCATCTGAATGCACACACACGAGTGAGAAGTGATAGCACACACATACACATACTGTACATCCAGAGAAGTAGGCAGCTATTGCCCAGGAATCAAACCTGCAACCAAGTCCAGACTGGCCTATTCTGTCAAGTAACTGGGTGACATTATCAACATGTTGTGGACTATTTTATTGTGTTTATATGGGACTATTGTTACTGAAATGATTTTTTAATGTTTTTTTGAAGATCATGACTGTAACACAGTAATGCAATTATGAATCTAATAAAACAGTAAAAAAAAAAAAACTTATTAATGCCCTCTTTTTTACATTTGTGGATCTCCTTGCTCACTTTTGCAGCCATGTTGCTGCTGTAGCTGTTACTGTATATTCAAGGAAAATTATCATACCCCTCCATTTGTAGTGTGGTCCTAAAAATCTTAGTTTGAAGGACTGTATGGCCCTTCCCCTTACCCCATCATCTCCAAGCATAAGATAACTGGGACACCCCATACCCCTTCACATTAAGAGTTAGAATTGGGATTTGGCCCAAGTCGACCAAACACAGATCGTGTGCTCTGTGTTGTCATGACATGTATAGTAGTTATATTTTTTGAAAGAGGTCTGCGTCAGGGTAGGGCGAAGGTAACTGTGTGCAAAGGCTACTCCAGATCTACCACATGCACTTATCGCAGAAGTATAAATTTGACTTTATTGTGAGCAAAGTTGTTTCCTAAACCTGTTATTTACTCAGTTCCTTAACTATATTCTGTGTTTTTTCAATGCACATCATGTTATCATGTATTTCATTAGGCTATTACATTATTCCACCATTGCAGTCAACTTAAATAGGCATGCTCATGAAATGAATGACTTCCCTATCAGCTATCTGCAGATGTTCTTCTCAGAAAGATATAAATAAAAGTCATCGACAACGCTGTAATGTTTTGTGGCTGTGATGGTGGATGCTTTTAGCTGAAAACACACATGACAAACAGCTTACAAAGCCAAAATGGCCTTTATGCATGGTTTGTTGGTTTTGTTTTTTCAGTACTGAAATGGCCGTTTCATAGTTGTTTTGCATTGTTATAAACCAATATAACTTTAGTTTCTATCATAGAACAGAAACATCAGCTAGCATTTAGTTTCTGCTATAAATTTCTCCACTCTTTAAAGAGATTTCAAAAAAAAATTCTGTAGTGATTTCTTAAAAGTTATTTTCTTTTCCTTCTTACCAAAGAAGCTTTCAGTGAGACATTTGTTTTACGGCCCATTCAAACCAAGAATTATAACTACAGTATATTACAATCCAAAAAAGCAGGCAGAGGACGTCAACATGATGTCGGATTGTTTGGAAATGAAAATCAGGTTGATGTCAGAATCCAATGTCAGGCTGACATCAATGTCCAACATCCAACCTAAAATCAACCAAATATCAACGTCTAATGATGTTACAGCTATGACGTGTATCAGACGTTGGATTTTAGTTGCCATACTTGACGAATAAATGTTGGTTTAAGATGTTAGCTCAACGTTGGATTTTGGTCACTTTTCTACACAATCAACCAAACATTAGCGTCATTTGACGTCGTTATTGGACATCAAAATAATGCTGTCCTTAGATGCTGGCTAGACTTTGAATTTTGGTCACCTGAAGTCACCATTTAAATCTAACCTAATATTAATATCTTATGATAGTGGATGCCTGCTGGGAAGCCTGCTGAGAAGGTTCTAAGCCGAACATTTACACTTGTCAGGAAAGTACACTTCTCCTGGCAATAATGTAATGTAATGTACTGTGTATTTATATAGCGCATTTATTGTGTATGGCCATACACCCAAAGCGCTTCACAATCATGAGGGGGGTCTCTCCACACCACCACTAGTTTGCAGCATCCACTTGGATGATGTGACGGCAGCCACAGAACAATGGTGCCAGTGCACTCACCACACATTTGGTGGAGTGGAAAGACAGTGATAGAGCCAATTTGGTGGATGGGGATGATTGGGAGGGCATGATGGGTAAGGGCCGATGGAAGGAATTTGGCCAGGACACCGGGGTTACACCCCACTCTTTATGAGAAGTGCCATGGGATTTTTTAATGACCACAGAGAGTCAGGACCTCGGTTTAGCATCTCATCTGAAAGACGGTGCTCACTAACAGTATAGAGTCCCCTTCACTTTACTGGGGCATTCGAACTCACACAGTTGAGCGCCCCATGCTGGCCTCACTAACAACTCACAGTACACATCCAGGTACTGACCAGGCTCAGCCCTGCTTAGCTTCAGTGAGTAACCGGTCTTGGGATGCATGGTGATATGGCAGTGGCAATAATAATTCAGGGGGTTAAATAATTCTGACTTAAATGCATTCAAAAAAGTCCAAATCAATCCCTGTGGTTCAGTTTGACAACTTTAACCTTAATATTCTTAACCACACACCTCTTACCTTTTTTTCTCCTCAATATTCTGAAAGGTTGATGTGGCTATTTTCAATTTTATAAGGTTCCTTTTACAGCATATAGAATGTAATTGAATCAAAAAGTAGTCAGTTAATTATAAAACGATATTAGTTTAGACATAAGCGCCGTCAGGAGCAGCAGGTGAGCACAGAAAACCTATTGACAATACTGTGATAAAATACATGTCCATATTTTAAAGACATGGTGCAACACAATTAAATTTAATGCAGTGCCATTTCGGTTTGTTGACAAAACTGACAGTTGTATGGACATCGTTAAATATGTTAGCCATGCCCAATACGTCAGAAAGATGTAATCTGAGAATTTAACTGACAACTAACAGAGAACAGGAAGAGCATTTTCAGATCTTAATTAAAGATTACAAGGGCAAACATTTTTTTTCTTAATGACATGCACAGATAAATTGTTCACCACAAAACTATCAATGTAAGCTAACAAAATCAATATGGTTAGTTTTTATTTCATTTGTACTTTAAAATGTTCTGTGATGCTCTAATTAAGAAAAAAAAGGTGAGTAAATGAACTGTAAAATGTTTACATGTTTGGAGGAACTACCCCTGTACCCCTGTAAGATCACTTTCTCGCTTTCTGTATGTCTACCTTTCAGTGATCTGAAGCTGAAGGCAGAAAGACAATGCAGAACATCAAGTGTGTGGTGGTGGGAGATGGAGCTGTGGGAAAAACCTGCCTGCTGATCTCCTTCACCACAAACGCCTTTCCCAAAGAATATGTTCCCACTGTGTTCGACAACTACAGCGCACAAGTGTTCGTGGACTCAAAAACTGTCAACCTGAACCTGTGGGACACAGCGGGACAGGAGGAGTATGACCGTTTGCGTACTCTTTCTTACCCACAGACCAACATCTTCATCATCTGTTTCAGTGTCACCAGTTCTTCATCTTTTGAAAACGTCAAGCTGAAGTGGCACCCTGAGGTGTTCGAACACTGTCCGAATGTGCCCATCATTCTAGTGGGCACTAAGAAGGACCTGAGGGACGATCCAGAGGAGCTAAAGAAGCTGAAGAAGAAGAGTCTGTCGGTGGTGTCCCAGCAACAGGGGGCGGCGCTGGCCAGACAAATACAGGCCCGGAAATATATGGAGTGTTCAGCACTCAGCCAGGATGGAGTGAAAGAGGTCTTCACAGAAGCGGCTCGGATTTTCCTACATCCCAAACAACCGTCCTCCAAGAAATCATGCGTACTGCTGTAAAACTGACAGGAAGTACAGTCAAAATGTATAGCCCTTCTCTGAATATTTTTTCTTCTTTTTCAAATATTTCACTAATAATGTTTAACAGAGCAAGGAATTTTTCAAAGTATTTCCTAAAATATTTTTTCTTCTGGAGAAAGTCTCATTTGTTTTACTTCAGCTAGAATAAAAGCAGTTTTTATAAAAAAAAAAACAACAACAACATTTTAAGGTCAATATTATTAGCCCCCTTAAGCTATTTTTTTGATTGTCTACAGAACAAACCATCGTTATAGAATGATTTGCCTAATTACCCTATCCTGCCTAATTAATCTAGTTAAGCCTTTAAATAGCACTTTAAGCAGTAACTTTAGTAACAGGGCCTCACGGTGGCGCAGTGGATAGCACGTTCGCCTCACAGCAAGAAGGTCGCTGGTTCGAGCCTCGGCTGGGTCAGTTGGCGTTTCTGTGTGGAGTTTGCATGTTCTCCCCGTGTTGGCGTGGGTTTCCTCCGGGTGCTCCGGTTTCCCAGACAAGTCCAAAGACATGCGGTATAGGTGAATTGGGTGGGCTAAATTGTCCATGGTGTATGTGTGTGAATGGGGGTGTGTGGATGTTTCCCAGTGGTGGGTTGCAGCTGGAAGGGCATCCGCTGCGTAAAACATATGCTGGTTGGGTTGGCGGCTCATTCCGCTGTGGCGACCCCAGATTAATAAAGGGATTAAGCCGAAATGAAAATGAATGAATGAATGAATAGCTTTAGTAACAGGTCTTGACCCTAGTTAGCTACTATCAAAAAGTATGTATCATTGGAAAGAAGACGCTTTGAGCTTAATTATGGTCCATCTAAAAAGTTTCATGCTAAAAAAATATGAAAAGCTATACATTATGAATAATGAGAAAGAAAAATTGTACTGTTCAATTTTAGTTTTTCATATACTGTTACTGTAAACTTTATTGTGCCCTTTTGGGGCGATTTGTACTGCAGGGTCACAGACTTACTATATATACAGTGCTCAGCATAATTGAGCACACCCCATTTTGAAAATGAATATTTTTAGCCATTTCTCAGTGAATATAGGCAATGTGTTTTGGTGCATTTAAACAAAACAGATTAAACAGATATATTTAATAAAATAATATTTTAGTCACCAAACATATTTAGAAATTAAAAGATAATACAATTAAATTTAAGCAAAATATTACTATTTTTTTATTTTTTGCTTCTCTTGATTGTTCCTCTTTTTAAATTTGTATTTAATATTTTTCTATAACATAAATTTGAATGTACTAGTTTTTGGGCCGTTATCATAAGTTATTTTGTTAGATTAGCTCCAGATTTGGCTTCAGTACTGATTAATCTAATGTATATGCACAAATATATCATTGTATAGCTTCCTATTAAAAATATGAATGTAAAAGGTAGATTTGTGAGGGGTGTACTTGTATATGCTGAGCACTGTAAATCATACCACACAACAAACGTTAAGACAAACATTAAACAACATTAATAGTGCTAAAAAAACTGCAACTACCTCTTCCCATTAAAATTCAGCAAATCAATCGCACAAGGAACAAATGAAAATTTTAATCTGTTGGTCCTTGCCAAAGGGACCCTATACCGAGATCATGAGGGAAGGATTTGAAATGAATCAAAAAGAGGATGGGATATGTCAGATGTAATCTGATAGGCTTTCTTTAACACCTGGATTTTATACAAATAGGATAACCCCGGCACTTTTACCCCTAATACTTTGCTGCAGGTATTTAAAACCTTAGCGAGTTCTTCTGTTTTACTTTTAAAGAAGCAAACCAACAAATCAATGAAAAGGTTCAAATGGATTCTATATAGGCCTTATAAAATGCCACCATCGTATACAAACACAGGAAAACATTAATGTAATAACCTAGAATATGCCCTAAAAGCCAAGTGTCTCATGAGTTTATCTCTCAAATTTGGTACAGATAGCATGCAAAATGAGATTTCTGCAAAAGGTTTTCCGAGACTATATCGATGTCCTTCTCTCCCTCACCGTCAGAGGCACTTTCTCAAAAATGACCTTCCCAAACTAAAACAGTAACAGTTGCTGAATAATTTGGTCTACATTCACAAAGAAGACATTTTGGGCTTTACTATCCATCATCTAGAGTTTATAATGCTCAAAAAAGTTACAGATGCTTAAGTAATGTAAAAAAAGAATAGACACGGTGGCGCAGTGGCAAGCACAATCGCCTCACAGCAAGAAGGTCGCTGGTTCGAGCCTCAGCTGGGTCAGCTGGCATTTCTGTGTGGAGTTTGCATAATCTCCCCTTTTTCACGTGGGTTTCCTCCGGGTGCTCCGGTTTCCCCCACAAGTCCAAAAAACATGCGGTATAGGTGAATTGGGTAAGCTAAATTGTCCGTAGTGTATGTGTGTGAATGAGTGTGTATGGATTTTCCCAGTGATGGGTTATGGCTGGAAGGGCATCCGCTGTGTAAAACATATGCTGGATAAGTTGGCGGTTCATTCCGCTGTGGCGATTAATAAAGGGACTAAGCTGAAAAGAAAATGAATGAATGAATGAATGAATGTTAATGTCTTTCTATTAAACAGAAATTGAGAAAAAAATATATACTGGATGGTTAATAATTCAGGGGGCTAATAATTCAACTGTATGTATATTTTGACGGAGTATTTATCATGTGTGCTGTAAATAAAAAAAATCACATGCAGAACGGTATTGGTAATACATAACGCGGTAACACTTGAGGAAACAAGCAACAATTCTGACTAATAACTTGTCATATTCTACATCACTTATCCTAGCCAATAACTAAATATAATTAAGCTACTACCTTACTAATTATTAATAAGCAGCAATTTTGGAGTTTATTGAGGCAAAAGTTTTACTTTAAAATTCAGTGGGACTTATAATATCATCGAGGGGTACTCCTTTAAAAGAGAAAAACAGCACTGGGATTTTTTATTTGTAAATTTTTTTGAAGAACGATAGTGTATGTTGAAATTTAAGGTGTAATATAATAGCAACAGAACTACTACGGAAAACAGTGAGAGAAATAGTAGAGTATTTGGACACAATAGGTGTCTAACTTACTGAAAAATCTAGTGTGTCTTATAAAAAAGATTGAACAGTTTTTTACATGTACATATAAATATATTATATACTGTATATATTAGTGCAATACTAATAAATGTTTGTATTTGCATAATAAATGTGTGTACTGTCTATATTTATTATGTATATATAATACACACATTAATGCATATATTTAATAAAATGTTAGGTATAAAATATATGTAAATATCTATGTAAAAATGTTGTATTATTTTGTCTTTATGTAGGGCAGCACGGTGGCTCAGTGGTTAGCACTGTCAAGTCTCAGCAAGGAGGTCGCTGGTTCGAGTCCCGGCTGGGCCAGTTGGCATTTCTGTGTGGAGTTTGCATGTTCTCCCTGTGTTCGTGTGGGTTTCCTCCGGGTGCTCTGGTTTCCCCCACAGTCCAAAGACATGCGCTATATAAGTGAATTGGATAAGCTAAATTGGCTGTAGTGTATGAGTGTGTGTGAATGTGAGAGTGTATGGGTGTTTCCCAGTACTGGGTTTAGCTAGACAGTCATCTGCTGTGTAAAACATATGCCGAAATAGTTGGTGGTTCATTCCGCTGTGGCGACCCCTGATATATAAGGGACTAAGCCGAAGGAAAATGAATGAATGATGTTTTTATGTATGTTTATATTACATACATATACATAATAAATATATTATGCACACTTATCATGTAAAAACAAACTTTTATTTTGAAAGCGATTAACAGTGATTAATCTTTGCCCAGCACACACACACACACACACACACACACACACACAATTTGTTTTTTGATCATTTGTTATGAAATTTTATTATATTTTAAGTTGAAAGGCCAAGTACATTTTGGACCCATGCTATATGTTTACTGTATTCAACATTTTTAAATAATTTACACTTTGTGTATGAATAGTACAGTATAAGCATGTATTTATAATAAAGAGCATGCCATTTTGAAGATTTTGTACAGTCTATGTCATTTGATTCAGTGCTACAGTAACTAAAATAGGTCATGTTGACCATCTGACATGCTTTAAAGGGGACCTCTTATGCCCCTTTTTACAAGATGTAAAATAAGTTCAGCCCAAATTACCCCACAAATAATGCTTATTTATAACTCTTTAAAACTTCTCCTTTTAGGCTTTGATCCAAATTGTGCCGTTTTTGTGACTCGCTTTTAAATTCAAATGAGATTGTGCTCTTTTCAAAAGAGGGCGGAGCTACAAATCCCTGTGTGTCAGCATAGTGGCAGATTCACAAACAAGACTGACATCCTATGTTAATGGGATAATGATCGTCACTAGTAGGTGGGGCTTTCCCCCTCTGATCACATGTACAAAGGGAGAATGTCAATCAAAGTGTTTCTGCAGATGTTTTTATCAAGTGTGATTATAAAAAAATAAAATTAATAAATGTTTACCATTAGAAGCTGGTTATATTCACACACTGCTGCCACACAACTGTGTTTAAACCCCTTGTAAAAGTGATTTTTGCATAGTAGTTCCCCATTAAACCTCAAATCTTGCTGATCTTTGAATCTTCCGCACTTCTTTAAACTAAGTGCATTCATAATAATAGTATTTTAATTTAAAGCTGAACATAAGCCAAAAATGTAAGCAAAGCTGTCACTTATTCAAACTATGATCATGTAAAGTTGAATTCATTATAAACAATCAGTTATTCTGCATCAAGAAACCATGAAGATGGCTCTATGGAAATACATATGCAAGCAAAACATGATTTCAATATAATGTTTACTTATTTATTGTATTTACTGTGTGTTACAGCATTTTACTGTTGAAAACAAGAAAGAAACAGTGTGCCACTTCAGACTCTTGCATGCACTTCCACAATATTAACGTTTTCAATAAAATGCTGATGTACTTTTCTTCTCATGCTAATAAAACGAGGAACCGTTTATGGAAATCTGTGCTTTACACACTTACCACAATTACAAAACATGAAACTTATTAGTTTCGGGTTCATTTTTTCCCACTCATTTTTGGGCTCGTTTGGGAGATGAGTTTGTGGCTGCTTATGAAGCGCTTTTCATTCTTTCCATTTACCTTCTTTTGTGCTGATGTTCAAGTCTCTTGTTAGTGAGAGAAGAAATGAGAAAAGTTCACTTCCCTCATCCAAATCCTCCGCTATTTCTGTCCCGTCTGCAGTCTTGGTTTTGCTCTGATTGTCTGAAGAAAAAGAGGGTAAAAAAAAGTCATTGTTATCTGGGTAAAATAAAATAAATAAATAAAATAAAATATTAAATAATAATAATAAAAAACAACAACAATAAAAGTCATTGTTATATGGGACAAAATAAAATACAAACATTAAATTGAATTACTGAATTGTAGTTATCTGGGGAAAAAAAAGAAAAAAAAGTAATCAGAGTATCTGGAAAATAAAATAAAATAAAATAATTAACTGACCAAGCCGGGGCTCGACCAGCAACCTTCTTGCTGTGAGGCAATCGTGCTACCCACTGTGCCACCATGACGCCCCAGACCCATTGTTATCTGGGTAAAAAAAACAACTAAATTAAATAAAATATTACATAAAAAAACCCAAAATCAAATAAAACATTAAATAAAATTTAATTAAACATTTAATCCGAGGAAAATAAAATAAAACAATCAGAGTATCTAACAAATTAAAATATAAACATTCATTAATCAGAGCATTCTGGGGAAAAATTAATTAAATACAACTAAATTAAAAACAAAAAAAAAATTTGGCAAATAAATAAAATAAAATTAAACTTAATTAAAATATTGGTGTTGCATATCAGGAAAAAAAAGAAGTCAAACACTAGAAAACATTTTTATCTGATCCATCATTTTAGAGTAACCCTGTGTAGTATTTGCCTCAGAGTGATTTGACAGTAAAACGAACCAGACTCAGATGAGACTAATACAGTTTGACTCTCAAACAAACACAACCATTCATTGACTTAAATCCTGACCACAGACCAGTGAACTTGACAGTAAATTCAGTGTATAACAGCAGCCTGCCTGTCCTTCTTTAGCTCTTGTGCTGTGGCTTTCATTACGTTTAACATTTGTTGTTTGATTTTTACCTACACGATTATACAAATGCAACTTTTGTGTATATTCAAAAAATACATGAATAAAGTTGACTGTATATACGTGTGTTTCTCTTCATTCTAAATGAATAACAGCCTTATACTGGGCTAATTGAATGTTTTCTAATTTTAAATGTAGAAATACCGCCATCCTGTGGTCAAAGTTTGAAAACACAGTATTGAAACGTGTATGATGTGCTAGTTTTGTTGTTTTATGGGAAGAAATATTATTAAATATATTATTAAAAACATAAAATTAATTTAAAATAAAAACTTAATCAGAAAATCTGACAAATAAAATAATAAAATAAAGTTATCTGGGCAAAATAAAATAAAATAAAATAAAAAATTAATCAGAGTATCTGGTAAATTAAACTAAATTAAATTAAATTAAAAACTGAATCAGAGTTACCTGGGAAAAATACAATTGAATAAAATTTAAAAACTTAATCAGAAAATCTTACAAATAAAATAAAATGTAATTAAAATATTGGGATTGCATGAGTCAAACACATTGTTATCTGGATAAAATAAAATACAATATACAATAATACATTTAAAAACAGAATCAAAGCCATTTTTATGGGGAAAAAATGAAATAAAAATGTTTTACTTCAATGAAATTAAATTCACTGTTATATGGGACAAAATTAAATACAAACATTGAACTGAATTAAGAACTGAATCTGAGTTATCTGGGAAAAATTAAATAAAATAAAAAAAACTTAATCAGAGTATCTGGTAAATTAAATTAAATTAAATTAAAAACTGAATCAAAGTTATCTGGGAAAAATAAAATGTAAAACATTTAATCAGAGAATCTGGCAAATAAAATAGAAATCAAATTTCAATATTTGGGTTGCATATCAGTTTATGTTATATTTATTCATATATGACTTAACATAAAATAAGTAGATAAATAATTCTAATTTAATTCATGATTTACATTTAAAATAATGATTTATCTGCTGTTTGTGTTATATTTATTCTGATATTAATACATATAAAAAACTACATCAGTAGCTACATCATTTCAATTTAATTCAAGATTTGAAATTTATTTTATCTACTATTTACGTTATATTTATTCATGAATAAATAAGTAGACAAATCAAAGTAAATTGTCCATCCGCCAATACACACTCCAAAAAATTATATATTTTAGCTGTTTTTTCAAACTACTTATTTTAAATCAGCTAAAACAACACAGTACATAGAGATTTTAATTATGATTAGATGATTTTAATAGCACAATAAACAGATTGTTTTGGGGAACAACTTAATTCTTTTATGTTCAATCCACTTAAAATGAAGTTAGGATGAATTGTGTGGAACCTGGCACCTTGTACAGTGCATAAGTCCTCCAAAAAAGTCAATTAAATAAATATGATGTATAATAAATCAGGTTAGTGTTATGTTTACTCACTTTGTGTTTTGAATATGTACATGTAGTGTCATATTTAACTTAATATACATTTTTATTATTATTAACCAATGTTTTAGGTCAGTGATAAGTGGATGTATTGTGTGTGCATGGACGGATTACACATGTGCAGTATCATGAGGATTAAGCGCATTCGTGTCTCTGTGTTTCACTGTCTGTCTGTCAGCATCTGTCCTCTGATCTAAAAAACACGACTTGAAGCGCTCGAATGATTCTTTCACCTCTCATTTAATGCCTGATATTCAAGCTTGATCTTCAGTGAACTGGACCACAAGATGACCCACAAACATTTGCAATATTTAACCTTTTTTGTCGTCTGCCATATGATTATGCCAGGTAATGCATTCTTCCTTCTTGCATATCAAGCTGTTGTTGTTTATAGTTCACATTTATTTGATATTTCATTGCAGTTTGTAGTCAGCAAGGTCTTAAAATGTATGTTTCATATAAAAAATGTGCTGTAAAGGAGCTTAAAAATTGCATTGTCTGCCATTATATTAGCATTTCTCTGAATCGAGAGTTATTTTAGCATTTTATTTATACTATTACAATACTAATATTTTGAATTATGCATATTAATGTATATATATATATATATATATATATTCACATGTACATTAATGTTGTGCATATATGTGCTGGCTTTGATTTACATATGTTAATTTAATTAAATTATTTAGTTATATTTTATTAGTTGAATCAAATGAAGTTTTCTAGTCATCTCAACCTATATTAATCAAACTGACAAAAAATATTAAGTGAAACTTTGCATAATTAAAAAAAATCTAAACCTGATTAACTTATTAAAATAAGTTAAAGTAACATTTGTAGTCATGACTTTTTGTCACATCATTTTTAGTGTATGTTTAATAAACATAATACGTACTAAATGAACTTTATTATAATTTTTTTATTTACATACATACATATATATTTACATAAACACATATATATTTACATAAACACATATATATTTACATAAACACATATTTACATACACACATACATATATATATATATATATATATATATATATATATATATTGCTGTAAGAGTTATCTTAGTATTTTTATATACTATTATAATACTAATATTTTGAATTATGCATATAAAATATATATACCTACGTACGTATATAACTTGAAGAAGATATTGTTTTATGTATAATAATACATACTAAATGAAACGTCCATCCTCAGTGAATAATAACATAAATATGATCAATTATTCATAAAATAATATCATTTGTATGCACTATTTGTTCCCATTATCTTTATATGCATGTATAAAGTAACAAAACATTTAAAATGCTAGAATAATGTTTAAGATATGAATTATCATTTTTTATTTGCATATATATTACTCTGAATTGCCGTGAGAGTTATTATAGTATTTTATAAATATTTTGAATTATGCATCTACAATTAATATATTCATGTATACATTAATGTTATGCATATTCATTTTTATGCTGGTTTCTATATATATATATAATACACCTAATGAAGACATTGTTATATAAATAAACATAATGAATAATAATTTAAACTTATGTCCATCTATATATAATAACATAAATATGTGGATTATAAATAATTATAATATAATATATTATAATTTATTATTATAATAATAAATTAATGTGGATTAACGTCTATTCACAGTTTTATCCTGTGTTATTATTTAATAATATAATTATATATAATTAAATTTATCTAAAAAAATAAACATTTATATTATTTCAAGTTGCATGCATGAATATCAAATAATAGTGTATGTATAGAATATAAGTATATAATATTAATTACATTTTAATTTCTAATGTATTTCAGTTTGCATTTGTTAATTTCATTTGAAACATTGGACATTTATACTACAGTTATTCCAAGTAAACATTTCCAGACTATAAAGCTACATTTTATATATTAAAAGGTTTACATTTGATATATACAAATGTAATATACTGTGTCGGGCCTCACGGTGGCACAGTGGGTAGCACGTTTGCCTCACAGCAAGAAGGTCACTGGTTCGAGCCTCGGCTGGGTCAGTTGACGTTTCTGTGTGGAGTTTGCCTGTTCTCCCCGTGTTGGCGTGGGTTTCCTCCGGGTGCTCTGGTTTCCCCCACAAGTCCAAAGACATGCGGTATAGGTGAATTGGGTAGGCTAAATTGTCCGTAGTTTATGTGTGTGAATGGGTGTGTGTGGATGTTTCCCAGTGATGGGTTGCAGCTGGAAGGGCAACCGCTGCGTAAAACATATGCTGGATAAGTTGGCGGTTTATTCCGCTGTGTAATTCCCAAGATTAATAAAGGGACTAAGCCGAAATGAAAATGAATGAATGAATATACTGTCTATATCACTCAAAGCTTTTTCAATAACTCTTTAAACACAGTAATTTTCCACTAACGCAGATATTTAACACTGCATTACATGAGCTCAAATCAACCCACACACAGTCAAACATCATGGTTTATGTTAACGCTGCATAAGAGCAAAGAATAAAAGTGTGTTTTATTACCTCTCTCCTGTTTTCTGGCCAATAACAGTCAATGTCAGAATATGACGGAGATGCTTAATGTCAGATTTAGTCAGTCTGTGCTGTTGCATAGCTGGCGATGGTTAATCTAGCAGGAAATCTCTCCTCTCCACTCTTCATGATGAAGCCATCTGTCATGTGGACATGTTTTTCTCACAGGCAGCTCTCATTTATTACTGCCCAGTAGCATAAAAGTAAGCCAAACAGCTGAAATAAACTGAACAAAAGATGTGTTGCTACCTTGGAATAGATTACATTGTCCTCGCTGTATTACTCTTAGATGTCATCTGTGTCTTCTCTGAGATACCATTTTGATTTAACTGTAAACTTGTCCTTTTTGACCTTCCATAGAGTATTTTCTTTTTTTAATTTGATAAATAGAAAACAGGGGCCTCACGGTGGCGCAGTGGGTAGCACGATCGCCTCACAGCAAGAAGGTCGCTGGTTTGAGCCTCAGCTAGGTCAGTTGGCGTTTCTGTGTGGAGTTTGCATGTTCTCCCCATGTTTGCGTGGGTTTCCTCCGGGTGCTCCGGTTTCCCCCACAGTCCAAAGACATGCGGTATAGGTGAATTGGGTAAGCTAAATTGTCCGTAGTCTATGTGTGTGAATGAGTGTGTATGGATGTTTCCCAGTGATGGGTTGCAGCTAGAAGGGCATCCGCTGCGTAAAACATATGCTGGATAAGTTGCCGGTTCGTTACGGTGTGGCGACCCCAGATTAATAAAGGGACTAAGCCGAAAAGAAAATGAATGAATGAATGAATGAATAGAAAACATCCAAATCAACTGAAAAGTGTGATTAAAGTGAGATATCTATGTTTATACCTTGAAATAGATTGCTTTTCCTCACTTTATTACTTTGTCAGACGTCATCTGTGTTTTTTTGCAAGATGGCCGTTTCAAGTAGCAGTACATTTTTAAGAATTTGTCCTTTGTGGCTTTCCATAAACAGTTAAAAAAACAGTATTAATATGTCTTCATATGTAATGAATATAAATAAAATGCATATATAAATCAAAGCCAGCATAAAGTGAATATGTATGGACAAGCAGAAGACATCCAAAATCAACTGAAATATGTGATTAAAGTGAACAAAATGTATGTTAGTACCTTGAAATAGATTGCTTTGTCCTCCCTTTATTACTTTGTTAGATGTCATCTGTGTCATCTGAAAGATAAATGAGGAAAGGAGAAAAAATAAATATATATAATGAATATCACATTTTAAAAAAAAAGTACATTGTGTAATGTCCATCCTTTCCACATCTTAACTTGATTTCGATTGTAATGTAATAACTTGATCCTTATGTAAAGCTGTTTTGGAACAATTATTGCAATATTTAGTAATTACTGTAATATATGCTATAGAAATAAACTTGAATTCAACTGAACAATGCAAAAATTGTTTTTTATGCAGCTGTTAAATTTGAGAATTAGGCCTTTTTGGCTTTCCATAAAGATTGTTTCAGTCTGATGGAAAGAAAACATCCAAAACAACTGAAAAATGTGATTCAATTTAAAAATGTGTGTTATTACTATCAAATGGACTGCTTTGTCATCATTTTATTAATTTGTTGGATGTCATCTGTATCATCTGCAGGACAACGCAGGTAAAACAACTTTTCTTTTCAATTGCAGTACCAATTCATTTTGAGAATTTGGCCTTTGTGGCTTTCAATCTAAAGAGTTTTTTCTTTAGTTTGATGGAAAGAAAACATTTTAAGCACTTCATCAATGTGTGTATTTAGATTTCAATTACAGTCGTGGCCAAAAGTTTTGAGAATGACACAAATATTAGTTTTCACAAAGTTGGCTGCTAAACTGCTTTTAGATCTTTGTTTCAGTTGTTTCTGTGATGTACTGAAGTATAATTACAAGCACTTCATACGTTTCAAAGGCTTTATCCACAATTACATGACATTTATGCAAAGAGTCAGTATTTGCAGCGTTGGCCCTTCTTTATCAGGACCTCTACTATTCGACTGGGCATGCTCTCAATCAATTTCTGGGCCAAATCCTGACTGATTGCAACCAATTCTTTCTTAATCATTTCTTGGAGTTTGTCAGAATTAGTGGGTTTTGTTTATCCACCCGCCTCTTGAGGATTGACCACAAGTTCTCAATGGGATTAAGTTCTGGGGATTTTCGAGGCCATGGACCCACAATTTTAATGTTTTGGTCCCTGAGCCACTTGGACATCACTTTTGCCTTTTGGCACGGTGCTCCATTGTGCTGGAAAATGCATTGTTTCTCACCAAACTGTTTCTGGAAGAAGTTGCTGTTGGAGGGTGTTTTGGTACCATTCTTTATTCATGGCTGTGTTTTTGGGCAAAATTGTGAGTGAGCCCACTCTCTTGGATGAGAAGCAACCCCACACATGAATGGTCTCAGGATGCTTTACTGTTGGCATGACACAGGACTGATGGTAGCGCTCACCTTTTCTTCTCCGGACAAACCTTTTTCCAGATGCCCCAAACAATCGGAGAGGGGCTTCATCAGAGAGTATGACTTTGCCCCAGTCCTCAGCAGTCCATTTGCCATACTTTTAGCAGAAGATCAATCTGTCCCTGATGTTTTTTGGAGAGAAGTGGCTTCTTTGCTGCCCTTCTTGACACCAGGCCAAGAAGTCTTTGCCTCACTGTGCATGCAGATGCGCTCACACCTGCCTGCTGCCATTCCTGAGCAAGCTCTGCACTGGTGGCACTCCGATCAGAAAAGGCAGAACCTTTTTTTTTCAGGATTAAGTTCATTTTCATGGCAAAGAAGGACTATGCAATTCATCTGATCACTCTTCATAACATTCTGGAGTATATGCAAATTGCTATTATAAAAACTTAAGCAGCAACTTTTCCAATTTCCAATATTTATGCAATTCTCAAAACTTTTGGCCACGACTGTACAAAACATATTTTTAAAGGCATGTTTTCACTAAATTAGTTTTCCTTTCTCCTGCACTGAGGCATTAATCTCACTACGCAGTTACATATACAAGACTTTAGTTTCATTCGTATCTGTAAATTATGATGGTTTTACTGATACTGATTTGAAATGATCAAATATAATTGCCTGATTATATACATTCTATAAATAATAATTCTGGCTGCTCACATTATTTTCTGAATTACAGAGTGATAAAACCCTTCTTTGTAAAAATAAACAATAACTTTGGCTTGGATATTTGGGGGGGGATGAATGTTCACCTTTTTTCTTTTTTTAGAAATGTATGCTAATTAGTGGGACAAGCCACAACTGGGAAGTAAATGTTGTAAATATTAGTAAATAATAGCTTTTACCCGGTTAAGCTGAAGTTTTGCTTTAAATGAGTAAATTCACAATAAACAAATGTTACACTATGTATACATTCAGATTAATAATATGCCACATGACAAAAGTGTGGAATCCTTAAGGTTTAATAATGATTTTGAAAAGGTCTCTTCTGACCATGACATTGGATTTATGTGATTAAAAAAACACAGTAAAGACAGCAATATTGTCAATTTTTATTTACATTTCTAAGAATTTTTTTTATTTAATTTTATTGCTTTAAAATGTAATGAATTTCATGGATGATAGAGGTGATCTTTTCGAATCATTAATCCAGAAATGATTTCAGTATGCTGATTTGAGCTCATAAATTGCAATAGTATTATATATGTTTGTATATAATTATATTATAATATTATTCACAATATTACTGCTTTTAATTGATTTGAGCCCCTAAAAAGCTGGTCATATCATAGAATGGCAAACATTTTCTTGAATACATTATGATAAAAATATAACAATAACATTCTTTCTTTCAAGTTTGCAGGGGAGCCAATGGAATATACGCTCAAAAACTGCTCAGCGATTTATTTAGCAACTACACAAGTGCTCTGAGGCCAGTGGAGGATACAGAAGACATCCTGAACGTCACGCTTCAGATCACCCTCTCCCAAATCATCGACATGGTACAGTAATATCTGACACCGCTCAAATAACATTCATAATTCATAATTTCATTTAGTAAGGAAATAAAAGAAGAAGAATGCATTTGATGGGTCAAACATTGTGCTTATATACTGCAAGCATATGGAATTGCAATTAGATTCATAACATTTAAACAGTCTATTTATTAGGGTTGCTAACTAGTTTATTGAATCAGATGGCAAAGTGAAAAAGATTCTGAACCAAAATTCTGCAGATTTCATATCAAATATCAAGGTCATATATAAGAGTTTTAAAAAACTTTTTGCTATTATGAATGAAATTTAAGACCATCATATTGTTGGTTTCATTTAAAGTCGTAATACAGTGAATTAGATTTGGACTAATGAAAGAAGTCCACATCATCACAATCAAAAATATATGAATAAATAAAACATAAAGCACTATGGGCGCATTTAAATGAGATAAAGACATTAAAAACAAGACTAGAACTCAGTAAATCATTGAAACTAAGACTTTTTAGTTCTTTTTATTTATAATTTTTTTTTATTTTATTTCTTTATTTTTTGTCTTTACATTTTACTTTTTACATATATATATATGGCCTCACAGTGGCGCAGTGGGTAGCACGTTCGCCTCACAGCAAGAAGGTCGCTGATCGCTGGTTCGAGCCTCGGCTGGGCCAGTTGGCGTTTCTGTGTGGAGTTTGCATGTTCTCCCCGTGTTGGCGTGGGTTTCCTCCGGGTGCTCCGGTTTCCCCCACAAGTCCAAAGACATGCGCTATAGGTGAATTGGGTAAGCTAAAATTGTCCGTAGTGTATGAGTGTGAATGAGTGTGAATGGGTGTGTATGGATGTTTCCCAGAGATGGGTTGCAGCTGGAACATATGCTGGATAAGTTGGCAGTTCATTCCGCTGTGGCGACCCCAGATTAATAAAGGGACTAAGCCGAAATGAAAACGAATGAATGAATGAATGAATATATATATATATATATATATATATATATATATATATATATATATATAGTAGTTTTTGCATAATCAATAGTATTTCACAGGACTAAGAAGCAGCGTTCTGTTTCAGGACGAGCGTAACCAGATTCTGACGGCGTATTTGTGGATTCGGCAAGTGTGGATCGACAAGTATCTCACCTGGAATAAAGAGAACTATGATGGCCTTGACACTATCCGAATTCCTGGTAGTTATGTTTGGAGACCTGATATAGTTCTATATAACAGGTAAGTTAGATTTGTGTTGGATTTGACTTGTTTATTTGCTCTTTCTCCTTTGGCCACAAGGAGGCACAAGTGAAATGCTTCAAGGGATAGTTCACACAAAACTGAAAATTCTGTCATAATTTCTGTTTACATTTCTCTCATAAATGCTATAAAGGAAATAAATCCATAATGACTCTTTAAAACTACAAAATGTGTTGTTGTTTTATTGTTAAAAGTTTAAAAACTTTTCAACATTAAAAAATGTCAAAGCAGAGATGTACAGTAAATAAAGTTTAAATAAGCCCAGTTAGTGTGCTGTTGGGGAGGTTTTCATCCACTCTGGGGTGATTACGGAGGCTTAATTTGGCCACAACTTTCTCTGTGTTTCAGCAAATGGAATGATTTTTGGTGAAAAAAACATTTGACATATTTTAGGAAAATGCTTTGAAATTTTGAACTCCGAAAACAAAGTTTTTGCCTCATTGACTTCCTAAATAAAGACATTTTTTTAAAAGCAAAGCCATCCATGACACCATATAATCGTGCTGTTACAACCCTGGTCTAGGGCATCAAATAAAACAATAAAATCATTTTTAAGAGCCCTTGGGGTCGAGTCCGTTTATTTGTCTTTTTTTTTAAACACAATAAATACACCTAATACACTTTAAATATACCTAACAAAATAACAGAAATAAAAATACAAAAACTACTCCTATCTCCCTAACTATATATAAAAACAAGAGAAAATATTTACAGAAAAGAAAAGTGTGGCATCCAACCCCTGCTTCTCAACGTGTATATACAAAGTACAATATGTACGATAACCAGTGTGCAAATTATACACTGACGATTGGGGTTTGGGGGGGATGGGGTTATCTTTTTCGGTAGTAGTTTGGTAACATGCTTCAGTGAATCAAATTTATGAATGTATTACAATTACTTCTAATTTATTCATAAAATGAATACGTTTTCAGCGTTTTGAGGGATATTTAGTGACTTTTGTTGGTCAAACTACACAAATGATGTGTCTAATTTTTCTTTTATTTATTATTTCTTTTATTATTATTTTCTTTTCTTTTGTATATGCTACAAGCAGATATAAACACATATACTTGCTTCCAGTTTTAGACTGTTGGATGATATTTTTCCTACCACTGATTAGCGCAATTGAATGCATCACAGTGGTATGAACCGATATGGGGTGGGGGGTGTCGAAAGATTGGAGACGCCAATCTTTATAGTTGCTGGTTTTCCATGGTAAGAGGTCAAATGTGTATTTTTTACTGTTGATCACCACTTTCAGTGCAAAAAAAAGCGTAGTTTCTGGATTTAATGGAGTGTGTGTGTGTGTGTGTGTGTGTGTGTGTGTGTGTATGTGTGTGTGTGTGTGTGTGTGTGTGTGTGTGTGTGTGTGTGTGTGAAATAGATCTTTGCACACTTATCTTGATATGTCAAATTATCTTGATAAAGAAAATCAAAATAAGCCCCTCAGCTCTCAGAACATGGTAAACATAGTAAGTGTATTCATGCATGCATACTATAATCTGCTGTTTTACTCCATAGAACTTCATATAAAAGCCAGAAACTTCAATGGTTAATAGTGCCAACTGATGATCAACAGTAACAATTACTAATGTTACCTCTTCCCAACAGCAAAAACCACCAACAATCAAGAATGCATGATTATATGCAGTCATGGCTTTGCAATCAATAAACGTAATTATAATGGAAGTCAATGGGGCAAAAACAACCACAAACATAACGAAAGGGTAGGAAATTTGAACAAGACACAAGGGTTAAATCACAAAATACAGGAAAATAAATATTTTTCCAGTATTTTTCCGCAAAGCTGTCGTATGGTTTCAGATGACTTAAACTTTTACATTTAAAGTTTTAGCCATAAAATGCCACTGTAACTGTATCAAAGCAATCATGTCTGCAGTTTGATCACACTGTAAAAAAATAATGACAAAAAGCCATCACAGCAAAAGCTTTTACGTTACTTTAACTTATTTTAATAAGTCAATGGGGTTTCAACTTTTAGCTCATTTTATTCTTTATCTTTCTCTTACAGTGCAGATGATCACTTTACCAGCACTATGGACACCAACGTGGTCATCCGCCATGATGGTCAGATCATGTGGGACGCCCCAGCCATCACCAAAAGCTCCTGTAAAGTGGACGTCTCCTTCTTTCCCTTTGATGCCCAGCAGTGTCGCCTGACCTACGGCTCGTGGACCTACAACGGCAACCAGCTCGATATTCTGAACGCCATGGAAAGTGCAGATCTCGCCGATTTGGTCGACAACGTAGAATGGGAGGTGTTGGGAATGCCGGCCAAGCGAAACATCATTCTGTACGGATGCTGTGCCGATCCATATCCGGACGTGACGTACACTCTGAAGCTGAAGAGAAGAGCGTCATTTTACGTGTTCAACCTGCTGATTCCCTGTGTGATGATCTCTTTCCTGGCTCCTCTGGGTTTCTATCTGCCGGCAGACTCGGGAGAGAAGGTGTCTCTGGGTGTTACCGTGATGCTGGCGCTCACTGTGTTTCAGCTGCTGGTGGCTGAGATCATGCCTCCGTCTGAGAATGTGCCTCTTATAGGTGAATCATTTGTGCTTTGAAAGATATACAGTAGTCAACATTTGAAGAGGATCAAAATGTTTTGAGAGGCCCAAGACAAGAATGGGTGTCGTTAAATAGTTTTAGGACAACTTTGATGAAAGGTTTTGATCCACCTCAAATGTTAACTACTGTATACATGGTTACTGCACTCTTGAAAATAGAGGTTCTACACTGTAAAAATAATATGTTGCTCACTTTATTTTTTAAGTTGAACCAATTTAACTTTACAATTCATTTTAATGTACAGTTGAAGTCAGAATTATTAGCCCCCTGCTCACATTTCTAAACATAATCATTTTAATAACTAATTTCTAATAACAGATGTATTTTCATCTTGCCATAATGACAGGGCATAATATTTTACTAGATATTTTTCTAAATACTAGTATTCAGCTTAAAGGGATATTTAAAGGCTTAAGGTTGCCAGGAGGCACCGGACGTCAACATGACATCAGATAGATGTTGTACCCCAACATCGTGGGACGCTGCATTTTGTTTGGAAATGAAAATCGGGTTGACGTCAGAACCCATCGTCAGGCCGATGTCAATGTTCAACTTCGGACGGACGTTGCATTTTGGTTACTTTCCAACACAACCTAAAAACAACAAAATATCAACGTCTAATGATGCTACAGCTTGATGTTGTGTGGACGTTACCACCATAACGTCTATCAGATGTTGGATTTTGGTTGACATACCTGACGAATAAATGTCAGTATTTGACATCAATATGACATTGGTTTAAGATGTTGGCTCGACGTTGAATTTTGGTCACTTTCCAACACAACTTAACATCAACAAAATATCAACGTCATTTCACGTCATTATTGAAAGTCAAAATAACATTGTCCTTAGACGGTGACCTAAATCTAACCTAATATTAATGTCTTATAACGTTGTGTGTCTGCTGGGTTAATGAGGCAAGCTAGGGTAATTAGGCAAGTCATTTTATAACAGTAGTTTGTTTAAAAAAAATTGCTTAAGGGGGCTATTAAATTTGACATAAAAATATTTTTTTAAATATTAAAAACTACTGTAGCCAAAATAAAACAAATAAGACTTTCTCCAGAAGAAAGAATATTATCGGAAATACTGTGAAAAATTCCTTGCTCTGTTAAACATCAATTGGGAAATGTTTGGAAAATAATAATAATAATAATAATAATTTTAAATAATAATTTTGACCTCAACTGTATATCAATTAAGCTGACTTAAAACATTCACTGTTTACAATTTTCATTATAAACTAACCATTTTTCTTGGCTTTAACATTGTTATTATGTAAAGAACATTGTATACAGTTATATACAAATATACAGTTTTATTCAAAAATGTGGGCACCCCTCTCTGTGACTGCATAATTATGTGCTCTTTCTTTATAAGAGATCACAGTAAAATGCCATTTGGTTTCTAGACAAAGCTATAGATGATGTCATGTTTTTCAGACAGAAATACTTAGTGTAGCAGTATCGAGATGTGTAAAATTAAATTGAAACTGAAAAATAGGCTATGCAAAAGTTTGGGCACCCTTTCTTGTGTGTGTATTTCTGAACCTGTAGTCACTTAATGCTGATTGATCACAACACAAAATTGATTTAAGTGGCTCAGTGAACCTTAACAATCCTAACACAGGTGCAACCAATCATGAAAAAT
>CAIGQW010056839.1:5316111-5332765 GCA_903798125.1 Danio choprae | reverse complement strand
AGAGAGAGAGAGAGAGAGAGAGAGAGAGAGGGTAGTATATAATAAGCACAGGTCAGAGGATTAAGTTATTTAATGTGTGCATTGATGTATTTGTTATGCTAAATGATGCATATTTTGACTTTTTATGTTTGCAAAAGTTATTAGAAATATTGGATGCCGCATGTAATATGCTTTCTATCTGTTAAAATAAATCACTGTATGTAAACTTAACTTTATGCAGACATCCAAGATAAGATATTGTCTCTTTTCCCATATACCAGTATAAATAAACATGTTTTTACTAGTATTAATGATTTTACTAGTACTGTATATAAACATGAAGATAGATGTTGGGGTTGATACTCAAGGAAAGCAAAAAATTATAATGTGTACATGAATTTGAACACACACACGCGCACGCACGCACACGTTTCAGACCAGAATAATTCATTAGTATTTAGTATGGTGTAGAGCCTCCTTTTGCAGTCAATACAGCATCAATCTATCTACTAGGTTCAGCTGATGATATTTAAGTGATACAATAGAGGATTTTTTTAACAATGTAAACAAAATCAAATGAAAAACCGTGAACAACGAACTGTGATATGAATCATATCCATGTATGTCTTTGTGTGTGTGTGTGAATCAGTTCACCTGCTCGCTGCTCCTCTGATGACGTGTGTGGGTGGAGGATTAGGCCTTAGATAACAGGATTAAAATGTTCCACACACTCTAGAGAATCCTTATATAGCTCACAGTGAGAGTGTCAGTGTCTTGGTCTTTGTGTGGTTTTGTGTTTTCAGCCGTTTTTCTGTGGTCCACCACACTGGTGTCACTGGTGAAACTGGTGTCACTCTGTATGATCTAAAAACAGGTATGTGTTGAGACGAATGAACCACAATCTACTTTAAAGCTGTCATTTTGTTCTCATTGTTGCGCTACTCCTAATTAAATTAACTAATTATAGGACATTATAGAGTATTATTTATGAACATTAACTTCTTAGTCACTTTTGTTTTGCCTTCATCTGATTTTAGTTGCTTTGCTGTTGGTAGTAATATGCTTGGTGTGTTGGTTTTGAAAATGTATGATATTTTGTGCTGTGATATGCTGTGGACAAACGTGTGTTTTAATGTGATGTATAAATGTAACTATTGTAAAACATGATGGACAATGCAGTACTTAGTGATTTTTTCTGTAAATACATTCAAATGATTTGATTTAAAATTAAAAGTTATTCGCAACTTTCGTTTGCTTGACATTGCTGTAAAATGTCAGAATGATTTAAATAAAATGGTAAAATGCAATATAATTTAATTGTTATTATTATTTATATTTTTTAAGATTAAAAGTGTGTGTGTATGTATATATATATATATATATATAACATTTTTCACTTTATAATGCACTTCAATTTGCTTAATATTTGCTTAAAGTTGCAATACTAAATATTTTTTAACTCTCTGTGGATTTGAAAATAGTTAGAGTAAAAACATCAATATTCTTGTATATTTTACAGTTTGAAATACCTGTTTTCTATTTCAATATATTTTAAAAATTATAATTTATTTCTGTGATGGCAAAGCTACATTTTTAAGCTAAATTACTCCAGACTTCAGTGTCACACTAGTTCAATGATTAAATCAATGATCCTTCACACTAGTTCAATGATTAAACCTTTTTTTAATTAACATTTTTACAGAAACAATGATACAATCTTTGCGTTAATTAATAAAAAAAAATTCATTTAAGTTAAAAACATTCTTGATATACAATTTTTACAATCAGATAGAAAAATAATTTACCAGCTTTTACCCCGTATATATCCCCCATCCCCCCACCCCATTACATGCACATCAGGTAACACAGGATAATTGTAGTTTAGACCAAGCAAGTAAATAAACTACATTAAATTTGACTTTCATATTATCATATGAGAGTTAAGTGTCTAAGATTTCTTTGATGTCACATATATAGATATTCCACACTGTCAAAATGTCCAGTTTAGCATGGTTGATGCATGCTGAATGGTCCAATACTTGATTATCACTTTTGATTAATTTAATAAATTTCATTCATTCATTTTCTTTTCGGCTTAGTCCCATTATTAATCTGGGGTCGCCAAAGCGGAATGAAATGCCAACTTATCCAGCATATGTTTTACACAGCGGATGCCCCTCCAGCCGCAACCCACTGGGAAACACCCATACACTGTCATTCACACACATACACTATGGACAGTTTAGCTTACCCAATTCACCTATAGCGCATGTCTTTGGACTTGTGGGGGAAACCGGAGCACCCGGAGGAAACCCACGCCAACACGGGGAGAACAGGCAAACTCCACACAGAAATATCAACTGACCCAGCCAAGGCTCAAACCAGTGACCTTCTTGCTGTGAGGCGACAGCGCTACCCACAAACTACTGTTGAGCACTAAATAATATCTTCTGTATTTATAGATTAATTCTCATCAACTCTACCAACATGGCTGACGTGTTGAAGGGTCTCAACCTGCTGGAAACACTGAAAGAGTCCATCGAGAAGAACAACATCTCAGATATACGAGATGCACTGGAGGACATGCTAATCAGCAGAATCAACATCGCCATCGCTGGGGAAAGAAATGCAGAAAAAGCCACTTTTATCAACTCTCTTCGAGGTCTAAGCCAAGAAGATGAAGGTGCAGCCCAAAATCCGCCATCTGCCGCCCCAGAGGAACTCGCCATATACCCCAATCCCAAACATCCGGACTTTCGCCTCTGGGACCTTCCATCCATCTCTAGTGATGCTAATTTCAAAGCAGAGGATTACATCGAACGCTATAAAGCTACCCGCTACAATGCTATCATTCTAACATCCACCGACAGACCTAGCGCCAACAGTGTTGCGGTATGGAGGGAAGTTAGATCGCTTCAGAAAGAGACAGTTTACTTTGTCCTATTAGCATCTGCGAAGGACACAGAGAAAACGCTGGAGGCGAAAAAGACAGGAAGTTTAGATGTCCTCAAAGCAGAAGGTGTTCCTCTGCCAAAGGTGTTTCTGGTGCAACCTTCCGCCCTGGAGAAGCTGGACTTTCTCACGTTTTTAGAGGTCATGAGAGGAGATCTTCCAGAGATTCGAGCCCACGCTCTTCTTCTGGCACTTCCTACATTTTCCAGCTCATTGGTTACTCAGAAGAAAGATGCCTTCAAGGCATTGGTGTGGGCCGCTGCTTCATTATCTGGCGGTGTTTCTGCTATTCCAGTACCACTGGTAGCCTCCATGGTGGACGCTACAGTGGGAGTACGGATTTTGGTCAAAGCTCAGATCTCACTTTGTTTGGATGATGAATCTTTACTGCGACTGGCAAAACAGCGGGGTTTGGATCCAGCCAAGCTGAAGGCCCTGCGGACATGCGCTCTCTCTGTTGAGGTCAGCAAGAGTGAGGTTAAAAGACGGCTGGCGGAGGCTGAGAAAGACACCAGCACTGCGACCACCAGACTCGTGGAGCTGGCCATCCCGAGACACGCCAGATCTGTCAGCCGGTCCTTCACGGTTATGCTCCAAGCGCTCAACAGTGCAATCGATGATATGGGTGCTGATGCTGAGAAGGTGGTTGCTATGGTAACTGGAGAGCGACAGTAGACTGAGCAGTGCGCAAAATTACCTCATGCTGTTTGTAATCCACTTGGACTTATACTTAATTGGACTGAATATCTAGGCAACATGTTAATAGAAGGGTGAAGATATTTATTTGTATAATTAATTTGTTAATTGCAGTATTTTTTTTTTTATTAACAAAGCTTAGATTAACTTTATTTTACAAAAAAAAAAATGTTTTTATAATAACTAATAAAGCATTAAAGACAGACCTGCTGTAAGAACAAGTATTATTAACTGATTATAGATTGTACACGGTTAAAAATTACTGTTAATCAACAGTTTCCATATTTTGTGATTTACAAGTGTTTTCGTTTATTTATGGTTGTGAATTATGGGATGTTGATCTCTGCTCTGTCGACGTCTAATGTTAAAAATTCAACTCTACAGTTTAACAAAGTGGCTTTTATTGACATTTTTGTAGTTTGAAACTATATAATGTATAAGAAATAATATATAGAGAAATAAGCCTATCAAAAAACAGAAAATTAAAAACTGGATATCTTATAGTAGACCTCAGATCTTTGAGTGGATCTCAGAGTTAGGACGAGGCAGCTTTTGAAAAACATTCCTACAGTTTACATGGAAGTTTTTTAATTTATTTTGATAAATGGGGTAAATTTCTGAATTTCTGTGACCCATAATGTCAGCAAAGATGTAACGAGACAAAATTATTATTAAGGCTAGGATATTGCCTCCCCCCCACCTTTTTTATGTGTGTTTTGGTTTGGTTTATTTACTCAATTTATATGATGTTATTTATTTCTTTTATTTATTTATTTAACATTGTTCTGCTTTTGTGTTAATGCTCTGTATTTGATATCCATCTGCATTATTTGCAAATAAGAAAATCAATAAAAAGTTCAAATCATTAAAAAAAAAAACTGAAAATGTACTGGGAGTTTATTACAAGGTTTTGTACCATAATATACAAGACCAACTCAGACAATATATCACGTTAAACTATTAAAAACGTCAACTTAAAGTCACAAGGTTTAAAGTTGTTGGAAGAAAGTTCAAAGTCTCATAATGCAATTCAAAAGCAGAAATAAAGAAAAATAAAAAGATGAATCACAAAATACAAAAAACTCAATTTAATTTCTCAATTTAGTTCAATTTAATTCTAAAACAGTTGTGTTTAATGGTGGATTTAATGAAGAAAAATACATCATCCATGATTCTGTACCAAAATTAAAAAAAAAAAAGAAAGAAAAACACTGATCAGAAAAGTTGCTGCCAAATCAAATAGTTTCTCTATTCTCTTAAAATACTTATGTTTGTGTGTATATAACATGTGAAATGATTACATCCCTGTATGCATGTACAAAAACACTATACATAGTTGACAAGCATTTTAAGGGCAATGCTTCTGCTATTTAAATATTAAAGATAAAAGTTCTGTTCTCCAACACAGCCGTTTCTTGTTCTGTTCCAGGGGCTTAAATGGTCATAAACACATGAACTTCACGTGGATTTAACCTCATATTTCCTTCTCATCTTGCACTGCTGATTAAGCTTTTGCAAATAAGCCTCAAAAGTCAAATCAGTCAAACCACTGCTCATTTGAGTTACAAAAAATGAACATGAGGAAATACTGAAGACACAAACCACAATGGACGGGTTACTTCTCTCTGGTTTTAGCCATGAACTCTTGGCACACAAAGTTTCCAGTTCACATTCAAAAGTCTAGAATTAATGCTGCTTTAGTTGTAAGCCATTTTTACAGCCTAATCAGAATACTGACATGAATGTACAGTAGATATTGCGAACTGAACAGCAAATGTGATTTCCTGAGCAAATGTAAAACAAAAAAAAAAACAACAACAAAAAAAACAAAACACCACAGCAAAACGACTCAAAGCTTCATTGTATTTAACTCCACGCTAAAACATTCACATTGGTCAAACAAACAGAAGTAGTCAAGTTAATGTAATACTTTACATTTAACTTTCAAAAACTTACACACTTTGGTTCAATATCTAAAACTTGTTTGAGTTACAATTTGAGTTAGAGAAATTGTCATTTAAAATAACTTATTTGAGCTATCAGAGGACATACCTTTCTAAAACTCGGTCTACTCATTCTGTATACAGTATCTACAACAACCCATAGGCTAAATGGCTCATTTAAAAAAGTAATGGCCCGTTTCCACTAAGTGGTACAGTATGGTATGGTTCGGTATGCTTTTATGGCTGTTTCCACTGTCAAAAGGTACCAAAAAGCAAACCGTACTGTAACACTTTTTGGGTACCCTTTCGTAAGGGTACCTAGCACAACAAAAGGGTACTAAAAGATGGAGCAAGAAGCGCAGCTGAATGCTATTGGTTTACAGAGATACGTTACTAGCTTGTGTACAAGCCAGGAGAATGAAAACAAAGGAAGGGCCATTTTAAATACACAGCCGAGACATTACACCGTAATAATATATTCATTCATTCATTCATTTTTATTTTGGCTTAGTCCCTTTATTAATCTGGGGTCGCCACAACGGAATGAACCGCCAACTTATCCAGCATATGTTTTACACAGCGGATGCCCTTCCAGCTGCAACCCATCTCTGGGAAACATCCATACACACCCATTCACACTCATACACTACGGACAATTTAGCTTTCCCAATTCACCTGTACCGCATGTCTTTGGACTTGTGGGGGAAACCGGAGCACCCGGAGGAAACCCACGCCAACACGGGGAGAACATGCAAACTCCACACAGAAACGCCAACTGACCCAGCCGAGGCTTGAACCAGCGACCTTCTTGCTGTGAGGCGAACGTGCTATCCACTGCGCCACCGTGAGGCCCCACCATAATAATATATACATATAATAACGAACCATGGTCGAACCGAGCTTAAACAAACCTTGTTGTCATCTTGATGAGCAACCACAAAGCCAAGAAGAAGAACAGAATCTACCCTGAACTCGGAATGACTTTCTAACAGAGGTTACATGTGCTGGTGAAGATTAAAGATTCAGATGAGAGGTTTGCACTGACTGTGGGCTATATGTTGCATTTTTTGGGGTTATTTTTTTTAAGCCAAATAAGGACTAAATGTATGCTGTGTGTAGTTTTTCTGTAATTGGTAATATATCAGAGACTGTAAGGGCCTGTATGTGTTCATATATGCTGCATTTATTTATTTATTTATTTTATATAATTGCAGACGTTACAGTAGGCTATTTTGCATCATCATTGATCTGCAGTTATAATCAAATCATGTTCATAGAAAGGTTAATAATGAACATTTAGATACAAGTATTTATGTGTATAAAGTATCTGTTTTGTGAGAAGTGCTTCCCATATGATATGTGAACGACCCGTACAGCTTTACTTTGACATTGTACCATTGGTACCCTTTTGGCAGTGGAAACGCAAGCCTGATAAAGGTGACCCATACAGACCCGTACCGTACCATACCACTCAGTGAAAACAGGCCATAAATTATCCTTCAATGATCTTCCGAAGATAATTTGAATGATTTTATTGATAAATGGCCCACAAAGGCATCAGCATTTTGCAGCAGATCACCTGTAGTCTGCCTACATATAAATGCAAAAAAAAATCACATAAATGAACACAGGTTTATTAGCTGTTATTATTCTTGAAAACGATTAAAGGGAGACATTTCAAAATAAAGGTCATTATTATTATTATTTTATGCTATTTTAAAATTTTAGAAAATGTTTTTTTTAAAAAGCATCAAGTGCTAAATTTGAAAGTTACTATTTTCAATGCTTGAGATGATGCTAAGTGACACAAAGCTGATTGGCTTGAAAAGTTAGCTAGTCTGGCATGAATAAAAATCTACGTTTATTTCATCAACCAGCTAATAAAAAAAGTGCATATTTTATATTACAAATATTTTCTGTGTAATTAATGAATAACTTTCACTCAATCAAACATTACTCTATAAAAAACCTTTAAAGCTGTATTTCATGTTCTGTTTTGTTTTTTAGCCCAGTGTTTTTATGTAAATTATGTCTGATTATTACTCAAACTCACTGACTTCTGTATGGGGAAAAAGACTGACAACATAATAAAATAAACATTTTAAAATTAAAAATTAAATAAAAAATTTAAACAAAAAAAATACCATAAAATAAATAAAATTAAAATACAACTAAAAAATAAAATAAAAACTTGCCTGTATTTAAGTAAAAGTACTATAAGTGTCGTGTTCATGTCTTAACTGACATACAAAAAAAAAAGACTGACAATAACATTAAATACAAATAAATCTTGCCTGTTGTCACGGTCACACAAGGAAGAGAGGACAGGTAGTTAGAGTTCGTGGTGTTTATTTACACAAAGGTGAGAGCAACGCACTGCATGCGGAAGGCGAGGACAACACACTGGGTATACTGTATACAAGAAAGAGAGGACAGGTTGTTAGAGTTCGTGGTGTAGATCAACACATAGGTGAGAGCAACGCACTGAGTGCGGAAGGGGAAGACAATATACAGTTCGTCAGGATACTGAGAGTCACTTCCCTTAATATTACGAGCAGACTGATGACAGGAGTCGGACTCGATGCTTCCATCAACGACAGATGAGAACGCAGGAGAAGAAGGATGAGCGCGGTGTAGAGGTGACCAAGCGCTGATTCCAGCCGGTGAGTGAATGAGTGAGGTGAGCTTATGTAGTGCGGCTGGAGCAGGTGAGTGTGATTACATCTGCAGGTGTACGTGATCAGTATTCGGGTGATTGTGTGCGGTGTGTAGTGGATGGTGACTGTCAATGGTGACTGGGGCTGATGGAACGTGCAGAGGGTGTGACACCTGTATTTCAGTAAAAGTACTATCCGTGTCTTGTTCAATTGTTAATTGTCATAAAAAGAAATTAAATTAAATAAAAATAAAAATAAAATAAAACTTCAGGGTGCTCAACCCTGTTCCTGGAGATCTACCTTCCTACAGAGTTCAGCTCCAACCCTGATCAAACACACATGAACCAATTAATTAGAACCTGAACAGCACTTGATAATTACAGGCAGGTGTGTTTGATATGGGCTGCAACTGAAATCTGCAGGAAGGTCTCCAGGAACAGGGTTAAGCGCCACTGATTTAAGAGATAAAAACTATCCAACTTGAAAGAATAGTTTACCATAGAAGTGAAAAATCATTTATCCACCCTCCACATTTTTTGCTGCCAGTTTCCAAACTTCCTCAGAAAAGATCTTTTATTTTTAACAGAAAAAATAAAGCCATACAGGTTCGCAACTATTTCAGTTTTGAGTATTTTTCAATGCCTACAGTTGCACTTTTTCACCCCCCTTATTTCTGCAGATGTGAAAGGTCTTGTTCATTTTTCACAACTTTACGTAAACAAGGCTTCAAATGCTACAGGAAACTTGTCAGCTAGAATAGAATAGAATAGAACAGAACTAGTTAACTAGAATAGAACTAGTCAACTGGAATAGAATAGAACTAGTCAACTAGAATAGAACTGGTAAACTAGAATAGAATAGAACTAGTCAACTACAATAGAATAGAATAGAATAGAACTAGTCAACTACAATAGAATAGAATAGAATATAACTAGTCAACTACAATAGAATAGAATAGAGGAAGTCAACTAGCATAGACTAGACAGAATAGAACTAGTCAACTAGAATAGAACTAGTCAACTAGAATAGAACTAGTCAACTAGAATAGAATAGAACTGGTGACCTAGAATAGAATAGAACTAGTCAACTACAATAGAATAGAATAGAATAGAACTAGTCAACTACAATAGAATAGAATAGAACTAGTCAACTACAATATACTAGATGGAATAGAACTAGTCAACCACAATAGAATAGAACTAGTCAACTAGAATAAAATAGAACTAGCCAACTAGAATATAATAGAATAGAACTAGTCAACTAGAATAGAATAGATCTATAGTCAACTAGAACAGAATAGAACTAGTCAACTAGAATAGAATAGAATAGAACTAGTACTAGTCAACTAGAATAAAATAGAACTAGTCAGCTAGAATAGAATAGAACTAGTACTAGTCATCTAGAATAGAATAGAACTAGTACTAGTCATCTAGAATAGAATAGAACTAGTACTAGTCAACTAGAATATAATAAATTTTACTGTCATCATTTTGAAAAAAAGGATGAAGGACTGTTTGGCAGTTCACCAGGTTTTTCATTTATTTTTTTAAAGACAAACATAATTAGATGCAAATGAAATAAAGATAAACAGGAAGAGTGTTATTTATAATGTAGGTGATGTAGGTGTAATGTTATATTAGGTGACCATAACTAATATGCACTTACACTGAAAATAATTCATTTGTTACAATGTAATTATTGTGTAAATACATGTTTTTACATTGTACTTATGATTGATTAAATACTTGCATGTAATTACATCTGTAGTTAATTTCTGCAATTACTTTTGTAAGAGCACCAGAAGTGTTCTGCAGTACATTATGAACACAGCAAGTATATTGTATTTATTTTTTGATGCAAGTACGTAGTAGTTCGGGCCACCTAATATCAAGTTGGAACCATAATGTAATGTATACAATGGTTAGTGCAAGGATATTGTAGTGGAAACTGGAGAAAATACAACAGTGCTGAGTACAATATGTGTAGTACTAGTGTATAACATGCTAGTGTAGTACTAGTGCTTTATTGTCATTCCGCTACATTCGTGGACATACAGAGGAACAAAAAGTCGTGTCTCGCAGGACAACGGTGCTACATGGATTAATCATAAATACAAACACAACACTGGACATAAGAGCTATTATAAAAAAAACTATGCATAACTAACATATATTATAAAATAGAATAAAATACTTAAACTATACACATAAGACAGGCTATACAAGTAACGGTTTAACTATTTCAGATTAAACTACACTGTAGATCTGTCTTCTAACTTTTTTAGACTTGCCTATTTGTGAGATGAATGTGCATTTTTTTGATCGGTTTTATATTTACAATGTTTATGACGTTTTATATTTTATATATATATATATAATTTTTATATTCTGCTTAACTGGTTTTTCTCCTATCCTTATATTTTTAAAGTGTAAAGCAGTTTGAGAATTAAGTTTTAAAGGTGCTATACAAAAATAAATTATTCATTTTCTTTTCGGCTTAGTCCCTTTATTAATCCGAGGTCGCCACAGCGGAATGAACCGCCAACTTATCCAGCATATGTTTTACACAGTGGATGCCCTTCCAGCTGCAACCCATCACTGGGAAACATCCATACACACTCATACACTACGGACAATTTAGCTTACCCAATTCACCTGTTCCGCATGTCTTTGGACTTGTGGGGGAAACCGGAGCACCCGGAGGAAACCCATGCCAACACGAGGAGACCATGCAAACTCCACACAGAAATGGCAACTGACCCAGCCGAGGCTCAAACCACTGACCTTCTTGCTGTGAGGCGATCGTGCTACACACTGCGTCACCGTGAGGCCCAAAATAAATTATTATTGTTATTATTAAATAATATATCGGTCTACAATGATCATAGTTTGGTTGTTTAATAAATAAGTATATCCTCACTTGTATGGTCAAAGAAACACATCCTGAATGATTCTCATATTTACCATGCTAAAAAACACTGTAACATTGTTACCCCTCTAATCTAGCAAAATGTAGCACACCTCCATTAGAGGGGGGTTTACTTTCTGAATAGTTTCGACATACAAATAACCACAGCCACAGGAAGTGAGCTTCATGCTTAGATGACAGAATTAGCATATCGCTTTATCTTTACCAGAAATATGAGCTTCTTTTTTTTCCCTATTTCTTTTATGTCTGAAAGTTTAATTATGCAAATATAACACACGAGAGAAGTTCTCCTTTTGTTTCTTGGTACTGTTAAGCGACCCATTGAGAACAACGCATTTGACTTGAAGGTAAAACTACTTTATTTTTCAGTTTTATTTTTGTAGTGAGTTCTTGTCAGATTATTAGCACAAACTGTTAAACTACAAATACGATGCTTCTGTTCTTCAAACAAACTTCTGGCAAGTGCCATTATAGTGTGAACGTGATTTTAAAAAACACTCACGGTGTCAAAGTGTCAAATCTCTTTCGGTGGATTTATTAGTGTAATAAATGGTTTCACTTGAAAAAGAAGTAGGAATGGTTTATTAGCAACTGTATATGCAGCATAAACAGAATTTGACAAATTAAATAAATACATATATATATATATATATATATATATATTTATATGTATATATATAATAAGTGACGTTTGACTTTGGAGTAGGGGGCAAGAAAATAATATTTGCACAAACAATTTTGTGTCTTTTTGTAATTCCATCAGCAAATTATATATAAATTTTAACAAGCAAATATCAAAACAACATTCTACCTTATGCTTAGTTCACACTAGAGCATTTTAAGCCAGATTTATGCCCAATATGCATGTTAATGAGCTCTCTGACAGGTCGTCCTGATTGGAAAACATCAGTGCTTCCAATTGAAATGGTTTCTAAAATGAGAAAGAAATTTGAGTGGTGCATGATTTTGTCCTTTGGGAAATTATTGGATCATTGGAAAATAGGTGTTGCTAACAAAATAGAGGAAGATTTAATTGCCAGCATGTACTCGGTGTGTTGTGGAGGGTTACTGTGCACCTGAATCACAGTCGGCACCCTATAGTGCAGAATGTTTTCAGATGCCTGATGATGGCGAGAACAAGGAGCTAAATTTTACAGCCGAAATCATATCATATTCATTTGAACCACTGCCTCCTGTGAAGCCAGGCAGAAATGACACACACTGATAGGGGGAGGGAAGGTTATGGTATTTGATTAAAGATTCTGAGAGAATGAATTTTTACCAAATGAACTGCACAGATACAGTGTTTATAACGAACACTACTATATACATATAAAATTAGGAAAATAAAATTTAATGGTATATGTATTTATATTATATACAGCGGGGAAAATAAGTATGGTACACATTACCATTTTTCTCAGAAAACATATTTCTAAAGAGGCTGTTGACTTGAAATTTTCACCGGATGTTGGTAACAACCAAAGAAATCCATTCCTACTTTACAAATTAAGTTATGTGTAATAAAATGAAATGAAACAGGGAAAAAGTATTGAACACATGAAGAAAGGGAGGTGTAGAGAGGCAGTGAAAGCCCAGGCAGCAGCTGAAATCTCAGCTAGTTCTTCAGCAACCCTCTGCCCTTCCTCATTGTAAATGAATATTAGCTGCTTCAGTCCAACATCTACATTATCAGGATGATGAAGATGAAATCAGGGTGGACATTTATGCAAGACAATGATCCAAAACACAGCCAAAGAAACTCTCAAATGGTTTCAGAGAAAGAAAATCAAGCTGTAGAATGGCCCAGCCAATCACCTGACTTGAATCCAATATAAAATACCAATTAAAGATCAGATTTGATAGACGAGGCCCAAAGAAACATCAAGATCTTTACACTCTGTTGAAGTCTGTGAAAAACTCAAACCTGAGCAATGTATGACTTCATTCTCCATACGAGGCGTCTTTAAGCTGCCATCACCATAAAAAACTTTTTATCTAAAGTATTAAATACATTTTAGTAGTTTAGCACTTTCTCTTTGTGCCATTTGATTGTTATTACACAACTCATTTTTCTGATTTTTTTTTTTGTTTTGTTTTATTTTTATGTTTGTATTGTTTTGGGTTTTTTACCAAACTCTGGTTCAACTCCATGTTAACAAGCTCCTTTAGAAATATTATTCCCAGGAAAAAAACATGACATGTTCAATACTTATTTTCCCAGCTGTATATACAATAAAATGTGTGGGGTGTAGAACATTTTAGTGCCAGGCATACTGTATGGACGGCTCGACACACTGTTGCCACATTGTACAGTAAAATGCCCTGACGCAAAAACAAAAAGCTATGCACTGAATGTTTTCTGTGGTAAGCGCAGACCCATGGCTTGTCACATTTGATAAGGCCTCAAAAGGTTTATTAAAAAACATTAATAATTGTTTAAAAAAAGGATAATGTTCATTCAAACATTCATTTGGTGTAACGCCCGGAGGGCGGAGGATAACATGACGAGAGGGAGACGGATGAACATTACAAAAACGGGTTTATTCAAACTTACGGGTAACATACACAGGATACGGAGAGACAGGCAGACACAGGAACACACGACCACACGAACCAAAGGACGAACCAAAATACCGGACAACAATGGACACAGAAGAAAGGGTATATATGGAGGACAGATTGATTACACAGATGACACAGAAGGGATGAACACAGGTGGAACAGATTAACAATGACGGTGGCGGGAGAAGGACAAAGAAAGCACATGACATAAACAAAGGATGACGCGGACGAACACTGACATTTGGATAGGAAAACAATGATATGTGCACTTATAACCCTCTCTCTGTGAAAGGGTTTAAAATATAAATAAAAAATGTGTTTTAAAAAAATATGAAAAAACATGTCATCTGTGCTTCCACGTCCACAGGATCATCATCAAAAGCGCACATCATGCTCAGTAACCTCCATAAATCAGACTAGAGCAGGTTATCTTTCCAGAGCAGGTTATCTTCAGAGAGTAAGTTGCTGGTTACTTGCATACCCTGAAAGTTACCTCCTTTTTTGAAACCGAAAACTGAGGTAATCCACTTACTCTTAAACTTACCTGGGTATGTCAAATCTTCTTGTTTTGGAATACCTTCCCTGGAGGCTCAGAGTTTGACTTTGCCAATAAATGTATAGTATTTTTCTGTAGGCAACTACTGTAATATTTATGAATAAATACGTTATGAATAAAAACAAAGAGTTATAAATAAAATAATTATAAAATACATGAAAATTATAAATACATACAAACATCGGATAAATAAATAAATGTTCATCAGCACAATTCATCATTCCAAACATGTTTTGTGGGTGTCAACAACTGCACCTCTGTGAACGTCTGGTTAAAATGAGTGTGTCAAAAAAAAAAAGTTTTTTTGACCCCTACATAATTCATCCTTTAAAGTTGTCCCTCATAGATGAGCCCTTCCGAAAAGAACGCAGCATCACACTGCATTTTTACCTGCTGAGTTATTTTTACCTGCACGCTTATGTCATCGATGATGCGACTGTTCAGTTTAACAGAAAAAGAAGCGCTCTCGCTCAGTACAGTGGAGATTGCTTTAGTTATATTGTTTTGTATTATGTTGAGTAGTTGGGGGATGCAGTGACACACGGCCAAATCGTTTGCTGAACAGATCCACCGCTTTTGACGCTCATACATTTTATAAAAGTCATCGAGCTGCACGTTAGGAGGTTTGCTAAAACTGGCAGCTGACGTGCATCGAGGAGTCTGCTTCTTTAATAAACTCATTAAAAAATAAGAATGATTAATAAATCCATATGAAACATTGCCTTAAAAGTGACATCTCGTCTTTAGATTCGCGCTTGGGCGCACTGCATTCATACTACAAACGTAGCACTCCCTGAGCCCAACCGAACCATGCTCCAGACCACCTCTTCTCACCGGACCAGAGCTGGCCGGCACGGAGCACTCACTCTTGTCAAATGAACGGGGAAATGGGGGACTTTTCACTGTGTATTCTGGCTATACCAATTTCTAGGCCTATAAAACAATTCAAACATTATAATGTCTCCCAGGAACCATTTAATGAAATTTGGCTCCTCCTCTACTTACCACATGGTAAGTAGAACATACCACATGGAGAACAAAGAGCAGCTTTGCCTTGCTTCAAAACTGTCAAATACACAACAAATATGGTAATTACATGCCACGTCAACAAAAAAATGTTTTAAAACCAGTTTTCATTTGATTTCAACACGTGTTATGTATTTAAAAAAGGTAGTGCCCATTGGGAAAAAGAAAGCATTGCATATCGCAGCTTTTACTACATTAGGGTTTGGCTGGTGAGAGTTGACTGAAAATATAATAAAAATATAGTAAGATAACGTTAGTTTGTTACATAAAAAATAAACAGTTAAAAGTGAAATGTGGTATCGTACGTTAAACAATGTCAAATAAACAACAGTTAAAAAGAAAAAAATTATTATAACAACTGTAGCATACTTTTTTTTTCCTCACACAAAATAATTACAATATTCTAATTTGATTCAGTCATATCCCACTCTATGTGTCTCATTTAAACAAAAGTAACTAGTATATTTCATGTCATCAAAAGGACATCTATGGCATGTATTTGTTCTAGTAAGGTGCAAAAAAAGGAAGAAGAAACAAACTGACTGATTCACAGCTGTGACCACCTTAATAGCAGTGTTCGCCCACACACAATGACAAACCCCAAATGTGCTGTCAGAGTGTGTGCTGAAGACCCTGGTGCTCAATATAATGCCATGTCTTTATTTCGTTAGCCCAGACACAATAATGGCTCCTGAAAGGATTCCTCTGCTTCTGTTTGGTGTGTATTTTCTGGACTTTTATACTCATATTTTGTAAACTATTATATTAATTAATTGATCAACATGCACGTATCACTTGTTTTTTTTTCCTGCAGTTTTTCTTGTGGGCTCCTACACCAGCTCAACTGAAGCCACAATAACGCTGTCTGAAGAAACAAAAACAACTAACGAAGGGTCGTGTGTGACAATACCCTGTGTTTACGAAATACCAGAGGACAAAAAACTTGATCTTGAACTTCTGTGGTTTAAAGATCCACAGTATGATAAAAAGTCAAAAAAATTTTATGGGACCATTGTATACAGTAACACAAATGAACGACCCCAATCACCAGGTTACTCTAATGGAATACATCAACGAGTGGAATACATCACCGATCTACAATCCGAGAGGAAAAATGAACAACCAAAAAACAGTGGTATACGATGTGATTTAAGAATCACTGATCTCCAAAAGACAGACAGTGGGAACTACAGCTTTAGATATACTGGTCCATACAAATTCATAAGTAAAGAGATGAATCTTACAGTTACAGGTGAGCAGCAATTTATTCAATTTGAAAATTCATTAAAAAAAATGCAACTAAAATCATAATTGTCAGTGTTCGTCCGTGTCGTCATTTGTTTTCATCATGT
>CAIGQW010056839.1:5287540-5316101 GCA_903798125.1 Danio choprae | reverse complement strand
GGGGGGGTGTTAATTTAGGAGGGCTAATAATTCTGACTGCTCAGGACACCCTATTTTTTTACCCAATATTTTTCCTCTGATTTTAGACAATCCTTGTAAGGTTTACATTGAAGCACCAAAGCTGAAGAATCCACTAAAAGAGAAAGATAAAATTACCGTTCGCTGTTCCACATCTGGTCCCTGTGATTCTCCTCCTGAGTGGCTCCTCCATAAATCAGGACAAAAGCAAGAATGGATGTCCTCCTTACCAAACGAGACAATCCTAGAGACTGAAAAGGGAGAAAATGGCACAAAGGTCACAAAACTAGAGCTCAATGTGATGTGGAAAGATGATAACAGGAGTCTGTCTTGCCGTCCAGCAAACAGTGACGACGACTGCCAGATTAGAAATATCACTCTGTCTGTGGAATGTGAGTCTATTGGTCAGAGGTTTGGGATGAGGAAGATTTAAGAGGTCCAGGTATTCTGCTTACCAAGGTTGCTTTCCCTCCCAAAAATACAGTAAAATCTGTAAAATAGTGAAATATTATTACAATTCAAAATATCTTCTTTCCTATTGAGTGTAGCTTACAATTGAATTTATTCCTGTGATTTAAAGCTGAATTTTGAGCATCATCACTGCAGTCTTCAGTGCCACATGATTGTTCAGAAATCAGTCTAATATGATGACCTGCTGCTAAAAAACATTTTTATTATTGGGCGGCTCCATATATTTGTATAAACTGGGATAAGTATCACTCAAATATATATCTTCTTTTATTCATTTAAGACATTTAATAGTTTTAAGCATTTAATACATTTATGCTGCATTTTTTATTAGACTAATTATTTCAGATGCTGTTATTTTGAATTATATTTTCATCAAAAATGAAAAAAAGTAATATGTATCACAGTTTTCACAAAACTTTGAAGCAGGACTTTGTGCCTCACACAAGTTAGTGGCCTTGACAAACCCCTTGTAGAGTGATCTGAATGATCTGAGACTGGACTGATGATGCTAAAATCTCTCTCTCTCTCTTTTTTATCACAGGAATTAAATAAATAAAACTACATTCAATAATAAAACACTTAATCTGAACTGGAATAATATTACACAGTTTTTGTTGTAGTTTTGATCAAATAAATTCAGTCTTGGTGAGCAGAAAAAGTTACTTTTAGAAGCATATCAAAATCTTACTGGTAGGGGAGTGTACATGTGATGTATTTGTGAGCAAACATACACGTAGTCTCTGAGCATCACTAACTCCAGCTGTCCACACTATATATTTTTTCTCTTCTAGATTCACCTAAAGAGACACTTGCGTCGGTGAGTTCTGAAGATGTAAAGGAGGAAGATTCTGTCACTCTCTCCTGCACCAGCAGAGGTCGCCCTGAAGTCACCTACACATGGTTTAAAGAAGACAAAGCAATGCCTCAACTAATGTCTGATTTGATTCTAAGTCCTGTGAAACCAAAAGACAGCGGAAAATATTACTGTAAAGCAAAAAATTTGCATGGATCCATGACATCAAATGAGATTTCCATCAACGTGAAGTGTAAGTTCATGAAATGTTTTTTTGTTAAAAGGCATCTTTGACAGAAATAAACATTAAGAGATGCAATGCTCACTTGAAATCATTTCATTTTACATTCAAATGTAATGAAAATGCATTTCTTGTGCTTGTACGCTGCATTTTTCAGATGGTCCAAAAGGTGTCTTTGTGATACCTCCTAAGAACATTAACGATCTCAAAGAGGGAGACGAAGTGATACTGAAATGTTCAGTCAAGCAACATAATCCACCAGCCTATAGGTTTGCGTGGTATAAAAATGGCAAAAAACTGCAAGAAGCCAGTGAGACATTTAAGGACAGAAAAGCCACTGCACCAGTACAAAAGTATAAATGTGAGGCTGATAATGGGATAAGTACAGGAACATCAGAAGAACTCACAGTCAACCTAAAATGTAAGTATTATATTATTTGAAGCACTTTCTTTACATACAGTACCCAGAAAGCAAAAAATATTTTCTAAAGATGTTTTGTTAAAATTCCAATTAAGTTAAAAACACTACTATACAGTTTCTGCATGTTTAAATGTCCCAGTTTTTATAATCTATTAGAAATATATATATATATATATATGCTTCGGTAATGCGACCATTTAAGGAACATTTCATTGTAGCATTTTGCAAACATGATCAAAATGTAACTTCTGAATGTTACTTTTTCCTTTATTTTACAAGTTACAGCTTTACAAGTTACCAATGTTAAAAGGTAAATGTTTGGGTAAAATGTTTCAGAGAAAAAAAGATTGACGAGGGAATGTTGTAAGAACACTATTAAACGCTATGTTTGATTATACATTTGAGATAGCATTTTCAGAACATTAGCTAGCATTCATTTGACATTTTTCAGTTTGGTGGCACCAAACCCACACCCCTAAACCCAATCATCATTGTGGGATCAGCAAATCGTACTACATTCTATGAATAACTAATATACCATGGACTATTATTATTTTATTTATTTTGTATGGGAAATGTTTTATTCACAAACAAAAGTTTTGTTCAAAACAGCACTCTTTTTCACATTTTGTAATTGAAATTGATGTAATTATTAAACCTCTTTAATTGATTAAAAACAAGAAAAGTATTAATAATTATTTTAATTAATTATTGAAATAATTATTTTGGAAATATCATGGATACATAAGTCTCCTCTCCTCTTGCTTGTTGTGTTATTTATTTTTTTCCATTTAATTAGTTTCTTCCTTATTTTACATGTATGTATATGTATTTCTAATATTATTTAACTTGCTCTGTTAAGTTACTATCATTGTTACTATCACTGTCATTTTTTATGTGTAGGTTAAATTTTGTGTTTGTTATTGGAGCATAATAATAATAATAATAATAATAATAATAATAATAATAATAATAATAATAATAATAATAATAATAAATAAATTCTGCAAATGAGACTCATACTAATTAGCCACTGAATCAAAGAGTTGCGAATTGCCATGAGATAGAGATGTTTACCTTGGTATCCAACTCAAGCAAACTAATACTGTACTTATTTTAATGTTTATAAAGAAATATGTGCTAAATAAGTCGTTCCTTGTCCTTTGGAAAACGTTAAGACACAAAACATAATTATATACATTCTATCAAAACCTAAAATTAATATTTCAGAATATTATACATGTGCATGATACTGTAAATTACATGTTTCTTGTCTCTAACAGATTCACCAAGGAACATAAAAATCACAGGGAAAACATCTGTAAAAGTGGATAGTACACTGGAGTTGACATGCTCAGCTGATGCCAGTCCAGGACCAGTCTACAAGTGGACATTTCCACCAGGACTGTCTTTTTTACCATCATCATCATCAAACAGTAAATTAGAAATTCGGAAAGTGACCACTGAGCATGCGGGAAAGTACACATGTGATGTCACAAACAGTATTGCAACAACATCACAGAGTACTAACGTTGAAGTGCTTTGTAAGTCTATATTGAGCTTTAAAATCTATACCTAAACTATTTAAGTGAGTGATTTTGCAGACTGACAAATTACTTAGTTACTGTTTGTTGTCACTTTTTCTGTAGATCCTCCATATAATCTAAAATTGATCATGCGGAGGGAAGTGAGAGAGTTTGAAGTGATCTTCATTGTCTGCACGGGTCAAAGCTTTCCCAAGTCAAAGTACACAGTCACAAAAAATCAGGATAATCTGCTAAATATCCCTTGGAGTCGCAGCAACAGCACTGAATCTAACAACATGTTAACTATCTTCCTGAATGTAACCGAGTCAGATGCCGGAATGTACAAGTGCAAAGCAACAAATACAGAAGGACAAAAAGAAATTGAACAGAAGCTTACTGTGCTGTGTAAGTAAAAATCAGTTAACATAACATAACATAATAATAATTCGGAAGATTTTTCAGTGACTTGTAGAGGCCATGAGATGCTGAGATGCTTTTTAAAGTTTGAGCCACTCCTAAGTTTCAAAGATCAAGTTGAGAACAATAACCATTATCTTTTCTTTGTGAACTAGGGCTGCACGATGATGGAATAATCTAACGTTGTGATATTTTGTTTTGTTGCAATATACACTGTGATATGAATACAATTTCATCAGATGGCTCCAAAAGCTATATTTGGGAATAAATCGATTGGTTGGGTTGATTTTGAATAGGGTGTCAAGCATGTATAAAACATTCTTTTTAAAAATTGCAAGAATAAATACAATATAGCAAAGAAAAAAGTTAAATAAGCAGTTCTTTATGGTCTCCGGAAAGTCAAACAGTATTCAGATACAGAAATTGAATAATGTAATGTAAAATAACGCTGCATAGTCTTCATTGTATTAATAATTCAGTACAAATTTTCTTCATTAAAGTTACAAATGCTTTACACGTTTTTTGAAATGCCTTTAAAACACATGCAAATGACAAATTTCACTCTGTTATTGTAATACTTTGCATTGACTCCACAAATCTCATGTATTCTCAGTTGTTGATAAACTATAATCCCAACTTAACATTGCATATCCTGCGATGTGACTATTGCAGGCACACACATTGTGATATCGATGCTGAAACGATATGTTGTGCAGCCCTATTGCGAACTGTAAAACGTGATTTTTGTGAAAAACGCTGATATGTGTTAAATGTGTCTATAGACATGCGCAAGTATTTGGCAAACAAAAACCTAACCTTATAATTACTAGCAGTTTAATATTACTAAAAACTAATCATTTGGATTTCTCCTCCTAGACACGCGCAGGTATTAAACAACAAATAACAACAATGACCTTTCCATTATTAGCACATTGCTCTTGTGTAAATAAATATACACTTACTAATAACTTCCAGCATTACTAAAATGTGGATTTCTTTTTCTTACATCCATGTATATGCAGATGCACCTAAAAATGTAAAAACAAGGTTTGAAGGAGATCAGAAATCTGCAAGTGAACTGAATCTTACATGTGAGGCTCGCTCCAATCCTCCTGTGTCCTCATACGAGTGGACGAAACTCATCAACGGACAGTTCAAGACACTTGTACAACATCAACAACTACACTTTAATTCTCTGGAAATCTCAGACTCTGGGCAGTACGTCTGTATTGCTTATAACTCTATTGGAAAAGCAAAATCACCACCATTGGACATCAGGGTTAAATGTGAGTATTTTTCACCACTGTTTAATATCCGAGTATTTTTAATGCCTGATACTTGTTATTTACTTCTTCAACTTTGGAAAATTGTAAAATTTCCTTCGTATTTAGTATGATTTGCTCATCCCCCAATGATGCTTGGGTTTAGGGGTGGGGTTTGGTGCCTCCTTTGAAAAATCATATATTTTCATACGACAGAACTCCACCAACGAAAGTGACAAAAAGTCAAATAGTTACGTTTCCTTGTGAGATCAGGCTGGATTATTCAGTCTTTTTCAATTACTTGAAGTACTTGTTAATCATATGTTGATATAAAAATCTTTCATTGTGATAATTGCTGAAGCTATCATCAGAATATTGACAAAATATGCTAACTTTAACTGGTATAAGAACAAAATGAAGTTAAAATGTATGTATTGCTTTGCTGCACATGTAAGTTCCTAGTAAGCAAACATTCATTCATTCATTCATTCATTTTCTTTTCGGCTTAGTCCCTTTATTAATTTGGGGTCGCCACAGCGGAATGAGCCGCCAACTTATCCAGCATATGTTTTACGCAGCGGATGCCCTTCCAGCTGCAACCCATCACTGGGAAACATCCATACACACTTATTCACACACATACACTATGGACAATTTAGCTTACCCAATTCACCTGTACCGCATGTCTTTAGAATTGTGGGGGAAACCGGAGCACCCGGAGGAAACCCACGCAAACATGGGGAGAACATGCAAACTCCACACAGAAATGCCAACTGACCCAGCCGGGGCTCGAACCAGCGACCTTCTTGCTGTGAGGCGATTGTGCTACCCACTGCGCCACTGTGCTGCCCCAATAAGCAAACATGTCATACAAATTAAACTGCAAAAGGATTCTTCAGTATAACAGAAAACATTTTACAATAAGGTCTCAAAATCAAACTTTGCATTGACTACAATGGGCTATGTGCACAGCTAGTGTTTTTCAGCCTATGATGAACTTCCGGAGAAAGCTTTCTGTAATTATTTTCAATTTCGTAAGGTTCCTTTTACAGCATCAATGTTGTAATGTAATTTAAATAAAATTTGTTAAATAGACTTAAGCATTCATTTGGTTGTTAAAGGGACAAAAAGAGACAAAAGACCGTTTAAATGCAGGAGCCATCATTAGCAGAGGGCTAGAGCAGAAACGCCATTAAAAATACTGGGTAAAATTAATTTCATATTTTAAAGACATGATGTGGAAAAATCTAATTTAATGCAGTGCTTCTTGTTTGGTCTGAGACCCACTTGATATCGTATCTCAGCCAGGCAGTGAAGATGGCTGTTTATTTAAAGAAATCAGATCTTAAACACTGCGATTTTGTATGGGATGACAATTAACCGGAAGCCCTGGGGCTGGCTGACTTAAATTAAAGGTCTGTGTGCATAAATAGCCCATTAACAGTGAGAAACAGCTATATGTTTTACAGAAGTTACGTTAAAGTTAATTTAAAAAAAGGGAACTGAACTCTATTACTTATTTCCATTCAATTAACAAATAAATAAACAAACATCTCATAAGATTAATAAATGCTTTACAGGTAGTTTTCATGAGAAGTTGCCTTAATGTAATTAGCCTCTTTGTAAATTGTTAACAATTAATAGGTCTATAAAGAATCAGAACATTTTCAATTCATATCTGGAGCATGTGGTTCATCAGATTAACATAATAAATAGCATATTAGGTTTTATAGTTACTGTTATGAACATCAGTGTGAATACAACACTCTAAATAATCTCAATAGGCATTCTCAAAGTGTTTAAAATAAATCATTGTTTGCTTTACTTTGATGTGGCCATAACAGCAATATTATGCTCGTTTATAACTATTTTATAACTGAATTTCCACATGTCTAGTCACACAAAACTAGAGGTTCAATACCATAGTAGAACCATTTCTGGCTTTCAAAAGAATCTCCCAGTTAATAGCTCTTAAAATAATTTTGCCTCACAGCAAGAAGGTCCCTGGTTCGAGCCTCGGCTGGGTCAGTTGGCATTTCTGTGTGGATGTTCTCCCCGTGTTCGCGTGGATTTCCTCCGGGTGCTCCGGTTTAGTCCAAACACATGCGCTATAGGTGAATTGGGTAAGCTAAATTGTCCATTGTAAATGAGTAATAAAGGGACTAAGCCGAAAAGAAAACGAATGAATGAATTTAAATGATATAAGAACAATGAAAACATTTTGTGTAATGCTAAGGATTCCATAGATGTTAAAGCAATAATTCACCGCAAATAATAAAAATTTACCTCATCATTCATTCCCACTGAAGTGGTTTTAAACCATAGTGTGTTTCTTTCTTCTGTTAAACACAAAAGATGATACTCTGAAGAATGCTGGTAGCTGAAACCTATAGGCTTAAATATAAGAACAAAATACTATGGTCAGAGGATGCATGCTATCAGCATTTTTAAAATATCCTCTTTTGTGTATAACAGAAGAAAGAAACTCAAATAGGTTTTGAACAAGTGAATGGTGAGTAAATGATGACAGAATGTTTAATTGTTTGGGTGAATTATCTCTTTAGACGCACCACAGACCTTCTATGTCCCAATTACAAAATTGGATGTAGCCTACTGTATGGATATTTAGCAGGAAGCATTATCTGCATAAATACTGATTATGAATTGCTTGCTTGTTTACTATAGATACTCCAAATATCACGATTGTCCATAACATGACCGCCTCAGCTCAATGGGATCTCCCAGTGTATCTGAGCTGCAGTGCAGACGCGCATCCTCCTGCCACTGAATATAAATGGTACAGACAGGAGGACAACACCACTGTCTTATCACAGCAGCAGAACTTCACGGTTCTTTCTCAGAACCCGGGATTGTATTACTGTACGGCGACCAATGACATCGGAAAATCCCGGTCCAAGCAGATCGCCTTATTTGTCAGCAGTAAGTATTAACGTATTTATCAAATAAAATAAGTACATTTATAAGAATAGGCCAACATAAATAGGAATAAAGTCTTACAAAATGTATCAGACATAGAGCATATGACGGCATATCTTAAATACACTTTTTCCAAACAGTGAACAAGAAGTTACCTGTTAATGTTGTTGTGGCCTCATTTCCCCCTCTTTTGAGTTCCGTCTCCTTCTGGTCTTATTTAATTCATCTGTCTTATTTTAATTTCGTTTGTTTTTTCAACCTGCATATGCAAACTCTTCTTAATTACTTCACGTCTTTAATCTCGCGCCAATTGACCCTTCTGTGATGTATGTTGCTTATAGAAGCGACATTACACCTTCTATAAGCCACACCCAAAAACCGCCACACACCAATCGTGGCTTAGCAGACGTAGCTACGCGCAGGAGGTCTGTCAAGCTTTTGAGTGAGGGAAACAAGCCAAACGCTTTGTGCATATGGATTGTGCAAATCTAATACCCGGTATCCTAAAACTTTGGATGAGGTGGTGGAATTTTTTTCCCTTTCCAAAGCCTAAAACCCAAGGGGAGCTATGCCAGCGCAGATCAAGCTGTGTGAGGGGCCGTAAAAGCAGCACAATCCAGTCATATTTCCATTTGTTTCAAGCTACGAATGTTTGGATCACCTATCAACAGAACAAAACAGAGATATGATCACAAACTGAGCACTTGCGATCAATATACTTCACCCGCAGCTGTTTTTTTTAGCAATTTATATCCCTCATGTCCATGTCAGTTACAATTCACCGATGTTTTCGTCGGTCTTCTGGAGATTTAGTCATTGCTGACGACAATATAGCGGGTTAGTGTTTTATATTTGGTGTCGGATTAATATTTGCTGGTAGGAAAAATCTATTTGTTCACTTCTGCTATCTATACTTTGATTTGCATTTCAATTTATTTATTTTTTCCACTTAACTGCAAATTAGAATAGAAACTGTATAAAAAGCACACAAACATACTGATAGTTATAGGTACTGTACATTGTTACGGGTCAATGATGCTAATATTTGACACAAATCCTTTCTGGCTGTTCTTTGTTGTGTTTCCTCATCGGTTAGTAATGCTATATTTCATCGCACAACAATTAGTCTATCAGGCTTTTTGGCTAAAAAAAGAGAAATCACGGTTAATTCTGATTATTTTTAAGTTTCACCTATCCTGCTGTGCATGAACTAAGCTGTTGAATGGTCAGCGTATGAGGCGGCAGCTTCAGTTTTGATTAAATTATTCTCTAATCGGTTGCGTATTATGTCGTGAATATACCTCTGTAATACATCCTTTTTTGTCTGCCTTTCTCAGATATCTCACCTGTTCGCCAAAAATGACTAATTATATCCCTGGCAATGTCTGACACCGGCGCATACATATTGTAATAGACGTGCCAGGCTCGAAAGCTTGACAGGTGTAATAACAGTAATTAAGGAGCGCGGGGCTTAGCGAAGGGTCAATTCCATCTATCGCGAGCTCTTCGGTGTTGCCAGATTGGGTTGACCATATTCAGCCCAAAAGGTCTCGAAAATACACCCACCCGGATAAATACGTAAAATAAAATATAAATGGGTAGGCTATATTTTGAATGTTTTCCCCCCAGTAACGTTAGATTGTAGAGTATTTTATCCACATGGTGACTGATTTGTTGTTGTGAAGAAAAAACTTCACCTCAGTACTCCGATTCTGGTTTTGCAATACATCATTTCCCTCTTTTTTTGTCACGTCACCTTGTGGTCTTATTGAATTCCTCTGGCTTCCTTATGCAATTTTAGGACGTTTTGTTTTTTTAACCCCACATTTTCTAAATGATCACAGTCGACCAGAGGTATAGGCCTAATTGAGGTCTTGAAAAAGAAGACCATGGATTCTTCTGTGTTGCCAGATTGTGTCGGCAAAAGCTGTCCATTTATTATTATTATTATTAATAATAATAATAATAATATGTATATTTTGGATGTTTTCTTTCCATTAGATTGAAAAGCCAAGAGGTCTTAAATCTTAAACATTAGAGGTGATTGAAAAACAAACATTGTTTTCCCCTACCTGTGACTGTGCCTTGTTAAGGGACAGTTCACCCAAAATTCTGTCATTTCAAGTTCAAGTTTTAAGTTCAAGTTTATTTATATAGCGCTTTTTACAATGTAGATTGTGTCAAAGCAGCTTAACAAGTTCTAGTAAAGTCCAGGTTTCAGAGTTTAGTTCAGTTCAGTGTGGTTTACTCACCCTTTACTTGTTTCAAACCTTTAGGATTTATTTTCTTCTGTAAAACACAAAAGACATTTTGAAGAATGCTGCAAACCTGTAATCAATGACTTCCATTGTATTTGTTTTTCCGACTATGTAAGTCAATGCTTACAGGTTTTCCAAAAAATATGTTATTTTGTGTTTAACAGAATAAAGAAACTCTTAAAGGTTTGAATCCACTCGGGGTTCAATACATAGTGAATATTTTTTTGGAGGGTGAACTGGAACTATTCCTGTAAGACCATATTGACAACATGAAAAATAAGTCAATTTTCAACAATGGAGAACTGTTCAACAAGAAAACTAATATGACAAATACTTTTCTCCCCAAATTTAGGCAACTCTCTTAGAGTGTTTTTGAAGATTGTCTTGCCTATAATTTTCCTGTTGATTCTCATCGTTGTGGTCCTCTTTCTGATACGCAGGTACATACTTTTTTTTTTAACAAGATTTTGTTTAATTGTTATTCATTTCCCTCTTTTGACTCTCTTCCAATTATTACATTTATTTATTTATTTATTTATTTATTTATTTATTTATTTATTTATTTATTTATCTATTGATTGATTGATTGATTGATTGATTGATTGATTAATTGATTGATTGATTGCAGAAACATCATCAAGTCAAGATCGGATCAGCAAAGTGGAGCAGATAATCTATTGTGTTTATTCCCGGCATTCCTGTCACGCTCATCCAGAGTGCAAAACTTATTTTTATTGGTTATTTTACTTCAGTTTTTTTTACAGCACACTAACTGAACCTATTATGAAAACGTAAAAATAGTGTATGTTTTCTTAATAAGAGATAAAGCCTGTTCCGTTTGTTGTATTTACACTCAGGGGTCTCGAAATAACACCCAGGAGAATTTGTCAATAGATGATCCAAGCTATGCACAGATTAATATATCACACCCAACACCCCCTTCCCAAGATCCAACACAGGACCTTAATCCAAGGTAAATTCAGCAATCTGATGAAGACATAATTGTGCCCACTTTTGACATGATTTTTAAATAATTCATTCTTTTTTTTCCTCAAGACCAAAACCGAATATCCAGACAGTGTATGCTGCCATTAAACTGCCACAAAGGAAACAGGTCTGCATATTTTTCTTTTAACACGGATGTTTATGTAGAACTAAGAAATCCTTGTTATTAGTGACACCGGTGGACTTTAAGGAAACTGCAGCCAACCATTCATCACACTTGTTAAATTTTCATTCATTCATTCATTCATTCATTTTCTTTTCGGCTTAGTCCCTTTATTAATCAAGGGTCACCACAGCGGAATGAACCGCTAACTTATCCAGCATATGTTTTACGCAGCGGATGCCCTTTCAGCTGCAACCCATCACTAGGAAACATCCACACACACTCTCATTTACACACATACACTTCGGCCAATTTGGCTTACCCAATTCACCTATAGCGCATGTCTTTGGACTTGTAGGGGAAACCGGAGCACCCGGATGAAACCCACGCGAACACGGGAAGAACATGCAAACTTCACACAGAAATGCCAGCTGTGAGGCGACAGTGCTAGTCACTGCGCCACCACGCCACCCTTTTTAGATTTTCAGGATTCTCATTATCAATATATTCTCACAACAAAATTATTACTAGAATAAAAAAAGTACTAGTAGCATGAAAATAGGTACATTTTATAGATTAGAAGTTAGTATGACTTGAACAGCTCTTTCAGAATTTTCCTGAAGATTATAAGCATGCGCTTCATGTTACAAAACATCACATCCTTTTGACTTAAGTTTTATACACATAAGGATCTATCTAGAATTTTCAGTGACAACCTAAAAAGTAGAGAAAGATCTTGTTTTTTAAGTTTAGTTATAAAACAAGTAATCAATATAAACATTCTTACAGCTACTTCTTAAGGGGAGATAGTCATAATTGCACTGATGTTTTCATTCTTCCATGTTTTTTCTTATGAATATTTTTTACAGGAAAGACATTCACCCAAACAACAACAGAAAACTGGAAATATGGACAATACATCCACCATAAACTACGTCACTCTTGATTTCAAGGGACAAAATGAGCCAAGTAAAAGGTAAAGATTTGTAATTGCACTTCCAAAAGATCAAGAACACTCATGTTGATTATGACATTAAACTGTCAATGATGTAGAACACGGCTGTCAAACTCAATTCCTGGAGATGCCCTGCAGAGTTTAGTTCCAGCCCTGCTTCGACACACCTATCTGTGGGTGTCAAACAAGTCTAAAGCCCTCAATTAGTTTGATCAGGTGTGTTTAATCAGGGTTGGAACTACATTAAACTGTGCAGAGCTATGGCTCTTCAGGAATCGAGTTTGACACCTGCCATGTAGAGAATGAAAAACTGCCTTTAACATAAATTCACACACACACACATATATATATATATATATATATATATATATATATATATATATATATATATATATATAGTCAAATAGCGATCTGTTTAGTGTTCACTTTTGATGAGTATGGAAAAAATGTGTAGTTCTACCAATAATAATGCATTAATGTGATTTTAGAACACCTGAAACTTCAGTGGTTTACGCCACGGTGTCAAAAAACAAGCAGGCAAAGGTAAGCCATCAGATTATGTCAAAGCTGTTCCCAAAATATAAACTTTGTATTAAAAAATGTATTAATCCTCAAAATATTGATATGTTGATTCCTCCAAAATATGATTATAATATACCCAGATAGCACACCTGTGTCGCAGAGACGTCTGCTGGACATCCGTGTTTTCATCTGGGAGACGTCTTGATTAGAGTGTTTGCTAATCTGGAAAACATCATATAGACGTCCTTGACATACATTCAAACAACATCTATGTGATGCATCGCAGATGTTCATTATCAGAATGTTAGGTCTGTGAGACATCTTATTTATGTAGCATAGACCGCATTTTACATCTGATTATACATCCGTCTACACATATATGATAAGCTCAAGCATTTTCCACTCAAAAATAATACAACAGCTGAAGAATCATTTGTAGAATTGTATGATATGATATTATAACTTATATTTTTCAACAAAACTAATTTAAAATTTCAGGAGTTCAAGATTCATCGTATAGACGGCGTAGAGGTAAAGAAGACGCCTCATTAACAAATAAAAACGTTCAATGGAATGTGATGTTTAGCAGATGTTACGATCTTTCAAAGACGTCTCCGCGACGTTCGTGTGCTCTCTGGGTATGCACTGTAAAAACAAATCAGTAAATTAGCAGTTTTCCATATTTTGTGATTCATGTTTTTGTTTTTCCTCCATTTATTCATGCTTTTGAATTGCATTATGTGAGCTTGATCTTTCTTCCAACAACTTTTAACCTTGTAAAGTTCGAAGAAGTGACTTTTATTAGCTTTTTTAATAGTTTAAAGTGATATACTGTCTGGGTTGGTTTTGTATATTACGATACAAATACATCTTGCAATAAACTGCTAGTACATTTTGTCATTTATTTTGACTTATTTCTGTATATATTATTTCTTACTGTGCGTTCACACTGAAGGCGGCGTTATCATATTAGTTACATTCCCGCATAAAACATGCTTTCTAGTGTGAAAATGTTGCGCACTTTTAAACAAATTCATTTAACAATGGAAGATCAAGTTGCATGTGGTGTGGCTTTGCTCCACTTTATCCAATGTGTCCATATGTCTGAAATATCCTGAAGCAGCAATGCTGTTTTCTATTGTTGCATGAGATTCCCACTTTTTTAAAGAAAAAAACATATATATAACAATAATGCACATCAGTAACTCGCCAGTTACTTTTAAAATGTATGTTTCTGTAAGAAAACATTGCAAATAATTGGAAATTCGGCGACTGCAATAATCAAACCCTTGGGAAGAACTGTGGTTGGAACCAAAGTTCACAGTGACTGTGTTCTCTGGATTCCTCTCAAGCTGTGGATTTCTACATTCTGATTGCTTGCCGCCGAACCGCATCATAGCTCATAACGCCCACACCAGTGAAGACTCACCGCGCTGCTTCTCGTCGCCGGCTCCCATTGAAAACGAATGACATTATAGTCTCAAACTACTAAAATGTCAATTAAAGTCCCTTTGTTAAACTGTAGAGTTGAATTTTCAACATCAAAAGTCCACAGAGCAGAGATCAAGGTCCCAATTCACAACCGTAAATAAACAAACCAATTGTGAATCATAAAATATGGAAACTGGTAATTAACAAATATTTTTTAATACAGTGTATTGTATATAAATACTTAACTATTATATGAGTATTCACTAAACTGTTTTTTATTATTATTTTTCCTTGATTCTTAGCAGCAAAAACGCTATACTCCTACAGAAATCTAATATATGGCCATATAAATTATAGCTAATATATCTGAACATGTACATATATGTAATTTGCAATGGTTGGAAAAATATACAAGCATTCAATTATGCAATATTTTGAAAGATATGGTGCATATAGCATACAGTCAAGTACAAAATTATTCATACCCCAGGCAAATTCTGACTTAGTTACTTTTATTTGTGATGGCAATTTTTAATATTGATGATCATATATTGATGATTGACAATGATTATTCATTCATTCATTCATTTTCATTTCGGCTTAGTCCCTTTATTAATCTGGGGTCGCCACAGCGGAATGAACCGCCAACTTATCCAGCATATGTTTTACTCAGCGGATGCCCTTCCAGCTGCAAGCCATCACTGGGAAACATCCACACACTCTCATGCACACACACATACACTAAGGACAATTTAGCTTACCCAATTCATCTATGCCGCATGTCTTTGGACTTGTGGGGGAAACCAGAGCACCCGGAGGAAACCCACGCCAACACGGGAAGAACATGCAAACTCCACAAAGAAGTGCCAACTGACCCAGCAGAAGCTCAAACCAGCGACCTTCTTGCTGTGAGGCGAATGTGCTACCCACTGCGCCACCGTGAGGCCAACAATGATTATATTATACTATAATTATAATTATTATATTGATACTATAGATTAAGGTTAAGGTTTTGCTAAAGTAAATATCAAAAGCATTATAATCATTGGGCTTTTATAACCATGTGTAATCTAGAGTTAAGTCTAAGAGTTAAGGAGCTGTAGAGAAATTCTTGTCCTAAACATTGTAACATTGTCTTTAAAAACCTGTGAGCCCATCCTTGGGATCATTTTGTTCACAGAGGCCATCTGTGTGTAAACTGATCATCCTCTGGGGAATTAAAGCAATTAAAAGACAAACTATGTCAGACTTTATTCAATTTCAGTCTTCACATTAAAATGTATTCCTTGTAAACAGGAAGAAAATAATTTGCCATTACATATTCAACCAGCAACCTTTAATTTTTTGACTGGTGTTGTCAGATTGTCCTATCTCCCATTTAAAAAAGTAGGTACCACATGTTGATGACGCAATATGCTACCCATCAGATTTTGCTACAGTACCAGTGAATAGTTTAATGTGGAGTAGTGTCATATGAAGCTGTAATATCGGCCTAACCTACCTAATCCCTAACCCCAACATCAAAATCATTCAAATACAGTATTGGTAGCATAATCTGATGGGTAGGATAAAATGTCAGGACACCTGTTATGACACAGGCTTCTCCCAAAACACAATAAGACAACGTACAAGAGGCATCATTGTGGAGAGAAAAAAGATCAGCTTTTATTTACATTTGGAAAAAAACTTAGTCATAATTTGCCAAGGGTATGAATAATTTCAGGCTTAAATATGTCTGACATGTATTTTGTATATGTGAAATCCACACATGAACTTGTCATTTAATGCATATTACCATATATCAGATTTCTTTGCGAGTACTGACAGCGTATGTTTTACCATTTCTTCCTCCTCCTAGAGTTCCCAGTCAGAACATTCTGATTATGAGAATGTTTCTTCTGCATGTGCGCCAAAACTTCCACTCACAAATTTGGAGTGGGAGTCTGATACCAGCGAAGAAGAAGAAGTGAATTACACCACTGTCTCTTGTTCAACTAAACCTGCTGTTAAAGAGCTCAAACACGACCAGAAGAGGCGTTTTAGCAGTTCAAGCTCAGATGATGAGGACAGAACTGAATATTCAGACATAAAAGCATAAAGCAGAGTTTCCAAGTTAAGCCTTAAAACCTTAAGCTGTGTTGTTGTCACGTCTATGATGTTTGAATATGATCATTTTGTAAAAACATGATAATTTCAATTTTTTTCTTGTGCAAAATAATACAATATTGAAGGTTGTTTGTATGTTCATGAGTTATGCTTGATATAAATAATAACATTTGACAGTGTGTGTCAATGAGGCATATATTGTGTGATGCTTGCAAAGTGGCATGTCATTTATTTTCATATCATTTAAAAAAACATTTGCCAATGTAAAATACATTTACTGAATTCTTGAACTTTATCCAAGCTGAGAACATTTAACCGGTTGCATAAATGTCTATTCTTAAAATACACATTTGAGCGTGAGGCATCTAACAAGAAACCTCGGTCAAATAAATTACTGGCAAGTGAAATGTATTATTTTTGTTATAATTAAAGACATAAAAATATAGTGACAGCAGTTAATACTTCGCTCAAGCACAACAGTTTCACAATTTTATACCACAAGCAGAGAGTAAAAGATGGAGAAACAAGACCAAAATAAGAAGATTCACAAATGCAATGTCACTGAACATAACAATATGGTTCAATCATATTTAAAAAGTAAAAATACCATAAAATAATTGCATATAGTAAAAAAAAAAGTATGTTAAGTAAAGGGGGCAGCACGGTGGCGCAGTGGGTAGCACAATCACAATCATAATTCTGGTAAGTAGCCCAAACTGTCTGCCAACAAATGTAGATTTGTACAACTACGCACCCATTCACGCAGATCCGCCATTTGCGCGTACAAACCCACTGCGCGTTCATGTGCGAGAGAGAGAGAGAGAGAGAGAGAGAAAAAAAGAGAGAGAGAGAGAGAGAAAAAGAGAGAGAGAGAGAGAGAGAGAGAGGTAAAAACAAATGCTGAATCAAAGCCTTTTAAAATCCTGAATCAATATTGGAGTTACTTTTGCACGCTGGAGGAAGGATGACCATGGCTGAAGTATTTCTTTTAAACGGGTAATGTTATGTTTAAAACTCTTTCAGTCACGTAAAGCTGATGTAGATTTTGTTGTTACGAATGGGTTATCTGCACAGAAGTGTTGTTCAGCAACTGAAATCTTCCGGTGAAAGATTGATGTGACTATTTTCAGTTTCATAAGGGACCTTTTACAGCATCGATAATGTAGATATTTATTTAGTTTAACAGCAAAACATCAGTAAATGGCACCATTCCGCCTAGCCTGCTTTACTGAGGTGAAGTTGCTTTTATATTCACATTGGTTCATTTTTTAACAATGACAACCTGTGATACCCTTTCTATATACCGTGCTACTCTGAATATTCGGTCTGAAATAGCATGCAAGTATGGCTAAGTAATAAGTGTAATTCCTGCACCCAGCAGGCCAACCACTAAGAAGAGTCACTTTAGGACAGCACGTGAGAGAGTGTTGTCTGCTGTCATCTTGCACGAGTTTGTGCTTCAGAAGGCGTGGCTTTGGACGGCAGGGCAGGGACTGTGTTTCAAAGATATTATGTTAACCAGTTAGCATTGTGGCAGATCAACTACTGCACCTTTAATATGCACGGCAAAGGTTATTGTTATTGTTTTGTTGATGATGTTAATCTTTATTTAAAATGCTGTTGTGGGGTCATTTCTGCTATTCGCTCATCACACATTTCCATACATGCTGATATCTTCCAAGTTGATGTATAAATCTTCATTATCAGTACTCTAAATATTTAAAGAGGAACACAGTCAGTTGTGAATATATTTTAGTATAGAGTTTAATAATAGCAGAAAATAATACTCACTGAGTGGGATTTTGGATCACTGATGTGCAATGGGAAAAAAAAGGTGGTTATTTCATTTAAAACCTATTTAGTTATTTATGCAAACTAAAACATAAGTAGTGTAAAAACAGCATCCACTTATTAAAAAAGGCTTTCAGAAATGTAAATATCTTTAAATGTGCTGTACCTCTTTGGTGATGGCATGTTGGGTTTGGCAAAAGGATTGTTTTCATACACAGTCTCTTCTTTATTTGGCCTTGGAAGAGTTGGTGTGAAGAAGAAGAAACATTTTAATAATGAACCTTTTTCCCTTTTTGTTTGATTTCTTCATCATTTACTGATTAATGCTTTATTAATCTTCATCATCAACATGATTTCTGCATGTCGACTAAAAGTTTAAAAGACTAAAAGAGCATCACAGCATCAGATCAGTGTGACTTAAACTAAGTCTTTTACGCCTATGCAACTTTTAAATGGAAAGTATATCAAATTATTGTCATCAAAACAAGTGACAACGAAGCAATAGAATAAAGATTGTATTGTATTTTGATAAACATTGCTTGCTTTATATCATTCAGTGAACGTGTACATACATAAGCAAACATATGGCAGAATTTAAGCCATCATGTACTAATACACAAAAAATATTGATAACACATTGTAGAACAAATTAAATCCCACAAAAAATGTATGTACTCTAACACCAACCAGGTCTGATTGTACTGAAAAAAAAAAATACTTTTTTTTTTTTTGACAAAAACACACATAATTACAGTTTTCACTCATAATTACCACAGGAATAAAAACCATATCATTAGTAAATCTTAAAACAGCTTAAATGTCTTTATGATAGATCTGGTGAAAAGTCTGTCAGCAATTAAAATACTGAATTTGAAGATGCTGAAAATGAGAGTTTTGAGAATATTTGCAAGATTATGTTTTTATTTATTAGTAAAATTATTACTGAAGCAAATCTATTTTGCTGGGTTCACAACAAATGCAAATATAAGTATTCACGTTGGTAAACTACATATAAAGCCAATGCAAACAATCCAATACAGGCAAACTTTCATGGGGCAAATGACACAGAATTGTGTCTTCTGCACAAGTTCACTTGAACAGAAAATTATTGTGAAGCGAAAAACACCATGCAAGTAATGTAGAGACACTACCGCAAAGACCCAAATATGTAATAATGACTGTGAAACATCCAAGCTGATCAAACAAAACCCCCAGAGCCAGTTAAACATTTTGAAATCTGCTTTTTTAAATCAAGTCCTTTTGTACTTACTCAATAATTGAAATAATTGTGGCTAATAAAATGAATGCATTTTTGACAAAAAAATTTTAGCCTACATCTACATATTTACCTGTGATGCTTCTTGCATATGATGACTCCAACAAGTATGAAAGCGAAGATGAACACAAGTGAGGCTGCTAGGATGTAAAGACCAATAGCCTTCAGTCTAATGACCATCATGACTGCTTTATGATGGAAAAGAAATAAAAGGATGAGTCATTATTATTAGAACAAGAATACAAATATGATCAGACATCTTAAAGGCATTGAAACGATTAATATAACATGAAGATTTTACACAATTCAAATGTGATGCTAACTAATTACTTACATGGGTCATGTAAAACAACAAATGCCGTGATGTTTCCTTCAGAAAATTTTGCAGAGCAAATCAGTTTCTTTCCATGGTCTTCTTTTGCACCCAGAAAAGTTATGGTGGAAAAGGCGACTCGATCTGAACCAGAAAGTGTTTTTCTCCCCTCTGAGACCTGCATGTTCTCATAGTTCCATGTGATGGTTGGATTCTCTTTCTGACAGGAATGATGGACAATGCAGGCAAAGTTCTGTTCAATGCCTGCAGAGACATCTGCTATTTCAGGCTCAATTGTTATGTTATGATCAACACCTGAAATAAAAATGTATATATTATAAAAGCCCCCACTGAGACATTCAAATTGACTAAAAGCACACATTTCAGTTTATATTTGCGATTACTCACATTGTACATATAAAGCAACAGATACCGTGGTGTTTCCTCCAGAAAATTTTGCATTGCATATTAAATTCTTCCCATGGTCTTCTGTGGTACCCAGGAAGGTTATGATGGAATAGGAGACTCGATCTGTACCAGAAAGTGTGTTTCTCCCCTCTGAGACCCGCATGTTCTCGTAGTTCCATGTGATGATTGGATTCTCTTTCTGACAGGAATGATGGACGGTACAAGTGAAGTTCTGTGTGACGCCCTCAGTGATATTTGCCATTTCAGGCTCAATCATTATGTTTTGATGAACACCTGAAATTTGCAATTATGCGTTTGTGTATAGGGTCTTAATGAAAGTATTTCAATAATGCAATTTTATAATGCATTTTACCCACATAATGCACTTTTGTCATTTGCAGCTGATGTGTTTATGCCACCATGATGTGTTACTGAACACTCAAAAGTTGTGCTTTCTGCTTTTACGACACCTGAGCGTGTCAGAGTGATTCTGCACTGACCGTCTTCATTACACTCTTCATTTATTTGGTCAGATCCTTCAATACCATTCAGAGTGATGTTTGGTTTGCTGTATGGACACGTGTGGTAAGATGAACAATTTACTGTGATCGTGTCCCCCATCTTCTCTCCTTCGGAAATACTGATGCTGGGCAATTGTGGGTGTGCTAAAAACAGAAAAAAAATGACACATGTAGGCAGCACATTCTCACAACAAGGTCAGGAGCCATGGATAGAAAAAAAACAAATACATACCATCAACAAGGATTGTAGAAGTGACTTCGTGAAATGTGTATTTTGTTATTCCTGTGTATAATTTCTCTCCATGGTGGGACTGTTCCAGGTTTCTGATCAGCAGACTGCACTCCAAACTTGAGTTTCCATATAAATCAGTTTTTCCTCTGAACTTCTCAATGACTTTTTCTTCCAAAGGACCATAAACTAAAGGATAACCTCTAGAGACCCACTGATACCACACAACTCTATGTGGGTTTTTGGGTGGGTTTGATGTGTAGCTGAAAGAACATGGAATCACCAGACAGGATCCTTTGAGGCCATGAATTGTTTTTGGCATTCTCACTTGCACTTCTGCAGCATCAAACAGCAGAACACCTGAGGGACAAGAGTTTGAGTCAATAATGGCTGTGTGTTCATTAGGCTAGTAATTTCAGTTAAAGACTCTATTGCTCACTAGATAGTGGTTTGTATTCTGTAAGTATCAATACATTGTCTGCTGCTGTAAACAAATGGTGTAAAATGTATGGCTGTTTCATTTTTAAATGGTGTCAACAGTTACAATTGTGTCAACAGATTATTGAACATGAATAGTATTTTTGGTATCATTCTACTAGTATGGAAGCCCTATAAGAGACCATGCATTTTTATTCATAAATAACATAAATTCTCTAGCAATCTCAAACCTTCGCACAAAAGCCATTTTGTCAGTGGCAAAACATAGAAATATAATTCACACATTCTGATTAAATGAGACTGCAAGCTTAAGTTTTCTGGAAGAGAAACAGACTACGTGTTCGACGTATCTATAGCTTATAATAATACAGTTCTTTTTGATTCAAGCAGTTTATCACACAAAGCAATTTTTGCTTGACCAGTCTCTGTCCAGATTAAAACACCTCCTTGAGAGACTTAAAGAGTTTTTGCAGATCTACTATTCAGTAGTTTTTTTACTGAGTGTTTTTTAATTACTACTATTAGAGACTGCTGTAAATTTGCTAATTGTTTAGTTGACAAAAGTATTAAGTATACTTAGTGTAACAGTAGTAAAAACTTTGCATACAAATTAATTGCTAACTATATATTTATAGCACTTTTTTTCTAGTTTATAAAAGTAACGTATAGACTCACTTAAATACTAGTTTTGTAGATGTTAAATTGCAAGTACTTATTCTTCAGTACTTATTCATCAAACGATCTTTTATTAATAATATTTGCCAAGATATTTCACCCCAATACAGAATTTGTAGTACAGTAAACATACATTTACATTTACTCATTTAGCAGACACTTTTATCCAAAGCGACTAAGTAGTGAGGATAAAAGAAGCGCTTCAAAGCATCATAACAGCATATGCTATTATAGTATAAATCCAAATTATTAAGTGTTAAAGTCTTTTGTTAAGCATTCATTCATTTTCCTTCGTCTTAGTCGCCACAGCGAAAAGAACCGCCAACTATTCCAGCATATGTTTTACACAGCGAATGTCCTAACAGCCGCAACCTACTACTGGGAAACACGCATACGCTCTCATTCACAGACATACACTACGGCCAATTTAGTTTATTCAACTCACCTATAGCGCATATCTTTGGACTGTGGGGGAAACCAGAGCACCCGGAGGAAACCCACGCCAACACGGGGAGAACATGCAAACACCATATACAGAAATGCCAACTGACCCAGCCGGGACTCTTGCTTTGAGGCAACAGTGCTAATCACTGAGCCAGGATGTCACCCTTTGTTAAGCATTAAAAGTATAAAGTATGCTAAAGTTACAAGTATATCCTGATGAAACAATTGAAAAAAATATATGCAAAATCCACTATAATTATATTCACTATAAGAGGTATAAAGCATTCTTGAACCTCAGCACATTTTTTTACATTCTCTGTAGGCTAATGCTTTTACACAGTGGCTTGTAGGTTTTACACGTGGTTTCAGAATGTAGGATAGGACACATGCTGCATGTCTGTTTTAAATGACTTCATATAATGTCAGATTTCCCCTGTGCGCAGAAGATTTTGTGTAGCCACAATTTATGTACAGTTATATAAAATATACATAAAATGCACAAGCATTTATAATAAAAATATGCCAAAAAGAGAAAACACTCTACCTCGGAGAAGTAAATGAAGTAAAACCGATGCTTTCATGTTCCTGGGTTAACAGCAAAAACCAAAGTGAATTGTTAATAGTGGTTAATTTATTACATTCTGTTCAGAATCATTTAACATCCATCCGTCAATTGCACTGCAGTTTTTCATAATAATGTCATTTTTCTTCCATCAGTCTTTTTAAAAAGCATTTTAACAGGCATCACATGATTTTTCATTCTTACCTCCTCAGTAGTCCTTAGCAAAAGGATGAAAAAAAACTTGTTGCTCAGAATTCAAAGGTGTGAGATGAAGCTCAGTGCATGTATGGTGTAAAGCTCAAGATTAAGATCTTGGTCATGTCAAATGTCAGAGCTCATCACGTCAGTTCACTTGCGCTGACGCTGCAGTCAAATATAGTATTTCCTGGCTAGAAAACAGTTTCTGACAACAGGGTCTGTTATAAGACCCTCTTAAAACACAAGAGGTAAATTCACAAGTAGAATACTTCACAGCTAGTCATTATTTTTGCAACTTCTTATTGTGACTGAATTGGGGTTATGTTTTAACTGCATTTTAAAGACAAGTACACGCTCTTAATCAATTGAACATATTGAATTTTAGAAGAAAACTTTTATTTTTATACTTTAATTTAATACAAAGCGACAAACATAAGCAAAAAACATTAATAACTGTAGTCTTTAAAAAGGATTATTGTAAAAAAAATAATTGCAACACTTTACAATTAGGTATTAGTAAATATTAGTTATATTTAATATAATGAAATGCTGAACAATACATTGAATACAGTATTTATTCATCTTTGTCAACATTAATGAAAATACATTCATCGTTTGTTCTTTGTAACTCGCTCAGTGCCTTAACAAGCCCAGCTTGGATTTTAATAATGCATTAGTAAATGTTAAACTGTGATTATTAATTGCTTCACAAGTCTTTTTCATTGCTAGTTCGTGTCAGTAAATGCATTTATTAACATTAACCAATGGAACCTTATTGTAATGTGTGAGCAAAGACATCATACTGACACTGTCAATAGCAAAGCTGTTGCCAGGAAAAGACAGAAAATAATAATGATAATAATAGTTTAAAAAATAATTTAGAAAAAATTTAATGTACAACAATTCAAGGCATCCAATACTTCTCAGCTCAGTCTATGTAACCATCTCAGAAATAGTAAAGAAAAGGGTCCTAAGATTTATACAAATTAAATAGTTTGTTTTTAAGGAAAAAAAAAAAAAAAAAAAAACACTCAACGCTACAAAAGACATAATGTCCAATACTTTATTCAAATACTCTTAGTCCATTGTGGCTTTGTTGGTGGTTTTTCAGAAATCCACTGCAGCAGTATGCAATATGTCTGCCAGTAAATAATATAGATTTGAGCAAATGAATATTACATGAATATGAATAAATCCTTGAAATAAGTATGAGTAGGAAATAAGTATGATAAAAATGCACGATTAAAACTATTTTGATGACATGTCGGGGAGTTCTTTCTGTATGTGGCAAAAATTATTTCTCATTCTCTCAAAAGAACCATGCAGAAAGCTAATAAATAAGGTAAAGGCCAACCTACAGAACATCGCAGTGTAGACATCGGAAAGCATCTGGGGTATCTAAATGACCTATTTTTTTTATTTTTATTTTAGTCTAGGTGCTAGACTGAAGGTTTGTCATCTAAACAAATTACGAAGCTAACTTTGCCTTTTGTCAAACCAGCTTCATGGAAGTCCATTTTAAGAGGCAATATTGTACAATAAATCCAACACAGGCTCATTGGAAATACGTCCTTCATCCTACATTGTGTGTGAAACTGCATTTAAACATGCATAACAGTAGCCTACGTTTGACTGCAACCGTTTCTGAAGTCCTCCTCTGTGATTTGGTAGCTTAGAAGCTTGTTTTCTTCTTCTTCTGCGGTTAAGACAGCATAATTTAAGTAGAACTATCTCAATAATGACAGCGCAGTTTTTTTTCTGAAGCTCCCTTCAATACACATTTTGATTTGTGCCCTCTAGTGATCTGTCAGTGCATGACAACAACAGCTAAAACTATTAAAGAGATAGTTCACCTCAAGGCAGCACAGTGGCTCAGTGGTTTCCTCTGGGTGCTCCGGTTTCCCCCACAGTCCAAAGATATGGGCTATAGATGAACTGAATAAACTAAATTGGCCATAGTGTATGAGTGTGTGTGTCAATGCTGTTTCCCAGTACTGGGTTGCGACTGGAAAGGCATACGCTGCATAAAACATATAAGCCACATGTAAAATGTAGTATTTGGCCCAGATGTTAATAATTTATAATGTGGGCCATGTAAGTTTGACCTATCTTGACCCACATTTAAAAAAACATTTTTATTATTTTCTAATAATAAGATTCTACCAATCAGGTTGCTTTGAGAAAAAGCACACCCATAGTTGTTCATGGGTTTATCAATTTCATTGCAGTCGTGACACACCAACATATCTGGCCCAGTTATGGGTTATTAACTTGCCTAAGACTTGGCTCAGTTATGGTCCATGTTTACCCTTGTCTGGAAGCCAGACTTGGTCCAGTCAAGTACCGTAATTCACTGCGGCATGTGGGCCAAGCAAAAGCTGATTGTGTGGGCCACAGACATTTTGTTATGTGGGTAGAATAGTTGGCAGTTCATTCCGCTGTGGCGACCTCTGAAAAATCAGAGAATAAGCCAAAGGAAAGTGAATGAATAAATGAGTTCACCTCGAAATGAAAATGTACTCAACCTATTTTGAAAAATGTTAGAAACTTGTAACTATTGATTTCCCTGTTACTAAAAGCAAATACTATGGAAGTCAATGGTTACAGTTTTTCAACATTTTTACATCTTTTGTGTTTATAAGAAGTCAGTTTGGGAATCGCTGAGTTACAGTCCATGAATTCGACACATGCACAGTACCACCGTGTACAGTCATCCTAACATAGACTATGTAGTATACAGTATACCTATGTATACAGTATGTTTCTTCAAAGTCTGACTGTAATGCTTCTTCTATAAACCCCATTTAGGTGACACAACTAGGGGTCGTAACACTCAACAATTATGCAATATAATTATGACATAATTAACAATTATGTCTCAGCTTGCATCATCAAGGCTGGATCCAGATACTATTGAATAATTAACCAATAGTTTTAATTCTAATGGCTATCACGCCTGCCTCATGATGGAAATGGCTAAATGAATTAACCATTCTTATTAGTGACAAAAACACCATCAAATACTATTTAAAAAACAGTAATATTTATTGATTTATAATTATTATAAAAGCAATACACTTTAAATACACAAGAAAACATTTACATTATTATTCATTCATTCATTTTATTTTCGGCTTAGTCCCTTTATTAATCTGGGGTCGCCACAGCAGAATGAACCGCCAACTTATCCAGCATATGTTTTACGCAGCAGATGCCCTTCCAGCTGCAACCCATCACTGGGAACCACCCATACACTCTCATTCGCACACATACACTACGGCCGATTTAGCTTACCCAATTCACCTATAGCACATGTCTGTGGACTTGTGGGGGAAACCGGAGCACCCAGAGGAAACCCACGCCAACACAAGGAGAAGATGCAAACTCCACACAGAAATGCCAAGTGGCTCTCAAACCAGTGACCTTCTTGCTGTGAGGCGACAGCGAAACCCAGAAAACATTTTCTGTTGTATTATTAAAATGTGGTATGTTATTGCTTTTTATATAATGTTCACCAGCAGGAGGCGCCAGCATTTTGAGCATCCAATTTCATTTAAAACTCACTTTTGCCACAATAAAAGGATTCAAGGGGTTTTCTTTGAGTAGTAGTATACATTTAATGTGAAACTTTAGGAAATTAAAGCAAAAGTAAAGTACAATTTTACATTTTGAGACATTAAAAATATATGTAATGGAGATAAGTAGCTATAATAGCAACAATTAGCTCATCACCACAACAGGTTTTATTGCTAAACAGCCTAATGAGCCAATCAAATGCAAAAAAAATAAAAAATAAAGAAAGAAAAATAAATGAACAAAAGGCAACAAATAATTCACAAATGCTTTAAACGATGTAACAATACAATTACAAAAGGATTCAACTGTAGAATATTTAAGAGTCAGATGCAAAAGTATCAATTTTTTTTAACAAGCACAATTCGTAATCATACATTCAATGATGTATAGTCTAGCATATGTTATCTAAAGCAAACAGACTGTAAAAGATAACTGCGCTTGAAGCTTAAATGTGATATTTAGCATGCATAAAAAAGCTATTTTACCATTAATGAAGTGTAACATTGGTAATCAATTTAACAACGCTTCATAACGCACACCTTTGATTGTTTTGATGAATTTTGATCAGACATTTTCATAGATGTCGGGCTCTTCCATGTTGTTGTATTCAGCTTCATAATCATTACTACCCTAAGTTAAATATTCAAGAAAAACAGTCAGGTGACATTCACGAATCAAATTTATAGCACAGATCCAGAGTATGTTTTTTTGCTGTGCAATACTGTAAACACTATAAATAATAATAATACTCACACATCTGGATTTTGGCTCACTGAAAGGGAAATATTAAATTGTTGCATTTATTGCGTTTACACAACAAATATCTATAATTTTGTGAACATTTTGACTGGAATGTGTTAAATTGCTATACTGTACCTTTTTGGTGACGGCATGTGAGGTTTGAAAGGTGTGTTTCCTGACCCTGTACTTGTATCTTTTGACCTGAGAACAGTTGTGTGTTAGAAAAGCAAAGTGATGTTGTAAATGCTTACAATTATTATTGAACTTATTTTTCTTTTTGTTTGACTTCTACTTTACGCCGTTCAATGTTTTTCATTGATGAGAGCTCCATCGGAGTGAAAGCATTAATAGCATATTGCTGTATATTTCAATAAGCATTGCTTATCATCCAATCAACATCAACACTCAGTTATACAACAGTGCTACAGTTGCTGCTGATAGGCCTGTCAGACTTTATTTTGTGAGAACAAATGTCTAGATGTACACTATGCCTTACTTATGTGACCAATAACCAACATCTTCACATCTAAGCAACACAGGTTCACTGAATATATGTGCTTCGCTGTACATTTTTTGTAAAATCACAAAATCGTATTTAAACATACTGTACATTTCCTTCCTTCAGCTTAGTCTCTATTTCAGAGGTTGCCACAGAGGAATGAACCGCCAACTTGCATACATTTGACTGTTGTTAAAGAAAATGAACACTATGAGGCTGCACAAGAACATATTATCAATAAATAAAGGATTATTTTTGTGCAGTTCTTAGCAGAACAACAAAAAATACCGAAAAAACACTCTCACAGTGTCTACGATTTGTAATCGAATAAGTTCTCCTCACCTATCTATCTCATTATGGAAAAGATTTCTGCTCGTATTTATTCGGTAGCTAACTTTGTTCAGTTTTGTACTTGTGATGAAAA
>CAIGQW010056839.1:5264390-5275277 GCA_903798125.1 Danio choprae | reverse complement strand
AAATTTTTTTTTTTTTTTTTTTTTTTTTTTACCTTTTTTTTAGTTATAAAACCCAGTTTTAAGTGAATAAACACTGGAATAATAGTTTATCATAGCATTTTGTATAAGAAGTACTGAAAGACAGTTGTTTTCAGCTGCATTAAACTTCGAGGGCACACAATGCTATGCAAACTCAAAATGTATTACAGCCATTCTGAGTAGAGGTTTGCTAAACCACAAATAGCAACCATAAATAAAAATAATTAAGACCCCATTACCTTCTCAGTAGTCTTCTGTAGTGGATTTGGAAAAGCAGATTGCAAAATAAAAGTAAAAGAAGGGCAGAGGGTGTAATTGGTAAAGCCCAACAGTGTAAAAAATTATTTCCTTGATATTGTTGCATGTCAGAGTGCATCACACCAAGACACTTGCAGTGACACTTGGTCAAATATAGTATTTCCTGACAAGAATGCTGCTGTTTGTGACTCTGACAAGTGAGACTGTTTTAAGACCTCTATAAAACTTAAATGGTACATTTAAAAGCACGTACAAAAAACAACCTGAACATACTGTGTGTGTAACTGTCTTAGTTTTGGGTTCGTTTAAATTTCCAGAGGGTTTTAATAAGATTATCTACTAATTGTTCTTGGTTTGTTTTCACACATTGATATAGTAGTCCAAACCCTCTTCCTCCAGAAGCGAAACCAACGTGCGCATGAGTTTTTAGATATTGCTCATGAAAATCATGCTGAGTCCCTTCACCTATTTTTTACACAATCTGATTGGATAAAAGTGTGTTATTTATCAAGGAACAATTAGTGCATACAGTTTCATGCTGGGTGAGGAGGACCAAATACTAGTGTTGTCACCTGGTGCCTTCTCTTATGAAAATGAACCATTTTTAAATATTAAAATGGTAGTAACCATGCTGGTGATGCTTATTTTTAGTAGTCTGTGTGCAAATGTTAACCAATTAATCAACAGAATTGGAAAGTACACGTTCATATGCCTATAAATAGCAACGCAAAACAATTTCAAATGAACTTTAACCATATATTACGAGCAGTTCAGGATCTGATGAAGACCAAACTGAATATTCAGACATACAAATATAAATCAAGTATTAAAACCTTAAGCTGTGTTGTTGTTACACGTCTATGATGTTTGAAAGTGATAATTTTGTAAAAAAAAAGCATAATTTTTAGTGTGATTTCTGAGTTTATTTTTTGTAACATAATACAATACTGAGGTGTTTTGAATTATGCTTTAAAGAAATAATTACTTGTTCACATTATGTATCTATGCCCCATATATTGTGTGATGCCTGCAAAAGTGTTTTACTAAATTGTGTGAGCAGTTTAGCCATATCACTCCATTAACATATTAAACTGTAAAATACATTAATTGAATTCATCAATTGATCCAAGCTCAGAACATTTAACTGGTTGCATAAATTTGTATTAATAAAATAAATCTTTGGGTGTGATGCATTTAACAACAAATGTCACTCAAATAAATTATTGAAAATGACATTTAATGTTTTCTGGGACGTGATATATATATATATATATATATATATATGAATGACAGCAGTTATTATTACTTTGCTCTAGCACAACAGGTTCAGGCCTTTATATGACAAGCAGAGAGTAAAAGATGGAGAAATGAGACAGAAAAAGATACAAATAAAAAGATTCACAAATCCTATTTTACTTAACATAATTATATGGCTTAATCAAATGTAATAACGGTCAGGTAAAAAGAAATATACCAAAAATAGATGCACATAGTATACATGTATACTAAATAAAGCCGATAAAGCATCAATATGTATGAAGTTTGAGTCCATAATATGCTTAAAAGTTTTTAAAAATGATTATTGTTGTTGATGTTGTTCTTATATTAAGTCTAATAATGTTGATCATTTTTAAGATGCTGTGCTGGGTTCATTTCTATTGTTCGCTCATCGGATATATTCATACAAATCTTCCAAGTTGACATAAATCTGCTTCATCTTTACTCTAAATGTAATATTTCAAGAGTCAGATGTTAACATATTTCAATATGGAGTTTAATAATAGCAGAAATAAATGAATACTCACTGGTTGACGTTTTGGGTCACTGATTTGCAATGGATAAAATACAAACTTGTGGTTATTTATTTTAAATCACATTTTATGTTATTTATGCAAAATAAAACAAAAAAAGTGTAAAAGTTGAGCTTCCACATATTAAAGAAAGACCTTTCGAAATGTAAATATCTTTAAATGTGCTGTACCTCTTTGATGACGGCGTGTGGGCTTTGGAGAAAGGATAGTTTTCATACACAGTCCCTTCTTTTTTTGGCCTGGGAACAGATGGTGTGAAGAAGAAAAAAAAATGTTGAGAGGTTTTATAATCAACCTTTTTCCCTTTTTGTTTGATTTCTTCATTATTTACTGATTAATGCTTAATTAACGTTTATCAACCTCATGATTTCTGCATATTGACTAAAAGTGTTAAACATCACAGCATTTAACTCAATTGTATCATAGTTCCATGTGATAGTTGGATTCTCTTTTTGACTGGAATGATGGACAGTGCAGGTAAAGTTCTGTTCAATGCCTGCTCAATCATTATGTTTTGATGAACACCTGAAATTTGTAACTATGCGTTTGTGTATAGGGTCTTAATGAAAGGATTTCAATAATGCAATTTTGTAATGTATTTTACTCACATAATGCACTTTTGTCTTTTGCAGCTGATGTGTTTATGCCACCATGATGTTACACTGAACACTCAAAAGTTGTGTTTTCTGCTTTTACGACACCTGAGCGTGTCAGAGTGATTCTGCACTGACCGTCTTCATTACAGTCATTGTTTATTTGGTCAGATCCTTCAATATTGTTGTGAGTGATGGTTGGTTTGCTGTATGGACACGTGTGGGAAGCTGAACATGTTACTGTTATCTTGTCCCCAGTCTTCTCTCCTCCAGAAATACTGATGCTGGGTGGCTGTGGACATGCTACAAATAGATGAAATTACACAATTAGGCGACACTCTCCTAAATGAATCAGGAATCAAGGTAAGAAAAGGGTTTTTACATACAGTCAACATAAACTGTAGAAGTGACGTCATGAAGTTTGTATGTTCTTTCAGAGTCAATTCCTATGTATAATGCCTCTCCATGGTGGGACTGTTCCAGTTTTTTGATCAGCAGACTAAAATCACCATATAAATCAGTTTTTCCTCTGAACTTCTCAATTACTTTGTTTGCCTTCAAAGGATGGTAAACTAAAAGATAACCTCTAGAGACCCACTGATACCACACAAGCATGTATGGCTTTCTTGATGTGTAGCTAAAAGAACATGGAATCACCAGACAAGAACCTTTGAGGCCGTGAATTGTTTTTGGCATTCTCACTTGCACTCCTAAAGCACTAAACAGCAGAACCCCTGTGGGACAAAAATTGAAAAACAATTGCTGTGAACATTAACTCATTTCTGTTTGTGTATAACACTATACTACACCAAACTTGGTAGTCTGCATATGTGTCGACAGATTTAACTGTTTATGACTGCAGTAAACATTTATCCGTTTATCTACATACATTATTCTTGCTATTATGATTTGATAAAGTAAAATCTTGCCAAAAGGAGAATTCAGATACTGTACCTTGAAAAAGTAGACGAAGCAAAAGCAATGCATTCATAATTCTGTGTCAAAACATGAACAAAAACCAAAGTTAACTGTTAATAGTGGATCAAATTAATGAATTTGCAGTAAATTAATTAGGTCCTGCATCACTTAAAGGGATAGTTCACTCAAAATTCATTTACAATCAAAACCTATTTGAGTTTCCTTCTTCTGTTGAACACAAAAAAAGATATTTAGAAAAATGTTGGTTGCTGGCACCCATTTTATTGGATTCTTCAATTATGGAAGTTGATGAGTGCCAGCAACCAGCATTTTTCAAAATATCTTCTTTGCACAAATCAGGTAGTAACATCTTTTGAAGTGTAAACTATCATCAATAAATTTGCAATAAACTTGTTTCACAAATGTAATAATTTTCAAAAAAACATTTACAATGGAGGCGACATTATCCTCACTTCTCAACCATTGAACATCTAAAATTAAATTGATAATGTAAAAAGAAATGAAGGAAATAAAGCATCGTCAGACTAGTTGTAACACCAAAAGCTCCAAATGAGTGACTGTTTTAGCACCTATACTGTATGCTCAATGCCAGGGCTATGTTTATATGTTTTTGCACCCTTGCCGCGATTACTATTATTCACACCCTCCTCCCATAGCAGAATGGGTGGTTCAGCCACAGTCTGGTGTGTAAGTGTTGAATTGGAGGGTTCACGCTTAAATGTGCAATTTTAGCTAATGTTTGTTTCCTCTTCAAAATTTGCCTTTGATAAATATTTGGTTTATTGAATTCATTAAACTATTTATTGAATATGATTATAATTTGCACCCAGAGTGACTATGAGAACACCGGAAGCACCACTTTAATTTTAACCACAGAAATATATAAACCCTGTAACAATGAGTGGATAACAGTTGGATTTACTATGTGTAACGCTCTGCTGGTAGACGATGACATTATGAGACTGAACACGGGATGTAACAAAAAACGGATTTATTAAATGAACACTTACGGATAACAAACACTGGATACAGGTAGACGGGACAAGGACGACACAACCATTCGAACCAAAGGAATCAAAATACCGGACAACGAAGGACACAGACAAAAGGGTATAAATGGATAAAGGGATGATTAAACTAATGAGACACAAGGAAGGAACACAGGTGAAACCGATGGACACTGATGGTGGCGGGAAAGACAGGACAAAGGAATCACATGACGAAAACAAAGGATGACACGGACGAACACTGACACTATGAACATGGGACAAAAATTGTCCAGTTATTACAGGGAAATGTTATTAACCTGTCCCCCACCCCACCTGATAATCCAATAGCAAATTATTCTCAATAGTTTTAAAAATAATGTAAGAACTGTGAAATTTAAAGTAATGTGTAGATCAACACATTTACAGTGTGAATGAACTACAGTATTTGGATTTTAGCACCATTGACCGGTTCCTCTTTGTTAAAGTGTATCCTCCTGTATTCTGACAAATTTGGTTAGTGTTCACAAAAGAAAATTAGATGTTGATTTCTCCATAAGGTTTACTGATTAACCAGTGTGATTTCGTTAGTTGGATTAAATTATAGTCAATGCAATGCTTAGAAATATTAGAAATATGATCTTTCAGGTGAATGTGACATTATTATTATTTTTCGTATAACATATTAGATTCATTTAACTTATATAAAAACTGGTTAATTAATCAATTTCAGAAAAGACCACAATTTGAGTTCACGTATGTCATTTTCATGGATTGGGGTCAGAATGGTATTGTAATGATGAGGTACGACAACAGAGGTAGAATCCAATATGCAGCTTTACTCTATTAGTCAGGCAGACTCGAGGCAAAATCAGGAGCAGACAGTAATACACATTATTCAATTTATAAACGATGAGACAGGCGAGAGGGTCGAGACAGGTGACAAACAATCAGTAAGCGTTAAACAAGCAAAAGGGTCACAACATGGCAAGGCGAGACATGGAAAATGCTTTATAAAGTTCACAGTGGAAACAAGACTCAGCCCTGGATGTGTGGGAGAATGGTGTATATATTGTCCATGTAATCAATGAAGATGAACTTCAGCTGTGTGTGTAATGAGGGTAGACCTGAAACCGTTGTGTGACTGTAGGGCATGATGGGATTTGTAGTTTGGGTGAATGACAGGGAGTGTTTTCCAGTGAACCACAAGGGATACAACAGGTTAAGGGCTGTCAAGAGGTTAACAAAGTTCTTTTTCAGATGTTCAATATCACATTACGTATGCAAAGTTTATGATTTTTGGTAAAAGGCCTTTCATTAGGGATGTGATATTGCTTAATTGCATATAGCTCTTCAAACATGAACAACAATGTTGTTGATAGTTGTGGAACTTACTAGTATCATTTTTTCTTTTGCAGTGAATTAGCTAGCTACACACAATAACCACGGAGTTTCATAAACAGGATTATATGAGAACAAGGCAGATATATTTAGAAATGCATTATAACTTTTAACCTCTCCTTCAGTTCTTCTTTAATTCTTTTAAAAGATGAATTGACCAGCAATTCAATGACACACACACACACACACACACACACACACACACACACATTATTTTAGAATTATTTCTTCCTCCTAGAATTCTGAACATTGCGATTGCATACGCATTAAAACTTTAGATCACTTTTTTGATGGTCCACCCTTTACATTGATTAGTTTACAAGTTCATATCTGCTTACTCTCATCTGGGAAGTATATGTAGATTGTCTTAAATGTTCTTAGGCGATCATTACAAAACCTGCAACATACATGTAAACATTTATTAAACTTGTGTTTAGTAAAGTTACCAATGTGTTACCAGTTTAGGTTCTATATGTGCAATAGTGTATTAGTAGAGATGCAATAAATCCTCAACAACCTTTATACAACAAAGAGCTTTTTTTTAACCAGTTAATCAACAGACTTGGAAAGTACACATTCAGATGTCTATAAGTAGAATCACAAAATAATTTCAAATGAACTTTAACCATATATTAAGAGCAGTTCAGGATCCGATGAAGACAGAACTGAATATTCAGAGATAAAAATATAAATCAAGTTTCGAAACCAGGTTGTATTGCTGTTACACATCTATGTTGTTTGAAATTGATAATTTGGTTAAATAATAATAATTATGAATACCAAGTTTTTCTTTTGTAAATAATACAATATTGAAGTGCTCCGAGTTATGCTTGAAATAAATAATTACTAGTTCACAGTATGCATCTATGCGCCATATATTGTGTGATGCCTGCAAAAGTGGCACAATTTGTTTCACTAAATTGTGTGAGCAGTTTAGCCATATCATTTGCCACTAAAATACATGAACTGAATTCTTGAATTGATCCAAGCTGAGAACATTTAACTAGTTTAAATTTGTATTAATGAAATAAATCTTTGGGTGTGATGCATTCAACAACAAACGTCACTCAAATAAATTACGGGTAAATGACATTTATTGTTTTTGTGATATTTAATGACATAAAAGTATATATAATGACAGCAGTTAATAATACTTTGCTCTAGCACAACAAGTTCAGGCCTTTATATGACAAGCAGAGAGTAAAAGATGGAGAAACGAGACAGAAAAAGATACAAATAAAAAGATTCACAAATCCTATTTCACTTAACATAATTATATGGCTTAATCAAATGTAATAACGGTCAGGTAAAAAGAAAAATACCAAAAATAGATGCACAGAGTATACATGTATACTTAATAAAGCTGATAAAGCATCAATATGTATGAAGTTTGAGTCCATAATAGGCTTAACAATATTTTAAATGGATTATTGTTGTTGATGTTGTTCTTATATTAAGTCTAATAATGTTGATCATTTTTAAGATGCTGTGCTGGGTTCATTTCTATTGTTCGCTCATCAGACTTTTTTATACAAATCTTCCAAGTTGACATACAAATCTGCTTCATCTTTACTCTAAATGAAATATTTCAAGAGGAACAGAGTCAGACGTGGACATATTTCAATATGGAGTTTAATAATAGCAGAAATAAATGAATACTTACTGGTTGACGTTTTGGGTCACTGATGTGCAATGGAACAAATACAAAATTGTGGTTATTTATTTTAAAATCACATTTGATTATTTTTGCTGAATAAAACATAAATTTGTCAAAGTTGAGCTTCCACATATTAAAGAAAGACCTTTCGAAATGTAAATATCTTTAAAAGTACTGTACCTCTTTGGCGACGGCATGTGGGGTTTGGAGAAACGATAGTTTTCATACATTCTACTTTCATTTTTTGACCTGGGAACAGATTAGGTGAAGCAGAAAAAAAATGTTGAGGTTTAATAAATCAACCTTTTTCCCTTTTTGTTTGATTTCTTCATTATTTACTGATTAATGCTTCATTAATCTTAATTAGTCTGCATGTTTACTAAAAGTGTTGAACATCACAGCATCAGATCAGTGTGACTTAAACTAATGTCTTATTCACACTAGCAGCGACTTTATAGCTGCCCGTCGCTCTGGGTGGCAACCTGCTGCAAACACAGGTCTGTAGGTCTACAGCACGGAGAATACAACCGTCCTCTGAGCGAGCAGAGAGAGGATCACGTGAGCTCTACTGGTGCTCCTATTGACTGTTGCTCAAGAAAGTTGCTCTTCATTTGCATAAAGATTCTCAACTTTGTTGCATAACTCGACACGCCCACCTGGTCGCTAGCGGTTGCTGTTGCTTGCAAAGACTGAGGCTGCTGTGAGTCACTCCTAGTGTAAATGAGGCTCAAGTCTTTTACGCCTATGCAACTTTTAAATGGAAAGTATATCAAATTATTGTCATCAAAACAAGTGACAATGATGCAACAGAATAAAAATTGTATTGTATTTTGATAAGTGTTGCTTGCTTTATATCATTCAGTGAACATCTACATACATAAGCAAACATATGGCAGAATTTTAGCCATCATATACTAACACACAAAAACAGTGATAATAACACATTGTATAACAAATTAAATTAAATCACACAATGCATGTACTCTAACACCAATCAGGTCTTAATTTGTTTTTCTTTTTTCCCTTCACTTCGTCAATTGGTGAAGATTTTTTTTTCTTTTCTTCTCGCCACTGTTGCCACTGGCTTGCTCGGATTGGGACTTGTGGAGCTGCGCTTCGGTGGATTTGCTCTTCAGTGTTTGAACTTTCAGCAGTGAAACTTAAACCACACTGAACTGAACTAAACTAAACTGAACTTCAACTCTGAAATCTGGACTTTACTAGAACATGTTAAGCTGCTCTGGCACAATCTACATTGTAAAAAGCTCTATATAAATAACCTTGAATTGAATTGATTGTACTTTAAAGAGCCAAACTTTCTTTTTTTTCTGACAAACTGTTTTTGAGAAGAACCCATTAAACTAAATTAAACTAATTTAACACAATAAAATTAGTATCATTTGTTGTGCTCCAGTGTTCACTCATAATTACCACAGGCATGGAAAACTTTATCATTAGTAAATCTTAAAACCGCTTAAATGTCTTTACTGTTAATTGGTGATTTCTGTCACTATCGCTTGATGGATCTGGTGAAAAGTCTGTCAGCAATTAAAATACTCAATTTGAAGATGCTGAAAACGAGAGTTTAGGAATATTGGCGAGATTGGGTTTTTATTTATTTTTAGTTTTAATCGATTTGAAGCAAATCTATTTTGCTGGGTTCACAACTAATGCAAATTTAAGTATTCGCGTGGGTAACTTACATTTAAAGTCAATGCAAAGACTCAAATAGAATATAAGCGAATTTTCTTGGGGTGAATGACATGGAACGTGTGACCCAAATTGCTGCAAATGCATGGAATTTGCCTTAGTTGCATCTCCTGCGCAAGTTCAGAAAACGCAACTGGAACAGAAAACTCACGTGAAGCGATAAACATCCTGCAAGTGATGTAGAGAGACGAACACGATGCTTGGATATTTACAGATGTAATAATGATTGTAAAACATCCAAGCTGATCAATCTCCCACAAAACCCCCAGTGCCAGTTAAACATACTGAAATGTGTTTTTTAAATCAAGCCCTGTTGTAGTTACACTCAATAATTGAACATTGGTGGCTAATAAAATTGAATCATTTTTGAAAAATGAATATTTACTTGTGACGCTTCTTCCATATGATGACTCCAACAAGTATGCAAGCGAAGATGAACACAAGTAAAGCCGTTAGGATGGCCGTCTTGACTGCTTTATGAAAAGAGATAACAGGATGAGTCATTATTATTAGAACACAACTAAAAATATAATCAGACAACTCAAAGGCATTGTAATGATACATTTAACATGGAAATATCACACACATGATGCTAACTAATTACTTACATGGCACATGTAAAACAACAAATGCCGTGATGTTTCCTCCAGAAAATTCTGCAGAGCAAATCAGTTTCTTCCCATGGTCTTCTGTGGTACCCAGAAAGGTTATGCTGGAATAGGCGACTTGATCTGAACCATTAAGTGTGTTTCTCCCCTCTGAGACCTGCATGTTCTCATAGTTCCATGTGATGGTTGGATCCTCTTTCTGACAGGAATGGTGGACGGTACAGGTGAAGATCTGTTCAATGCCCTCAGTGACATCTGCCATTTCAGGCTCAATCTTTATGTTTTGAGGAACACCTGAAAATTGACATTGTGGCTTTCTATAGAGTCTTAATTAAGATATTTTAATAATGCAACAATGTAATGCATTTTACTCACATAATGCACTTTTGTCTTTTGCAGCTGATGTGTTTATGCCACCATGATGTGTTACTGAACACTCAAAAGTTGTGTTTTCTGCTTTTACGACACCTGAGCGTGTCAGAGTGATTCTGCACTGACCGTCTTCATTACAGTCATTGTTTATTTGGTCAGATCCTTCAATACCTTTCAGAGTGATGTTTGGTTTGCTGTATGGACACGTGTGGGAAGCTGAACATGTTACTGTGATCTTGTCCCCAGTCTTCTCTCCTCCAGAAATACTGATGCTGGGTGGCTGTGGACGGGCTACAAACAGAAGAAATTACACAATTAGGCGACACTCACATAAATAAATCAGGAATCAAGGTAAGAAAAAGGTTTTTACATACAGTCAACATAGATTGTAGAAGTGACGTCATGAAGTTTGTATGTTCTTTTAGAGTCAATTCCTATGTATAACGCCTCTCCATGGTGGGACTGTTCCAGTTTTTTGATCAGCAGACTACAATCACCACTTGAGTTTCCATATAAATCAGTTTTTCCTCTGAA
>CAIGQW010056839.1:5243916-5259390 GCA_903798125.1 Danio choprae | reverse complement strand
ATTTATTCGGTAGCTAACTTTGTTCAGTTTTGTACTTGTGATGAAAAGCACTCGGGTTCGAGTCCAGTGAAGTACGTTTCCACAAAAGAGATAAAAGCGATGTAAAGTCAAAAGATAAATCTATGTGGTTGCAATGCACTTTTTCTCATGCTTGTTTAGGGAGGGGATTAGGTCAGTGGTTCACTAGGTCAGTGGTTCCCAAAGTGGACGTCGAGACAATGACAGGGGGTTTCAAGGTGTTTTTCAAAAGTCAAATAAATTTTACTAAACTATTAGAGTCACCATATTTTATCCATAACCCACAGAAGATAAAAAAATAGTAGTTAGTTACATAAACAACAACATGAAAATGAAAAGCTTTTCTTTTTTCATAGAATTGGTGCGTTTACGTTAGATTAACAACACAGCAATAGCGTCAGCTGCAGCAGACCGATTTTATAGCACCAGGTTAAACTTTCTGAAACCTTTATGGCAAACAAACACATTAAAAATAAATACAGGCCACAGCTGAGCCTTGAGGATGATCACTGAGTGGCAGTCTCCAAAATCAAACCAAAAATGGACTTGTGCTGAAAACATTGAGCCCATCAGTCTCATTAGGTGAGGTTAAGCAAATTAATAAATGACTATAAAAAATATGGTTGTTAGACTGTTGCACTTTTTTTGTGTTGTCAATATCCTCGTGTTTATATAGTACTATTATTGTCTATGCAATGTTTGTATATTTATAACCACCTCCAGGAATTTGGGGGTCGCGAGTCACTGACATTGTTATTTTGGGGGTCACAGGCTAAAAAGTTTGGGCACCCCCGCACTAGGTGATCAGTATGACAAACCCTGCCTTCTCATCTTGTGTATAGAAGGACGTGTATCTGATACATACAACAAATGTATTTCAGTTGTTTACTTTTGCAAAAAATTGCAGACAGCGTCCTCTAGTGGATTTGTTATCTAAATATAATTGAAGCAATGTATTTCAGGTTTTGCTAAAATGTAGGCTGAGGCATGTATTTCCAATGAGGCTGAATTGCATCTAAGGGCTTCAAACAGTTTTTGAATGCCTGGCCTAAAGTAAAATACACAAAGAGTTACCTGCATAGCCTCTTGCGTATGATGACTCCAGCAATTACACAAGCCAGGAGGAACACTAGTGAAGGTGTTAGGATGTAAAGACCTGTAGTCTTCAGCACATCGAGCGTCGCATCTGTTTCATTAAGGAAAGTGAATAAAAGAGTGAATCATTATTAGTGCACAACTAATACTAAGATAGTCAATAGAAAACCATATATGATGAGAGACCCCTCACGTTGCAAATATAAGACAACAGATGCTGTGATGTTTCCTCTGGAAAATGCTGCAGAGCAAATCAGTTTCTGTCCATGGTCTTCTTTTGCACCCAGAAAGGTTATAGTGGAATAGGCGACTCGATGAAAACCAAAAAGTGTTTGTCTCCCCTCTGAGACCTGCATGCTCTCGTAGTTCCATGCGATGGTTGGACTCTCCTTCTGACAGGAATGGTGGACGGTACATGTGAAGTTCTGTTCGACGCCCTCAGTGACATCTGCTATTTCAGGCTCAATTGTTATGTTATGGTGAACACCTGAACGAAATAGCATTATTTAGTATTAGTCTCACATTTAAATGGCTAACAGAACACACATCAATTCATGTTTACATTTACTCACATTGTACACGTAAAGCAACAGAAGCTTCAATGTTTTTTCCAGAAACTTTTCCGGTGCATGTCAGCTTCTTCCCATGGTCTTCTGTGGTACCCAGAAAGGTTATGTTGGAATAGGAGACTCGATCTGTACCAGAAAGTGTGTTTCTCCCCTCTGAGACCTGCATGTTCTCGTAGTTCCATGTGATGATTGGATTCTCCTGACAGGAATGGTGGACGGCACAAGTGAAGATCTGTTTGATGCCCTCAGTGACATCTGCCATTTTAGGCTCAATCGTTATTTTTTGAGGAACACCTGAAATTGAGATTAAATCTTGTAACAGGTCCAACCATGACATTTAATATGTATTTATAAGTGACATCTGACAAAGCAGTTCATATTTGTTTACTCACATTCTGAACTTTGTCTTTTTGTAGCTTTCACTGTTGTGTCACCTTGATGCCTTACTGAACACTCAAAAACTGTGTTTTCTGCCTTTACGACACCTGAGCGTGTCAGAGTGATTCTGCACTGACCGTCTAAACTACAGTTATCGTTTGTTTGGTCAGATCCTTCAATACCGTTCAGAATGATGGTTGGTTTGCTGTATGGACACGTGTGGGAAGCTGAACATGTTACTGTGATCTTGTCCCCCATCTTCTCTCCTCCAGAAATACTGATGCTGGGTGGCTGTGGACTCACTACAAATTGAATAATTGTCACATTTAGACAACACTTTCTGATTAACAAGACAAGCAGTGAAGCAAATATGAACAGTTTAATATCTACATACCATAAACATGGATTGTAGAGGTGACATCATAAAATGCATAAGTGCTCGATACAACATTTTCAGGGTCGATCCATGTGTACAATGTCTCTCCATGGTGGGACTGTTCCAGGTTTTTGATCAGCAGACTACAATCACCACTTGATCTTGCATATAAACCTGTTTTTCCTCTGAACTTGTCAATTACTTTATTTGCATTTAAAGGATCATAGACTAAAGGATAACCTCTATAGACAAATTGATACCATACAACTCTGTTTGGCTTTGTGGGTGGGTATAATGTGTAGCTGAAAGAACATGGAATCACCAGACAGGAACCTTTGAGGCCGTGGATTTCCTTTGGCATTCTCACTTCCCATCCTAAAGTACTAAACAGCAGAACCCCTGTGGGACAAAAGGTGAAGAACAGTAATGGCTGAGTGTTCATCTAAACTGACATTTTCAGCATTTAATTAAACTCATATTGTTTTCTGTTAGTGTAGCTAGCTGTGTTGGCTAGAGTTAAATCTGACCATTTATTGTGACAAAACATTCCTAAAAGAGGAAATCAGATACTATACCTTGAAAAAGCAAATGAAGCAAAAGCGATGCATTCATGTTTCTGGGTCAAACATAAAGAAAAACCAAAGTTAAATGTTAATAGTGGATAACATTAATGAATTTGCAGTGTATTAATTATGTCCAGCATCATTTAAAGCGTTAGTTCACTTAATGAACATTGTCATAATCTTTTCACCCTTCGCTTGATCAAAACCTATTTGAACACAGAAGATGTTCTGAAAAATGCTGGTTGCTGGCACCCATCGGCATGAACATTGTGAAATCATTCTACATTTTAGTTGTCAACATGGTTTTGTAAGTTAAAACAACTTGCAATTTCTGAATATGTTAATTAAACAGTAAGTTCTCTCATCAATGTAAAACATTGAACAGGGTGTAAAGTCACTGTCTCAACTTGTCTGTAAGTCGACTTAACTATAGTCTGTCACCTCAACTTGTGTTGTCCAAGCAATTACTTTGCAAGGACAAAATTTGTCCTTAAAAACAGACAAAGGGACCTATCATAAACCCAGTGCAATAAGGTGTAAAACGTGTTTGGCGCGATTTGTTGCCATTTTCAGACCAGCGCAACCCTTATTTTCCCATTTTGCGCCACGTTGTTTAAATAGCAAATCCATTTGCACCACTTTGTGGACTCATGGATGTGCTGGTCTAAAATAGAGGCGTGTTAAGTCGCATTGTTGGCGCGTTGTTATTTTGAGGAACTGGAATACACTGCGCCATTGACCATCTAAAAGCAGGACTAAAGTCCACCGCAGAGCACGTTGGTTATGCACCTTTGTGGGTTCAAACGCTTACACATTTCTTAATGCACACAGGATGTACATTAATACACAAATATCTTTATATATGAAAAACATTAAAGGATTAAAATGTTGCAAAAATTATTATTTTCTACATAAACGTAAAAACCACTTCCTCCATGCCTCATCTCGGGGGGCTTTTTTTAAGGTGATTCATGACAATTTGCAGTAGTGTAATGTTGTTATTATCAGCATTATTTATTATATGCATATTTTTATTTGTTTTAATAAAAACAAGCTTAGATTTGTCCACCTGTTGGGTTTTGGAGACGTATGCATCACCATATGGTGCATAAGAATAGGACGCGTGTTTGGATATAACTCCGTTTTATGACCACACTTCATTATTATTGTTTATTTATTCGTTTGCTGGAAATTAGAAGTTAATTTAGAAATAGTTTTGAAACAAATCTCTGTGCTTAACAAACGAAATTAAATATGTAGGCTAATGGATGTCTTCAGGGGAGTGCGTACAACACCGTTTCCTCATCCACGAAAGTGAAGGAGTAAAGTAAAAACACTAAGTGGTTAGCACTGTCACCACACAGTAAGAAGTGCACAGTAAAAAGCACAGTAAGAGTCCCAGCTGGACCAGGATGTTGAAAGACAATGACAAATAAGCAGAACTTGCAAAGCTTAGTTGAAATAAATGAATGTACATTTAAGTTTTCCAAGTCCAGGTTACTTGAAATAAGTTCAGTCAGGTCCTATCGAGTCAAGCTTCAGTTTATTTTAAATTTATTGCCATACTTTAAGTTTGCATTTGGCAGTATGGCTCTGTTCTAAACTCCCTGTCCTTTTCATGAGCTCAATGAAAGCTCCAGGAAATAGCAGCAGTTTCAGGGGTAACCCTCTCATTTTAAATAGGAGAGTTTAAATAGGACAGCCAAATACTGCAGAACAAAACAAGCTACAATGACAACCCAATGATATTGTTTAAGTTAGCACACGTTGAAAGCAACAAGCAGAGCAGAGGAAAGAAGAGTGCAGTAGTGAGAAATTTAGATCAACTGATAGGAGCTGGGCTTTCCAAATCTAAACTAATAGCAGAGCTTGACTTAGAGGCCTGTCAGAACTTATGCAGAATGCTTCATTAGTAGGATCAACTATTTAAATTGGTCAACTAAACATTTTAAATTGAAAATTCTTAGAGAAATGGGCAAATAAACCTGAACTGAGTCAAAACAAAACAAATTATTTTAAGTTGAGGGAATTTTATAATTTTTTTTACAATACAGTTGTGGTGCAATCTTAGTAGCCACAATATCCTTGTCTGTGAAGCCATTTTTATGCAACGCAATGATGGCTGCACACATTTCTTTGCAGATCACCATGGTTCACAAAGGAAGAACAATGATTTCAAGCACCCTCCTTTTAACATGTCAAGTCTGCCATTCTAACCCAATCAGCCTGACATAATGATCTCCAGCCTTGTGCTCGTCAACATTCTCACCTGAGTTAACAACACGATTACTGAAATGATCTCAGCAGCTCCTTTAATGACAGCAATGAAATGCAGTGGAAAGTTCTTTTCAGGATTAAGTTCATTTATGGCAAAGAAGGACTATGAAATTCATCCGATCACTCTTCAGAACATTCTGGAGTATATGCAAATTGCTATTATAAAAGTTTAAGCAGCAACTTTTCCAATATTTATGTAATTCTCAAAACTTTTGGCCACGACTGTACACCGTAATTGGTTCCCTACTATGGAGGTCAATGGGTGCCTGCAAACAGCATTTTTCTAAATTGTGTTCAACAGAAGAAAGAATCTCAAAGGTTTAGAACCACATGGAGAAAATAAATGATGCAATTTTCATGTTGGGTGAACTATGCCTTTAACTGGCTATCCACCTTTTTCTTTACGATTTGCACAAATCATGTGGTAACTTGTGTTAAAAGGCAAACGGTCTATAAATAAATTTGCAATAAACATGTGTACAATGAGGAAACATTATCCTCACTTCTCAACCACTGAACATCTAAAACAAAAATTAAAATGTAAAAAGAAACTTAACTTAAGCATTAGCAGAATATTTGTAACATCAATAACTCGAACGAGTGATTGTTTTAACACATATATTGTATGCTCATGTCACGGCTATTATTAACTATTAACATGGGACAAAAGAATTGTCCGGTAGTTATAGGAATTGTTTTACTTAGTTGCCTTGACTAATAAATACTTGAACAAAAGTTTGTCATTTCGGTTTGTATGTTTGTTGTAAGTAGAACTGAAAGACTGAAAACTGATAGCTGTTTTCAGCTGCATTGAACTTTAAATGGTACACAATGCTATGCAAACTGAACACACTCTGCTGTAATGGTGGCATACGTGAATTCTAACTTTGAAACCCAAGAGCTGGATTAATAAGTTAACTTAAAAATGTTAACCCAACAGTTAGATTTGTCTATATTAAACCCAAAGTTGGGTTAAAACATCCCAGTTTTTTTTTGTCGAGTAAATTGGTCCAATACATGTACATACAGTACGTATTTCACGGGGACACTAATAGTACAAAATGTAGGCTGTACATTTGGATTACTTACTGTGTATTTTAATGGATGTAATCTAAAGCATTGCCAACCAATGTCCCATGTAAAAGTACCAAGCAATATAACACACAACTAATAAAAGCAGAGGATTGTGCACAGCTAATTCAGCGAGACGGGCAGATAATGATTATTTGCTGTACAAAAAAATAAATAAAATTACAATCCTTTAGAGTGGAGATTCCACAAATGGAAACCATAAACAAAAATAATTAGGACCACCCCTTACCTTCGCAGTGGTCTTTCGTATTTGATTGGGAAACGCAGATTGCAGAATAAAAGAAGTGAAAGAAGAGCAGAGGGTGTTATTGGTAAAACTCAACACTGGTAAAAAAATTATTTCCTTGATATAATTGCGTGTCAGAATGCATCACCCCAACACACTTCTGCAGTGACACTGTGGTCAAATATAGAACTTCCTGACAAGAACACTGCTGTTTGTGACTCTGACAAGAGGGACTGTTTTAAGACCTCTATAAACACAAGTGGTACATTTTAAAGCATGTACAAAACTCCAACCTCTGTGTGTAACAATCAGTTTTGGGTTGGTTTCATTTGCACATTTCCCCGTTTGTTTTAATAAGATTATGTACTAAATGGACTTGGTTTGTTTTCAACACATTGCTATAGGATTCTGCTTGTGGATGACGTTAGTTTTATTTTAAGTGAATGAACTGCATTTAGATCTGCTTCTCCTTGTAACCATTTGTGAAAGAAATAGCTCGAAGAAGCATGATTTGAGTATAGCAGACAAACTGCTAGAAGGGGACAAAAGTGCACAGGGTCCAGAGGCTTGGAAGAGTCCAAACTGAAGCCTGGGGTGGGAAACCTTAGGCTCAATCTCAATTCTATTTTTGTACCACTTCCCCCTGGCCCTTCAAACAGAGTGTGAAGGGGAAGGGCTTCATAATGTACCCCTAGGAAATGGGACAGCACTACAATACCTGCAAACGTCATCATGTCATTGCAATCTCTTAGGTCATAGGAGATCGATGATGGCGACTGCTGTAGTTAATCCAGTTGAGTTATTTTTTTTGTTATTTATCTTTAGGAAATCAATAAAGGCAACAATATCATGTTATCATAATGATATAATGTGGCAATAAGATTGTAACTGTACTGTGCGTTTACACCGTGGTTATATTCATCTATGTAAACACACGATAACATTAACATTATACCAGACACTGTAAAAAGGCCATTCCCAGCCACTAGACTTTTTTGACAGGGTATTCGAGTGTCATCGAGTGTCATCGAGTGTCAGATGTCAAAGTATGTTGTGGGACTGCACAACATACATTTGCATCTCGTTACTTCCGTGTGCAGCCATGCTGCCGTTGTAGCTGGTGTATTCTGGGAAATTTTCTTACCCCTTGATTTCGAGTGTGGTCCTAAAAAATCTGTTTCAAGGGCTATCTATCTAGGCCTACGCCTTCAAGTTAAAGAGAATTGTGACACTCGTGAACGCGCAAAACGAGGGGTAGGGGTAAGGGGAAGGGCTAAGTGGTAGAATTGGGATTGGACCTTAGTCACCACCAGTACCTCTGTGGACTCTTCATTCGGGTCAAAGCCCTTCTGTCTGCCACATCAGGGCCCTTGGTTTGACAATAACACAGCTTAGTACTACATTATCCCTGATATGCCGATTTCTAAGAAGATTTGGTTTAATTACAATCAGTAATACAGCAAAACATTCTCAATTCTGTTAACACCAATGTAAGAACTGTGAAACTGAAAATAGTGTACAGACATTTTTTAATAAATGTGTACAGTACACAATTTGCTATTTAACTCAGCCAGAACTTACAGAATGAATGAACTACAGTGCTTGGCCTTCAGCAGCACTGACCGCTTCCTCTTTCTTAAAGTGGATCCTTCTCTATTCTGGCAAATTGCAAATGCTGACTATTTGGTTATAAGTAAAAAAAAAAAAAAAAAAAAAAAAAAAAAAAAGTGATTCTTCTATTGGGTTTACCAGGATGATTACTACGGTTGGATTGAAGAATAGTCAATGCAATGCTTATGAGTTTGTATAGATAAGTAGTCAATTAGAAATATGGTCTTTTGGGTAATGTGATGAAATCTGGCAAAATAGTTTTTTCTTTCATAGCTTACATTAAAATTGCTTAACATAAATGAAACTTATCAACTGGTCATTTTCAGTTGATTTCAAAACTATGCTTATATTCCACATGGTTGAGAAAAGACAATTTGAGTTAAAGTTTGTCATTTTTCATAGACTAGGCTCAGAATAGGGAAGCATAACAATTTTTTTAGGTGTTCAATATGAGATTAACCCTTTGTGTATTGTTCAAATTGACTACCCTTTCGTTATGTTTGTGGCAGTTTTTGCCCCATTTACTTCCATTATAATGACTTTTTTTATTGCAAAGCCTTGACACCACAATCATGCTTTCTTGATCGTTGGTGGTTTTCCCTGTTGAAAAGAGATAAATATGTCAATTTTAGTGTTCAGTTGGCACCATTAACCCTTTAGATAGTCCTGTGCAAAGAAGTTTCTGGCTTTAATATGTAGTAAAACAGCAGATTATAGTGTGCGTGCACAAGTACACTTACTATGTTCTGAGAGCTGAGGGACTTGTTTTGATTTTCTCACTTATATCAATGGTAAATGCGCAAAGGGCTCTCTTACACTCAAACACAGACTACACTCCATATAGAAGGCAGAAACTAAGCTTTTTTTTGCACTGCAACTGATGATCAACAGTAAAAATAACAAATGTAACCTCTGCCCAACAGGGGAAACCAGCAACAATCAAGAATGCATGATTATATGGTGTCAGGGATGGCTTTGTAATCAAAAAAAAAAAAAATTCATTATAATGGAGGTCAATGGGACAAAAACCACAAACATAACAAAAAGTCAATTTGCCCAGAATGTATTGTTATTGATAAAACATCCAAAAAAAGTAAAAATAAGATTTCACCAAAAATCATTGCATTTGCTGAAAAACTGAAATTTGTGGCCAAATTAAGACAAATTAAAAAAAAAACAAAAAAAAAAACACCATAATGGATGAAATACTCAACAGAAGACAAGGATGAAAAAAGGGCATCCTTGCTCGTGTGATATTGCTTAACTGCATATAACTTCCAACATGAACAATGTATATTTATTTATAGTTATGTTTTCACACAAACATGCTTGAAAGTATCAAGTCATTATAGCACAGCATTAAAAAAGAAAAGAAAAAAAAAAGAAGATCAATACAAGAATAGTGAATACAAGCTTCAAGTACAAAAACAGACTGCGCTTAAATGACAATCCTATGTATTTATTTTGAGGATATAAAAAATGCCTTAAGATTATAACCTAATAGTATAATATTTGAAGAAAAGAAACAAAGACATTCTAAAGGACAGTCAAAAACATTTTAGGGCAGGATTTTGCTATTTTCCACAGGTTAATAATAAATATACTCAATGAGACTGTGGCTTATTGAAGTGCAATAAGCGGTGGTGGAAAGGCACAGAAAACATATGCTGCAGATTATGAAGGGTTAAGTTAAATGAATCTTGAATTGAGAAATGTTTATTATGGCATTCGGACACAGAATAAGCATTATTTTGCTGTGTGACATACTATGTAATGATTTTAAGAATCAAAGAATGAATTAAGAGAATAAATCGTCCTTGATTGTGATAAGAGTACAATAAAAACATCCTGTAAGCTTCAGACCGTAACATTTATTCGTAAGTGTTTTATCTTTTATCAAAATCAATAGGTTTATATTTAGTCTCAGTAGGAAATACTAGTACATCTGCATTATTTTCACAGTAGGTGCATAAATGAGAAATATAAAAGGATTACTACAGCAACTAAATATATTAGGCCTAAGTTTTTTGTTGTTGTTGTAGAAAACATTATTTAAAAATGACCAATTTGTGTATGTGGTGAATGATGCGGATATGTAAATGTGTTTCTTTTCTAACTGGTGAACTTCTGTCTCTAACTTTCAGACTTCCTATTTCAGGAAGTCTCTAACTTAAGAAAGGTACTGATGTCATTAACACCTAGCATGCACTGATCTATTAACACCCACAGAACATATGCAGTATTATTATGGTATGAAGCATGAATATAATGCACAGTTATATGACCTATGACCAATTCCACACAGGGTTTCTGTGGGTTTAGCAAAGAAAGACCTTTTAGAATCTTTCAGAATTAAATTTAAGACATACAGGGATTGGACAATGACACAAACCTGGTTTTAGACCACAATAATTCATTAGTATGGTGTAGGGCCTCCTTTTGCAGCCAATATAGGATCAATTCATCTTGGGAAAGACCGATACAAGTCCAGTGGCCAGAGGGATTATGAGATATTCTTCTTGCAGAATCGTGTCTATGTCACTACATGAGGGTGATGTTCAACTTCACTTTCATGTTCATCAAACCTCTCTGTCACCAGATCACTTGCTGTGTGTATTTGTCCATTCTCATCCTGATTTACAACACTGTCTTCAGGATACCATGTTTGAACCATTGGGAACCATCAAGAATGGTTTGGTAGTCCTTGGCAGTGAAGTGGCAATCTAGCAAGTCATGGGCATAGGGAATGCCATGATAACGCAGCCCAAACCATCACTGATCCACCCCATGACTTACTCTGGGCATGCAACAGTCTAGATGGAACCCTTCTTTGGGGCTTCTCCACACCGTAATTCTCCCGGATGTGAGAAAGACAGTGAAGGGGACTCAGAGAGCGCCAACAATTTGTCCTCTTTTTTACCTCAGATATGTCACCCATAATGTTGCACAAGCCCCTAAATACAAATCAAACACAAGAAGAAAAGTATAAACAGCTATACTGTGGTTCTACTGCAGTATAGAACTAGGGATGCGGAGTCAACTCCAAGTCAATTTCACGACTCTCAAAGGAAAAACCTAAACAAAATGTAAAGATACAACAAAAACTTTTTTTAATCTATTTTTGTTTAAAGAAATGTTTTTTAAAGATTAAAGTAAAAACAACGTTTACATAAGAAAATAAAATAAGCTTACATATTGATATTTATGGCCTCACAGTGGCGCAGTGGGTAGCACGTTCGCCTCACAGCAAGAAGGTCGCTGGTTCGAGCCTCGGCTGGGTCAGTTGGCGTTTCTGTGTGGAGTTTGCATGTTCTCCCTGTGTTGGCGTGGGTTTCCTCCGGGTGCTCCGGTTTCCCCCACAAGTCCAAAGACATGCGGTATAGGTGAATTGGGTGAGCTAAATTGTCCGTAGTGTGAGTGTGAATGGGTGTGTATGGATGTTTCCCAGAGATGGGTTGCAGCTGGAAGGGCATCCGCTGCGTAAAACATATGCTGGATAAGTTGGTGGTTCATTCCGCTGTGGCGACCCCAGATTAATAAAGGGACTAAGCCGAAATGAAAATGAATGAATGAATGAATTGATATTTATTCAATATTACTGTACATATTTCTTCAAAATAGACTTCCAAATACACTTTACCACTTCATTCTGCTTAATGCTGTATGTATTGTTATGGTATCTAAAATAAAAAATTTTATTTTTATGTATTATGGGGTTGTTCGAGAAGAAGAAGTCTGGGATAGTATTATATAAAATGATTTGTTTACTTTAAGTAAAAGAATTGTCAGTTGAATTTGCTTTGTGTTGAAAAACAGACATCCTGGTGCCTTTTGTGTATTTACTAGGTTATTTCAGGTTAGAGTATTACAATGAGTTGTAAAATGTTGAATGACATTCTGTCACTTTCATTAAAATACATGCTACAAGTTGGGGATGTTTTCATCCACTCTGGGGTGATTTTGAGTCTTAATTTGACCATAACTTTGTGTTTCAGCTAGCAAAATGATTTTTGGTGACAAAACCTATTTAAAGAAAATGCTTTAAAATAATAATAACTTAAAAAAACTCAACAATACACTCTGGGCATATTTACTACCCTTTTGCTATGTTAGAAAAGAAAACACATTAAAATAAACTGCTATAAAAATTAAGTATTTTTTTGTTGCATAAATCTGTTAATCAATCTCAGTCCTGATCAAAACTACTAAATTGTTTAGAAAATTACAGGATTTCAACTCTTTAGTTGGCAAATGTATAAATGATGTCACTGATTTGGTAACAATAACATATTCAGAAAATGTATATGTTTCTATCGTGCTGCGTCTGGTGCAAACAGCCAAATTGCGTATCACTGCAAATCTTGTCACATTGTGCGTTGTTAGGACAGGGTGTTACAATGTAACGTGCTCACCTAATGCTTACTTTTGTAATATTTATATTATTTGCTAACGAGTGACCCCCTCGTGAGGAAATCTGCCTCTCATTTTGGAGGCTGCTATTCTCCACCGTAGGTTGCATTTTCAGTGGCAGAAATTGCACTTTTAAATACATTTAAATACTGTTATACATTTCTATGCAAATATTTCAGGTGCTAAAATAAAAAAAGAAAATAAAAAGTTATTATTGTTAAAATAAAAGCATAAAACAAACCGAAAAAAAAATCAACTAACAATAAAAAAAAAAAAAAATGATTTCAATGAAAACAGAAAAGTTATTTTATTCCACATAAATGTAAATGCTAAGGAGAAATCTTCATTTTTGTTTCATACTTGGAGAGCCTTTATCACTGAATGAAAGAAATTAGCTGTTTTCCACCAAGACAACCCAGGGTGCTGAAATATATTATTGGCTAAACTGGCAATGGGTGGTTTAAAAGGACCAAAACAAAGACAGACATTCTAACATGAAACTTTGTTTAATGACGTTAACATAAATATGTTCGTTTAGCATGTTTCTTAAATATATCTGCAAACATATTATGGTATTTTTAGGTTTTAAAAGTCAAAAACTTACAGCACCTTTAAAATATTTTTCTAGGTACCTTGTGTTCTTTCATTTCATCTTAAGCAATAGTATTCAATAGTAGTGTTGTTGGATATGTTCATATCTAATATAATCTTACAATTTAATCCATGCTGGGTGTCACTTACTGTGTTATAACATAAGATGTCATTAAGAATCAGTGCGCATCAGTTCTTCAAGGAGGCAGGGCTCTTCTTCCTGAAGAATAACAATGAATTTAACCTTTGCAGTCACACCACTTGAATACACAGTCAAATCTTTCTCATAACCTACTGACTGGTTAAATTAGTCTGTGATTTCAGAATATAATTCTTCATGAATTATTCTCTGACAACGCTCTTCACATATTTAACCCTTTCAATGAAAGTCAATCTGTGTGCATCAAAAAAATTATTTTATCTCAGAATTCGGTTGCGTCTCATCTTGGACTTGCCCAAGTGGGCAAGTTCATCTTTCCATTTAGTGGCAGTCCACACAAACTTCTTGTCTTCCTCTCTAACGAGATTAATTTGTATTTCATCGCTCTGAAGCTTCCTGACCTTGAAGAAGCTTGGCTCAAAGTTTGTTCTGAATGAAATGCCCTCTACAGGATGGACAGATGCACCAGGAACCTCGAGGAGATAGAGTTTTCATCCAAAATTGCCTGTTAGGTCTGGGGTGGCTGATAAAAAGACTTGATCTGTTATTCTGCTCAACTTTTTCTTTTGAGCAAGTATCATTCACTGGGAAAAAGTAGATATGACAAATATTAGGAGAATATTTATAGCGCATGTATAAAAGAATATTACAGTGTTCTTCCCATTTCATTATCCAGTTTATAAGGAGAGTTGTAAGAGAGAATGATGGTTGTAGTATTTTAGCATGATAATGGCTGAGCTCTACAGAATGTAAAGATATTCCTTCATCTCTCTTGCTGAGGAGCTTGATGGCGCCAGTGAGTGCAGGGTCTGACTCTGCTAAATACATGAGGCAGATGAGACTCCTCCAGTTTCCCTGAGATCACATTCACATCGAGCACAGGACCGACTCCCTCACACGGTCTCTCCGGTTCTGCATTGAGAAAATGTCCATCCACTGCCCCGGCATTCTGATCCTGCTGCACTGGAATTGACCCACTAGAGGGTTGATCCTGAACTTTGAGCCTCCTCTATCTCTACGGATTAACAGCTCCACCTGAACCCACTGATCTGAATCAGCAATGTCAACGACAAGACTGACACACTTAGAGCGGTTGAAGGTTTTGTCCAGATGGTTTAGAAACGATGTGCTGCATAAACAAAATAAAAAGTAAGTAATAACCGTGATAGTAAATGGATAAAAATGTTTTTAAAAAGATGACCTCACTTTTAACTTTTCTAAAGCTTTTGGTTTGAAGTGAATCTCCATTTTTTCATTACAGCTGCAACTCAAGTCAACTTCTCCGTACTGGTCAGTGGGTTCACTGCACTTGATCCTAGAGAAAAGACAGAGGAAATCAGAATTGTAAAAATATGTAGTATGTCTCATTATTTTGCTTGAAGTTTTTGTAGGTCTTGTCCATTCTGCCAGAAAAGAATGTTTAGACAAAATATAGCATAAAAAGGAAACCATGCTTGTTGACTATGGCTCAATTTTAAAGGTGCAAAATGTAAAACACAGTGGTTGAACTAGGTACTGCACTCAAAGCACATTGTCACTATGCGCCTCCTGACAACTCCATGCAAGTGCAGGTTGCCAGATTGATGACACCAACAGAAGCGAGGCTGACTATCGAGCCTAAAGGCTGATTGAGGGCTTATTTAATCGTTCTAACTAAAAGCTACGTCATGCGATAGGAGTATTTTCCAAAGTAAAAGGAGTTTTTGTTCTAGCCAACACCTACAATTTCTATTTTAAAAATGGCTTCTATTTCTTGCTGCTGAATAACTGATAGCTAAGACAATGATCACCTCAGGCATAACTCATTGGAATAAGTGTAAACCATTAGTGTTTACCATTTCATTGGGAGTGCAGTGGGTGGTATTTAAACATTTGTCACATCGCATCTCGCGTTTGTTAAGGACAAAATGCTTGTCGCTGAAATCAAGTCGTGTCGCATGTTATGTTAGGACAGGGTGTGAGGCACTTGACCAAACAGTGCACACAGCTGCCTCCTGACCAATCAAAGCACACGGGGCCACCCGACCAATCAAGAGCACGTCAGCTTCCTGATAAATCAGTGCACATACGGCCCATCAAGAGCACGTCAGCTTCCTGATAAATCAGCG
>CAIGQW010056839.1:5084232-5135700 GCA_903798125.1 Danio choprae | reverse complement strand
AGAGAGAGAGAGAGAGAGAGAGAGAGAGAGAGAGAGAGAGGATAATCTAGTTTATTTAAAACGCAGCACATCCTCATATATAAAAATAAATGCATGTTTAATTCAACATTCACTCCACCATCACGGTATGGAAAAGCGACCGAATGCATCACAAAAACTCGTTTAAACATTCTGAACAAACTGTAGTGTAACAGTTACTCGTTTACGCTAAACATAAAGCACAACTCAATTTTTACGTGCTAAACTTTGCTCTACTCAAAATGGGCCGCATGTTAGCATCACCGCTAAGCATCACCGTTAATCAACAACAAAAACGAACATACCTTTTTAAAGCTGCTTAACAGACGGGTTTCAATCTCCTGGTGTGACTTTGTAGATTCAGGTGTGTCCAGATTCATCCCAAAAAGCGATTTTGAAGGTAAATGGTGTGGAATCCCATCGAGAGTTTGTGCGTTTGTTGTTATTAGCACAGAGGACATCACACTAGCGAACTGGCAAACTGAATAACCATCAGATGCGTGTATTTATACTCCCAGAATGAACAGCATGCCCACCTGCGCGCTGACGTCACTACACCCATCCCCCAGAACCAGAACACACCCTTATAGGTTGTTTTCAATCACGTGGTTCTGGTAACGCGCGAAATTCAAATATGATCCTTATATCATGAAGAGGACCGAGTTTTCTTCTGAACGAATCTATATTTGCCCGTCATCGAGGAGACAGATACTGTACAAGCTATTACATTACATGAAAAAAAAAAAAAACTATATTGTTTGGAAGCATACTATAGAAAGTAAGTTTAATTACTTGAATTAAACTGCCGTAGTAATTATATTGTTGCTGTGGTACGACAAAACTGTAGTAATAAACAAATTAATCAATAAGCTTCGGTGAAACAAACATCACTACTTGCTATACACTTTTTATACACATATACACTTATTTAACAACATACTTTACATGCCAATTTGCACATAACAGCTGCTAATATACCTGTACATACACTTGTAAATTTGCATTCACTACTTCTATTTTTTAAATATATTTATTATCTGTTTTGTGCTGTCTCTGTAATTCTGTTGCACTGTAAAGCTCTCGAAAGCAAATTCCTCGTATGTGTAAATATACCTGGCAATAAAGCTCTCTCTATGCTATAATTATACATCACAATGCACCACAGTTTACGCTAACGTTACAGTGTTTATTACAGTTTATCAGTTTACTATGCTGCAGTATTCTGTAGCATTCATTAACAAAGAGTTGTACGCATTATACTCTTTACTATGTGGTTCAAAAACATGTTTATTATAACTTATATTATACATTTTTCCCCATGAGAATACCTCCCAGACATCACGAAATAACAGATGAAAGCATACAGAAGTGTGGACGCATAGTCTTCATTATTATTTATTTTTTGTTAGGGGTAAACAGTGCTCCACAATAATAACCGTCTGGTTTTGTCGCAAGGTTTGCGTTTCTTTTTTGTTCGGTCGATGCATTTACCGTCAACAAACATTCACCGCTGCTGCACATCTTGATGTTCACGTTACGGTTGTTTATTCCACCAAAACGCCAGTGAAGACATGGATTATTGCAAAACAAGACGGAGATTTCATGGCAAGGTACATTATTTATATTCTCCTGGATTTTGTGCAGGTGGGGTGGTGTTTGCATCTGATTTTTATATAACACAATAACATATTTACAAACATAGCTAGACCTGTATATCTTTATTGGTGCTGTCAAACAAATTATCGCGTTCAACTAAAGTTTGTACACATGGAGGTATTGAATGAATGTTGATTACATGCCGCCTTTTCTTCCGTTTTCAGCCAGTTTCTTGAACTTTCCCCTCTTTATGAGCAAAAACATTTGGAAGTCTATAAAAGCTGTTCGGCATTTCTTATATTGGTCGATTTAAATCATTAGAAACAACATAAAACAGAAACATTTTGATGTTCTGATAGCGATTCCTATGTAGAAAAATCACTTCCAGCCCTCCGAGTCTCGAGCGTCATCAATGACGTCATGTGAAAACAACCTATACCGATAAGTCAAAAAAAAAAAACTCGCCATTGTTATGGGAGCTATAAGGCCAGACAGAATCTGCGGACATTTTATGCTATTTCGGCAGAATTTTGTAAAAACCTGCGGATTTATGCGGAATTATATTGGGAGTATCATAACTAAAAACTTAATATATGAAATAAAAAATAATACATTTAAAATTTTAATTTAATGTTTACAATGCAAATCCATCTGGATCCACTTATTTGGTAAACAAAGCAAGTCTCTTATATAATAGATCTACTAAAAGACAGAAAATATTACTTTACAAAGTGTATTGTAAATAAATCAAATGAACATTTTCATATTAGTCGATATTATTACTGAAATTAATTTAAAAACTGAATAAATATAAATTTACACACATTTACACAAGTAAATAAATAGACTTAATGATGGGCTAAAAATTTCATGTGGGCCTAGCTATAACATTACTATGCTCTTTAAAAAAAAAAAAACAATCGTCCCCCTCCTAAAAAAGCGTATTTTTCTGACCCGGCATACGTTTGTACAGTAGGTCAAATTAGTTTTTCTAATAAAAAAAAATAGAAATTACAAAATAAGGTCTTTTTTTCGAAAAGGTTGTTACATTGTCCTCTGTAATCTCTTATTGGAATAATATAGAGAGATATGAAATGGGAAAAAATATGGTCTTTGCAACAGAAATATTCATTCATTCATTCATTTTCATTTCGGCTTAGTCCCTTTATTAATCTGGGGTCGCCACAGCGGAATGAACCGCCAACTTATCCAGCATATGTTTTACGCAGCGGATGCCCTTCCAGCTGCAACCCATCTCTGGGAAACATCCATACACACCCATTCACACTCATACACTACGGACAATTTAGCTTACCCTCACCTACTGCATGTCTTTGGACTTGTGTGGGAAACCGGAGCACCCGGAGGAAACCCACGCCAACACGGGGAGAACATGCAAACTCCACACAGAAATGCCAACTGACCCAGCCGAGGCTCGAACCAGCAACCTTCTTGCTGTGAGGCGAACGTGCTACCCACTGCGCCACTGTGAGGCCTGCAACAGAAATATTTCCTCACCAATAAGGTCAAAGAAGTATTTTTTAAACGAATCAAAGAACTTTATCATATTAAACAATTTGTAAATAAGTTTAATTCTAATATTGATGTAAAATGTTCATTTTGTCTGTTTCATACTGAAACATTCATTCATTCATTCATTTTCATTTCGGCTCAGTCCCTTTATTAATCTGGGGTCGCCACAGCGGAATGAACCGCCAACTTATCCAGCATATGTTTTACATATGCTGCGGATGCCCTTCCAGCTGCAACCCATCTCTGGGAAACATCCACACACACCCATTCACACTCATACACTACGGACAATTTAGCTTACCCAATTCACCTATACCGCATGTTTTTGTGGTTTTTGTGGAAACCGGAGCACCCGGAGGAAACCCACGCCAACACAGGGAGAACATGCAAACTCCACACAGAAAGGCCAACTGACCCAGCCGAGGCTCGAACCAGCGATCAGCGACCTTCTTGCTGTGAGGCGAACGTGCTACCCACTGCGCCACTGTGAGGCCCATACTGAAACAGTTTTCATTTATTTTGGCATTGTAATTATGTTGTACAATTTTGGAAACATATTGGATCATTTATTTATGATAATATACAACAAGAACATGCAAACTCATTCATTAATTTTCTTTTCGGCTTAGTTTCTTTATTAATTTAGGGGTCGCCACAGCGGAATGAACCGCCAACTTATCCAGCATATGTTTTACGCAGCCGATGCCCTTCCAGCTGCAACCCATCACTGGGAAACACCCATACACTCTCATTCACACACATACATTACGGACAATTTAGCTTACCCAATTCACCTATAGCGCATGTTTTTGGACTGTGGGGGATGCATCATGCTTATAACAACATGGTGCATCAACTGTACCCACTTTATCACCGTGTATATTTTCACAAAATAATATCTAATCCTTTTAATATTAATTTTAGAAAACATTTGTCCATTACTAATAGACTGTTGAAATAATCACAAATATATTTTAAAAACCATAAGTTCCATAACGTGTTTAAACGTGACTTATATCCTATTATCACAATACAACTAAACAGTATGTAAAGCAATAGAACACCAATCCGGGCACAGTTGACAGTGTGTCTCAACCCTGCCCCCTTGACACACTTGCATGTTTCTCTACATCACAGATGTCAATTTCAGTTCCTGGAGGGCCGCAGCTCTGCACAGTTTAGTTCCAACCCTGCTCCAACACACTTACCTGTAGGTTTCAAACACACCTGAAGGACTCAATTAGTTTGATCAGGGGTGTTTAATTAGAGTTGGAACTAAACTGTGCAGAGCTGCAGCCCTCCAGGAACTGGAATTGACACCTGTGCTCTAGATTATGAAAAAACCTTGCATGGCACAATGTCTATTTTTAGAGCACAGAGTAACGTTTGCATTGATATACATCATGTTTAACAGTCAGGAAAAAATCGTAACCTATTCATTGTGCAAAAAAAAACCTTTTCCAATATCTTCGATGTGGAAAGACGCACACCTTTCAAATTTATCACGATAAAAGAGAATGCTAATATGCACGAGCAGAGCAAAAATTACTGCAAATTTTTTCTGTGGACACAAGTTGTTTAAGGTGTTTCAACTGCACCCATGTCTCAAATGTACTCAGCCTACCCTACCCAGTACTCAAGCATCAAAGATATATATTAGGAAGATATTTAGGCTATTTTATGATTTTTAAGACGTTGTTTGTAGGCTCAATTAGGGTGTTTTTTCTTTGTTGATTGACTGCTACACTTCTTTTAGTTAAATATTTTGATAATAAATTGCTGTTTTAACTTTCTCTCTCTAAGATTGCAATGCAATTTTCACTATTACCCCTAGTGTTTACCTTTATCGTTGTATTAATTCCTAAAATGTTGAGCAACCTTCCTTGATATGTCAATCCTACAAATGTAGACCGCTATGCAATAAAACACATTTATAAAATTCTGCTTTATTATTATTATCATTTACAATCTTGAATAAACAAAAATATAAAGATGTGAGCAAATTGCATTTGATTTATAGAAAGTTTTAAAGAAAAGCATGGCAGAGTACAGAAGAAACAGTGTTAACAAAATCAATGTGAGTATTAAGCATCTTGACTTACTGAAAAATACATCTGACTCAAACAGTGCATTTACTGGGATGTATATGTATTGAGTTTAAATAAAATGTGTTGAATCCTCTTTTTTTGCATTATTATAAGATGTTTCCATACATGTTGAGATCGTCTACATTGGTGTATTCAGCCTCATAATCATAATGGCCCTAAATATTTCAGAAAAAAAGAAAATATTAGGATACATTTCAAGACTGTATTTGAAAGCACAGAATCTAAATATATTTACCACAATTTACTAATAATGGAAATAAGTAATATACTCACTGAGATTGGTCTTTGCTCACTGTGATGGATAGTTTAAAAATACAAAACCAATATATGCATTTATCATGGCAGCAGTTTTTGAAGTGGTGTGTTAAATTACATCGGGTCAATATAGACTCAATATAACAAATGTCTCAAATGCACTATACCTCTTTGGTGATGGCATACGAGGTTTGGAGAAAGGCTTGTTTTCTGATATTGCGCATACATTTAATCTGTGTAAAAAAATGTTAATTTAGGCAGTGGCAAATATGATGGAGCAAATATTTAATCTGAACGTGTAACGTCAACAAAAGTAAACCATTTGTTTGGGTTACATGACCGTAGTGTTAAGTAAAAGTGTAATCAACAATAAACACATAGTTAATATAGAGCACATAAAGACTGTTACGTTCCACGTATGTTTTGTGGCATTTTGTGTTTGTTTTCTGTTTCGCTTTCTCTTCTCTTTCCCGTTGTGCATTCTGTCCTGCCGTAGGTGTGCGACCATTGGTCGAGAAGGCCGTCACTCATCAATATGACGCCACTCGGCGCACCAATCAGGAGCTGGTCCGCCGCATTTAAAAGGCGTTCGCTTGCGCTGTTCAGGAGGAGCACCTGTCAAACAGCCTGTTCTTTTGTGTTCGTATTATTTTTTGTTGTTTAATTTGTCTCTCGTTTAAGTGCTTTATTGTTAAGACAAGCTTTTGTAGCTAAATTTACCCGATTATTAGTAGGTTGAACGATCTTTTTGAGAGTTGGTTGATCAGATGAGCTTTTGTGTTGCTAATTGCTAACAGTGTGTACTTTACGAGAGCTTTAGTAATTGTGAGTAGGATAGTTTTTTGTGTTAGTTAGTTTATGGAGGAGTTGCCACACCTGTAATTAGTATACGTGAATCTTAAGCGTTGCATACGCTAAAGATTACGGTTTTGCTTCTATATTTTTCTTTGGCTAGTTAGTTTAGTGGGTTGAGGTTTAGTTAGATTGCTTTGTTATTTATTCCTTTGTTTTGGCAACACTCCTGTTTTTCGTTTGATTCGGTCATTTAAATTACATTCTAAATTCATATATTCATTGTTTAATAAATTTTTATTTTGGTTACACATATCTGTCGTGGCTTTTCTTATTTTCACCCAGCACCAGTAGAAACTCACTTAATGTCACATCTCATCCAATGTAACAACATAAACACGTACCATGACAATAATGTCAGTTACTTTGTGTATTTTTGCACCACTCTTCACTGGCAGTAGAACCGATTCAGTGACACTCAATTCTTCGAGCACGTTTACATGCACACCAATACACAAATAACTCATAAAAATCAGTTTACATGCAAACCAACAACCTGGCAATGCAAGTAAACCACACTTGTCACAGCATTGAAAAATGCCCACCATTAAAATTACTGTACATTCTACATTGAACATAGAGCTTGTTAACTACTGGAGATAAGACTTTAGTGCAAATTTGTGCTGTAAAATACAGCGGTTAAAATTACTCATTGGATTTATTCCCTTTTTTAAGGTAAAGGTTTGGAAACAATTTATTTGGCTGAATTTAAACAAAATTAAACATAACTAAATTGAATTTGTTTGTTTAAATTCAGCCCATATAAAATGTTTGCAACAATTTTGCAAAAATATAAAAATGTTTTCAGTGTAGCTAGTTTAGTAATTAATCAAACTTATTTATTAATTGATGTACTTGCCTGATATCACTCCTGTTTCCCCTGTTGTTCCAAGCTGCTCTTCCTTCAGATCTACTAAATCGCCTAGTGAAGAAATTTGAAGGTTACTCTCAGGACCAAATACAAAGATACAAAGAAGAACTCTGTATAAAAAAAAAAATTAAATAAAAAAAAAGCTCAAACCTTGAAAATCTGTTCCAGCGTGATCTCCTACATCACAAAATAAGATGTATTAGACATGTTAAACATGAATCAATAGGTTTTTGACTGAATTAAAGCATTAGTTCACGCAAAAATAAGAAAATTCTGTTTTATAATTACTCACACTCATGTCATTTCTATCTTCTGAGACATTAGTTCATCCCACGATACATAAAAAAACAAACAAATCCAATCCAAAACACTGTCAAAAGCATTCCATGTTACTCAAGTGGTTAAACCGAAAGCTCATACCAAGCTCCATGAACAATTTCGTAAAATTGACTGTTCACCTATGTCTCCTGCATCAGATTAGGGGGCATGTTAACTACGTCACAATACGACACTTGTGTGTTGCACTAGCAATACTCTAATGACAAAATGTTGTACAGCCCATAGTAAACACACACCCTAACAACTTGATGTGGGATATAGGCATATTTACAGGGTTTTTTGGCACTCTGGGAGCTTTGTAAGATTACAACTGAAGCACTGAAGTCACATGAAATGTTTTTGGTTCCCTTTCTAGACTGAACATTTTGTGACCATTGATACCTATGGGAGGATGAGAGCTTTCGGATTTCATCTTAAATATCTCAATTTGTAGTTCAATGATGAATGAAGTCCTCAGAGACTTGCATGATAGTGAGTAATTAATAACAGAATTTAAATTTTGGGGTGTTTTTACACCCTTTAATAAGAATATAATTAAAGAAATGAATATGTTATTCATACCTCTCTTCAGATTGTGTATGCGACTCTTGAGCACCAACAACTGGTTGTCTACAATTAATAATGAGCATTTGAGATGCTAGAAATCCTCAATAAAATGAAATATTTCTAAACTCAATAAGACTTACCGCTGTCGCCTCTTGTATATAATGAATCCAGCAATAATGCAAGCGAGTAGGAACACAAGTAATGGAGCAAGTATGTACACCCCAACACTCTTCAGTCCAGAGTGCACTGGGTCTTGCTCATTAAGGAAATTTGCTAAAGCAATAAGACATTAATATTAGTGTGCACTTAAAAATATCATGATATTCCAAAAGGCCAGTGATTGCTAATATTTATGTTCATGCATGCACAGATCACTTACTCTGTGCATTTTTGTCCTTCATAGTCGCCACTGTTATGCCACCATAATAGGTTACTGAACACTCAGTAGTTGAGCTTTCTGTTTTAGCGACACTAGTGCGCGTCAGAGAGATTTTCCACAGGCCGCCTTCAATGTGCTCATTGTCTATTTGGTCAGATCCTTCAATGCCCTTCAGAATGAGGTTTGGTTTGCTGTATGGACACGTGTGGAAAGCTGAACATACTACTGTTATAGTTTCACCCGGCCTTTCACCTCCATAAATATTAATGCTGGGCGGCTGTGGACGTGCTGCGAAAATAGCAAAACATGCCACAAATTAGGCAAACACAGTAGTAACATAACTATCTATACATTTGTTTTAATGCCATATCAACAACACTGGCTATATGCACGGCAAAACCTATACTTAATATACAACATATAACATGCAATCATATCCGTTTCTTAATGAACATTCATTATACAAAAAACAAACGAACAACAACACTGAGAAGAGTCATGTAATACAGTAATATAGTATTAGGGCCTATATTATTTTCTATTTACATTAATAACTTGTGCGACAACTTTCCAAATGCCTTTTATTATCTGTATGCGGATGATATAGCGATTTATTGTTGCTCTCCTTCACTTCTTCATGCCATACAATCTTGTAGTTTGATTAATGATAGCTATTCGAAAATTCGACACATTTTTGAACATTTCCCTTTAAATAATTCCTGAATAGGGCCTCACGGTGGCGCAGTGGGTAGCACGATCGCCTCACAGCAAGAAGGTCGCTGGTTCGAGCCTCGGCTGGGTCAGTTGACGTTTCTGTGTGGAGTTTGCATGTTCTCCCCGTGTTGGCGTGGGTTTCCTCCGGTTGCTCCGGTTTCCCCCACAAATCCAAAGACATGCGGTATAGGTGAATTGAGTAGGCTAAAATTGTCTGTAGTGTATGTGTGGGAATGGGTGTGTATGGATGTTTCCCAGTGATGGGATGCAGCTGGAAGGGCATCCGCTGCGTAAAACATGTGGTGGATAAGTTGGCGGTTCATTCCGCTGTGGCAACCCCAGATTAATAAAGGGACTAAGCCGAAAAGAAAATGAATGAATGAATAAATCCTGAATAAAAACTAATATCTAATATCATTTAAAAATACACATATTACAATATTTTATCATCAAAATATTCGTAAACTAGTCACAAATGTTTTTCTTCCTCTTTCAATAAATATGAGTGTATTTGAAATCTTATGTGTTTTAAGAAATGACTTACCATCCACTAGAATTGTAGAGGTGACATCATAAAATGCGTAAGTGCGCCATCCAACATTTTCGGGGTCGATCCATGTATATATTTTCTCTCCATGGTGGGAGTGATCCAGGTTTCTGATCAGCAGACTACAATCCCAACTTGAGTTTCCATATAAATCAGTTTTTCCTCTGAACTTCTCAATGACTTCATTTGCATTTAAAGGATCATAAACCACAGGATAACCTTTAGAGACCCACTGATACCACACAACTCTGCCTGGGTTTTTGGGTGGGTATAATGTGTAGCTGAAAGAACATGGAATCACCAGACAGGAGCCTTGGAGACCACGAATGTCTTGTGGCATTCTCACTTCCCATCCTAAAGCAGCTGTAGGACAAAACATTGGACAACATTAATGGTTTAGCATTACAAGTTACATTTTTATCATCACTATTATTACTACTACTACTAGTATTGTCAGTATTCATGTTAGTATTGGTATCTGTGTGAGAATTGTTTTAATTGTTACTTATTTCTGCTGTACTTTTATGCACATATTGTTTCTTATATAGGGAATAACTGACGTCATTGAATGCGTGAACTTCACACTGTATAATTCAATGGACAGGAGTCAATTATTCTGCTTCTACGGTGATCAGAGATAAAGACCTTGCTCAGATGTTGTATTTCAAGACATTTGTCAGGTTTTTAACCCTAAAACAGTTCCTGCGTGTAGTTACACATCTCATCTGTTGTTTTATTTTTAAATATTAATCTGTTGAGCAACTGAAATCATTCAGAGTAGTGATACATTATGTCAGGAAAAATTATTAGAAAATAATGTACACCATTAGTGGTGATTCAGTCACAAATTGAAGTAGAGACTATTAATAACACGTAATAAATATAACATATTCTACATTCCTAATCCTACCTAAACATCTAAACTTCTCTACTGCCATACGAACTATTAATAAGCAGCAAATTAGGTGTTTTTTAAAGGCAAAAGTCATTGTTAAATCAGCTGGTCAAAAGCAAGAACTGAAACTTATAATTAAGTGACCAACTTAATGAATAAATTAACAGAAATATAGAAGTTAAGGAAAGTAAACACTGTACCTTGGAAAAGTAAATGAAGTAAGAAAAGTCCTGTCATACTCGCAAATGATTGCAGTATTATTCGAATCAGTTGAAATGTCGATAGCAGGCAATAGTGTGTCCTATACAGGAGGGAAATGCCAGTTTATGTATCTTCACCAGTCTAAAGGGAAGTTGTTCTTTTACTTGATCATTTTACTTGATCTGTTTAGTTGTCTTCAGCTTTGTCATTAGAAACTACCAAACTCAGAAGTGAAAATGTCTTTTGTTTAAATTTAACATATTGTTTCCTCTTTCCTCTTCTATCATTCTTCATTCAACACGATGATTGGGGAACAATCTAGAATTAAGCACAGCAAACTATGGAATTCATTTAGTGAAATGAAAGCTTAAACCCTAAAGTATCAACATTTTTCCAATTCTTCATGTGGCTTTATATAAACTATAAAAGTACTTTCATTTAACTTTAAACAATTAGTGAAATGTATTTTTGAAACTGGAAACAGTAAGTTGGCTTTTTTCTCTCATCATAATTCACTTTTCGAATAGAAGTAATTTTGTTTTCATAAAAGATTGATTTAGCTGCTTAATAGTGTTGGAAGGCCAACCAAGAGAGAAAAGAAATTAAACTTCAATATAAACTGAAGACTCAGAAGCAGACTTTTATCCATTTATTTTAGTTTCTAAAGATGAAAAGTCCAGATTTTTGGAAACCTTTACTTGGTGGTTACCCTAAATAAACCAAGTCCACCTGGTCCAAAGTGCAGATGTTTTTGAAGAGAAGCTAAAATAATAATAATAATTATTATTATTATTTTCACCAGTTAACAGTCTGGCTACTGTGTTTTTGGACCATATGCTATTGTGCCAGTGAAAATGCGAAAGACAGAGGTTTACAGAATTAAAACTGTGTTGTTATTAGGTTACAGATATTTCATACATTGTATATGATAGATCTGAAAGTGTTTTTAGCACGCAATAGTTGAGTGTTTAACCACTTGCTCTCTGCCCCTCTCCGAGACCCACGGGTGGGGCTAAAATTGGCAAAAATGACCTCCTCACAAGCAATTAAAAAATGACACGTTATCAATCTCAAACCTAGACATGTATGGTATTGTTTTAAAGCTTAGAACTTCAGCTTTTCAGCTATATCCATCACTTTAGTATTTAACTAATACACAGGAGAAGATATACAGTTTATATTTGTACTTTCACATCCGACCTCGACGCCGCCCTTTTATTATTTTCTATTAAAAATAATAGAAAATATTATTTTTAATATTAAATTTAATATTTATACCACATAAACTCAACAAACCCAGACAAGTCATATATCAAATGAAAGCTCTTAATAATATGACTGTGGTGATTTTTCTTTCGTTTCGTTAATGTAAAAAAGAAATTTGCAAAGATGGAAATTATTTTTGTAAACAAGCAAATGTTTACAAAGACTAATGCATCGATCGCCACTGTATGTAACCCCCGCCGGTCCTACACCACCCAACCCGCTCCGGGCTGAGATCGAACCGGCGACTTTCCGCATGGGAGTTGGTTGCTCTAACAAAGAGGCCTCTAGAATCTGTCGCTAGAGCACCTTTAGAGGTCAGAGGAGTGAGGTTTACCTGCACAGCACTTACTATCTGGCCCCTGTTACACTCACCCCCCTAAACCTTACTCCCATTCAGGTCACGGCACCAATGTAACCCCCGCCGGTCCTACACCACCCAACCCACTCCGGGCTGAGATCGAACTGGCGACCTTCCGCATGGGAGTTGGTTGCTCTAACAAGGAGGCTAAAGACCACAGCCTCTAGCATCTGAGCACCTTTAGAGGTCAGAGGAGTGAGGTTTACCTGCACAGCACTTATGTACATATAAAAGCCTCAAACGTGTGCATGCATGATCAAACCATATCCAAATATTCTATCAAAATAACGGTATATAGTCAATCATTGTTTTGAAGTTTTAATATAGTTTGATAGTTTTGTCGCCATCTGCAGGTTGTAATTGCCTAATGCATGATATAATTGTAAAGGTGAGACTCACCTCTTATTTAAACCCTGTTTGAAGTCGATCAGACAATCCTACCCAAATATATATGCACAAACCTCTTGCTAAAATGAAGCAATTTTTTATTTATTTAAATGCATTATAAAATTAAGAAACATATATTAATATAATTCACTTTTGCATTTTTTTAAATGTTTACAGTGTTTTCTGCAAAATGAGACCATTTTTATAAATGTATTCCAATGTATGCATGTGTAGGAGGCTCTTAAATGTTGTTATGTCATTTGTGCAAAACAACTAAAATATGGACATTAAAAGTACACTCTTCCTAACATCGGTTAAATCTTTATCATTTTTATTCCATATAAGATAGCAAAAAATCTTTTTTCCTCATTTTACTGCCACCTGGTGGAATAAAATGAAACAAAAAAAAAGAAACGTTCATAAACATATGACTTCTCAGTCTATTAACAAAATTAAATTAACAAAAAAATCGTATAATTTATTATTATTATTATTTATTTATTTTAATGTTATTATTGTATAATTATGAAATAATACAATAATAAATATGCAATCTTTTACATGCATCTTAATATTTAGAGGGTTTTCTTTAAAATAAGACCAGTTTTATTCATTTACTCCAAAGTATGGATCCAGGGCACTCTTTTGAAGTTAGAAAGATACATTTCTGTTAGACATAAGTTTAAGCATGTTATGTGTTTCAAGGCTCAGTATGCACTATTATGAATTTGACAGTATTACGTCCCAAGTCTAGGGGTAAGAAGGTTATTAAAGGGGTGTAATAAACAGAACTGGAATGTGATGGTAGATTTCCCATACAGATCCCCTTCTCTCGACAGCTGAACATGGACACTCACACTTGATATTAATTACATGGATTTATTGTAGGTATATACAAATATTAAGAAGCATGTCTTAAGGGTGGCCACTGGCCAAAAATAACAAACAAAAGAATCTGCAAAGAAAATAAACTAAATTACCTATAATTTTTAAAAAGAAAAATACAGGAAGCTTACCTCACTCCCTGAACATAAACAAAGTCAAAGAAATAACACAATAATGACCTGCTAGTGGCGAAAATGTGTTTTTTTCCAATTCCAAACTTCACTACAGGAAATAATTCCCACAAACTGACTGATTACAACAGAATTATTCAATGGTAACATAAATCCATATAGTCGGGATGACTTGATTGAAAATAATCCGGTACACATACAATCTAATTTATAGCATTGATTCAAAAAAGGGCACCACGGTGGCGCAGTGGGTAGCACAATTGCCTCACAGCAAGAAGGTTGCTGGTTCGAGCCCTGGCTGGGTCAGTTGGCGTTTCTGTGTGGAGTTTGCATGTTCTCCCCGTGTTGGCGTGGGTTTCCTCCGGGTGCTCCGGTTTCCCCCACAAGTCCAAAGACATGCGGTACAGGTGAATTGGGTAAGCTAAATTGTAATTGTATGTGTGTGAATGAGTGTGTATGAATGTTTCCTAGTGATGGGTTGCATCTGGAAGGGCATCCGCTGCATAAAACATATGCTGGACAAATTGGTGGTTTATTCCGCTGTGGCGACCCCAGATTAATAAAGGGACTAAGCCAAAAAGAAAATGAATGAATGAATGATTCAAAAAAGAAACTTATTGAAAACATGTCAAGTATCAAGCATCTGACAACAAAATAAAGCAAAGCCTTTTCTCTGCTTCCAGGTCCAAAGTTAAAATTTTTATATCAAACATTTAAAAGTTATAGCTGCTATACGAAAACATTATATGAACACTATAGATAGTTTTATGGATGCAAGTCACTGTCAAATACAATACAAATACAAAATGTAGGTCAAGTAATTATGTAAAAAAAATTAAGTCAAAATATAAGACGATGACCTATCATTCCAGCATTTTATAATATCACAAAATAAAATACTAAATAATTTGTGAAGCATAAAAGCTTGTTTAAAAAGTCTAAACAGACTCCAAAATATTGTTTAGTTTGTTTTAAAAAATAAACAATTCCTAAAGTATGAAAAAAATCAATGTTTTCAAAATTAATTCTGCTTCATTTATGACCAATATGATATAATATGATATAATATGATATAATATGATATGATATGATATGATATGATATGGACAGCATCCACCTGTTGCAGCACAAGCTTAACTCTGATGTAACATCTTCAGCAGGCTTTTCTATTGCTGCAATCAGCATTTAATAATAACCCTTAAATGAAAAACAGACACAAGGACAGTCATATTTTAGATATTTTATGAAAGCAGGAAAAAGTACCGTAAGAATAAATTATATACAGTGCTCAGCATATATGAGTACACCCCATTTTGAAAATGAATATTTGTATCCATTTCTCAGTGAATATGGGTAATATATATTGGTGCATTTGAACAAAACAGGTTTATTAAACAGATATATTTCAAGAGTTCACACTTAGATATTGCTTGATAATAATAGCAGGTTTGGCATGCTGTCCCGGGAGAGAACCCTGAGCTCGGAGATAATTGAGCCCAGGGCTCCCGCCTGGTAAATAAGCATATAAACGGGGTACGAGATCAGATGGTTCTCGAGAGCTCCCCCTGGTAAATAAGCATATAAGGGGGTACGAGATCGGATAGTTCTCTAGAGCTCCCCCTGGTAAAGAAGGAAAAGGAGGAGATGGGGTGGATGGGGGGTTTCATTGAAAACGAAGATAAGAGAGTAGTTTTTTGACAAGCTACTTATAGGGAGTTTGTATTCATCTGATTGGCTTACTAGTGATTACTGATGAGAGACCGGCTGCGATCAATCATATCACGTGCTCCTCTCGAAATTAGTTTGTGAAACTTCACTTAGTAAAATAATACTTTAGTCACAGAACATCTTTAGAAATGAGAAGATAATACATTTAAATTCATGCTAAATATTGCAAAAGAAACTTACAAACTACAACATTTCAACAATATTGTACATATTTTTAGTTTCTCTTGATTTTTGCTATTTTAGAAAATTGTATTAAATATTTTGCCCTAACATATAAATTTGGGCTACTAATTTTTGAACCATTATTGTAAGTTATTTTGTTAGATTAGCTCCAGATTTGGCTTCAGTACTGACTAAACTAATGTATATGCACAAATATAATATTGTAAAGCTTCCTATAGAAAATATTCATTTAAATGAGAGATTTGTGGGGGGTGTACTCATATATGCTGAGCACTGTATATATTACTTTAAGCACAAGCATAATTTCATAACACAAGCATAATCAAACAATACATTTAATACAAAATTGGTTTTAAAACAAACGTTTTTTGACATATATATATACAAATATATATATATATACTCACATGACAGGATTTTGACGCACTGGGGTGCAGGGGGAAAATAGAAAAAAATGGTTTATTAAAATAGTCTTCTATACGTTTTTTTCTTTAATAAAAAAACTTGAATCGTATTCCATAAAGAACAAATATTGCACTTCTCAATGATGTACATTGTTTGCGAGAAACATTTTACTTGGTACATGTGTAGTGATCAAACGCAGCTTACAAAACATCTTGAAATTTATTACAACAATATTACAGTAAAGCAAGAGTGTCATAAGGACTTTTATTGTGACACACTGCATTCAATAGTATTTATTTGGTCTGTGCAGCATGAATATTATGAATTTAGAACTATGGTTTAAATGTACTTGTGGGTTCAAATGTACCTCGTTGGTGATGGCATATGAGGTTTGGAGAAATGCTTGTTTCCAGACACTGTACATGTGTTGTTTGCCCTGTGAAAAGAGAAGGTTCATATATATGCCAGGCTGGGAAGAATGAAAATAAACTTTATTTATTTTTTTATTTTAATGCTTACATATACTGCGAATCCTTAATTTGTAAAGACAGCTATAAGTAAGACATTAATTGACTGATTGTGTTATCGTCTGTTTGTTGTTGTTGTTAAATAAGTGTAAGGATACCTATCTTACATAAATGAGTTTTTGAAGACTACAATACTCACTTGTACTCCACTCTCAGATCAGTTGTGGGTGGTTGGCGTCTACAATGAAAAGTGCAAAAAAAAAATTATGGCTTTTATTATTTAATAATGAAGCACATAACACAATAAAGCTAAATACCGATTACCTAGAAAATCGGCTCCACATGCTCCTTCTGTTAAAAGAAGAGATTTATAAATACTCATGCGATATTTAAAAAGCACATCAACATTTTCTGAAGGATATTTGTAAGATCATGAATAGATGTTCATCCTGCCTTTGTTCAGGCTTTGGTGGTCTTTCAGGGGCATTTTGCTTGATTTCATTCCTGTTTCCTCTATTAGTCCAAGCCGCTCTTCCGTCAGGCATCTTAAAACGACTGGGGAAGAATTTGAACGTTTAATCCGCAGAACCAAATACAAACATAAAGTCATAAATTCCATATAGAAAGCTCTATAACCTCGAGAATCTGTTCCACGTTGATCTCCTATGTAAGAGAGTTAAGAGGGTTAAAATTGCTGCTTAATTGCAAATGAAATATGCAGTAATGAGTGAAATTTGATCAAATAAGTCATACACACCTCCGTTCGTATTGTGGTTGTGACCCTTGCATATCACGATAAGGCTGTCTACAATCAGAACTGACAATGCAAAAGTGAGACAATTAGAAATGGTGACTGATAAAATAATGAGCAGCAGCAAGTACATTGAACTTAACGTTGCAATACTGCAGACTAAAGGTAAATCTGGCAGCAATATGCCCTAATGTATCCAAAGACATGCTTTTATCACCAGACAAACATTTCAGGACTTTAGGCAAAGACAAAGGTTACAAGTTAAAAGCTATTTTAAAATCCATACTGTAAAAAATATATGTTATATTAAGAGTTTTCCGTATTTTGTGTTTTTTACTTTCATTTACGGTTGTGAATTGCATTATGGGATGCTGATCTCTGCTCTGTCCACTTTTGATGTTGAAAATTTAATTGTACTGTTTAACGAAGTGACTTCTTGACATTGTAGTAGTCTAACAATATCATCTATAAGAAATAAGAAATAGAGAAATAAGTCTGTAAAATAACAGAAAATGTACTGGCAGTTTATTACAAGGTTTTTGCACTGTAATATAATACACCAACCCAGACAACATGTCACTTTAAACTAATACAAATGTTAATAAAAGTCACTTTTTCCAACTTTTCAAGGTTAAAAGTTGTTGGAAGAAAGATCAAGGTCCTGTAATGCAATTCAAAAGCATAAATAAATAGAGGAAATAAAAAATAAATAAAAACATGAATCATAAAATACAGAAAACTGCTAATTTACGGATATTTTTTACAGTCCAGAATCGAACAAAAAGTTCTTCAGGGGTCATTAATGTGTCGATGGATAAGGGATTCGTAAAGATATACCCTTGGGCAACATCTAAGGACAATAAGATGCTCCACAAATTGTTATAAATGTACTTTTGTGCCTGAAGCAATTCGGTTACGTAATAAATGTAGTTAATCGATGGACTATTATTTATTATTTATTAATTAATGTATATATTTTTTATAAATTATTATTGTTATTGAATAAGGCAGCAAGGTGGCGCAGTGGGTAGCACAATCGCCTCACAGCAAGAAGGTCGCTGGTTCAAGCCCCGGCTGGGTCAGTTGGAGTTTGCATGTTCTCCCCGTGCTCGTGTGGGTTTCTTCTGGGTGCTCCGGTTTCCCCCACAAGTCCAAAGACATGCAGTATAGGTGAATTGGGTTAGCTAAATTGTCCGTAGTGTATGTGTGGGACTAAGCCAAAAAGAAAATGAATGAATGAATGAATGTTATTGAATATTTCATCCTTTTTTCTTTCAGTTTTTTGTGAGTGTACTTAATGTTAATTGTTGGTGTTTATTATATTAAGTGTGTCATTCTTGTTATTTGTGAAGCACCACCATGTCAGAATGAATTGCCCCAAGGGGATTAGTAAAGCTTTAAACTAAACTAAACTAAACACTACACAAAATCATCAGTCTAAGGCACTCAAAAAGCAGGTGAAAAGTTAAAAAGCCTTTATTAACATCAATTTAACAACAATCACACATGCGCATTTCGGCAAACTTGCCTTCATCAGGGTCACCCTTGGACTGATGATTTTTTGAAAAGCTATTACGTATGCATAATGCTCTGGTATACTCAGAATGGTGACGACACACAAAATTGGTTTCAATGCCTCAAAGCATTTCAAACTAATTTTCTTTTTGGTACAGACCTCAAATGTCATTACAGAGATTCTGAAGGATGTGAATAAGCCATACAAACAGTCATCTGTGTTGTCTATTCGATATGAAGACTCCCGCAATCACAAAAATGAGGATGAAAACCAACGAGGGAGCAATGACGTAAAGCACAATTGTCTTTGATTTAATCCCTCGAACTCCTATAACAATATGATTAGATTAATCACATTTATCATTCATCATGATACACTATTTAACCACACAGTCCAATGCACAGGTCTTTACTCACTCTTAACACTCAGGGAGGCAGAACTGTTGCTCTGTGTTTTACCACCCCAAAATTTGACGTTGCAGACAATTTCATCTTCCTCTTCATATCCGGTGAGAATAAGATTCACAGCGGACACTGTTTGCCAGATACCTTCGTCCATGGGATTGTGACTGATAGTTTCTCGAACTGTTGGGACGCTCCATGTGATTTCAGGAGGGTGAGAAGAGCATGTGTGTTTGACTGAACATTTGACAGTGACTGGGGTACCGGGCTCAATGTCTTTAGAGAGGGGTGATAGCACAGGCTTGTCCGGAGTTTCTTCAAGACACAATAAAGACATTAAATCAGTTTTGTAATGACATGCATTAATTACATTAGAAATTAAACTTAAGCGAGTGACCATATTTCCTCACTTCGCATTATAATGAACACACAACTGTTGTTGAAGCTGTATTTCCCATTTTCTTTTTCAGCTTGAAAGCAGAACGGCCCGTTGTCATGAGTTCGTACATCATCCATCTCCAGAGTGCAGTTCTGCTCATCCGGGTCTCCGAGGAGTTTTGTGCGGCCTTTAAAGTTGTCCAAGACGTCCACTGGGTCGGTGTGATACATGTAGCCACCATTTTTGTTGACCCAACGAACACGAAGTCGAGTGAGATATTCATCTTCAGCAGTAAAACTGCACGGTATCACCACACAGGAACGAGGAAGAGCAGTGATCTTGGGTATCACGTCTGCCATGTATTGGAAGTAAGCTAAAATTACAAATGACACAATATAATGGATTAATCAACCTTATGACATGACATTTGGCTAATAATTACATTATTTTCTATCCAAAAGGTGGAGGAGTGCAGTGAAAGAACTTGATCGTGACAACGGTTAAAAAATGCACATACTTTCATTCAGGATTGGATCTGGTTTTTGATACTCTGTAAGAGAAAAAAATGTTATTGACATTGACATGAGGAAAGTGAAGCTTTAGGCTGAAAAATATACAATTGTGTGAATGTTGAAAATAATGGTAACACTATATGGCCCTTATGAATATGATAAAGGTTTTATAATAGTAAAAGTGATGTAAACACACTCAAAAAACTGACATTTGCTGTTTGTTCAAATTACGTATTTAAAATGAGCTGAAACAACAAACTGAATTCTTTGGGCAACTTAATAGTTTTATGTTCAAGCAACTTAAATTTATAAAAACTAAGAAGTTAACTTAATTCCTTTATGTTGTCCCAACACAAATCGATTGTGTGGAACCCAGCATTTTATTACAGTCTTTTTAGAGGGATTACCATTGTATGATTATGTTTCCACCACAAATGCCATCCTTAAACTACAGTATGGTTAGTTTAGTAAAACTATTTCTAATTTTGTAGGGTGCAACGTCATATTTACAGTACTAATATGTATCATTCAGTAAGTAATGTAAAATAATGCACAAAATAGGAGTAAATAATGCACAAAAATGTCAGATTTGAGTTTTTATCCTGAGTATAAAAAAACAAAACATGCCACTAACAAATTACTCACCTTGTACACGTAAAACAACAGATTTTTCCCCGTTTCCTCCAGACATTTGTACAGTGCATGCCAGTTCCTTCCCATTGTCTTCTTTCGCACCCAGAAAGGTTATATTGGAATAGGTGATTTGATCCAAACCATCTTTATTTCATCTGATCCTTCAATACCGTTCAGAGCAATATTTGGTTTGCTGTGTGGGCACGTGTGGAAAGCTGAACATATTACTGTGACATTGTCGCCAATCCTTTCACCTCCATAAATATCCATTTTGGGCTGCTGTGGACTTTCTATAGACAGAATAAAAAGAATAATAATAATTAAACACACAGTGGCCCCAAAATACAATTTGAACACTTTAAAATAAGTGTTTGTTTCTCAGAACTAACTTCTCAAATATTTTTACTAGGACATTATTTTGATAATGCAAAGGCATGTAAAAATAAATATACATTTAGGGCAAAATCTTATTCAAACTAATTTTAAAACAACTTCAGAGAAGCATTATATTAAGTCTGATGTTATTAATGATACAGTCTTTTACTGCAGTTGGACATTTACAGACATAAGAGTGAATGACTATTATTCCAAGAATATTTACATACCATCAATAAGGATTGTAGAGGTGATATCATCATGTTTGTATTTGGTCCACGCAATGTTTTCAGGGTCAATCCTTGTGTATAATTTCTCTCTATGGTGGGACTGTTCCAGCTTTTTGATCAGGAGACTACAATTTGAGTTTCCATATAAATCAGTTTTTCCTCTGAACTTCTCAATGACATTATTTGCATGCAAAGAATCATAAACTAAGGGACGGCCACTAGAAGCCCACTGATACCACACAACTCTACGTGGGTTTTTGGGTGGGTTTGATTTGTAGCTGAAAGAACATGGAATCACCAGACAGGAACCTTTGAGGCCGTGAATGTCTTGTGGGATTTTAACTTCCCATCCTAAAGCATTAATCAGCAGAACACCTGTGGGATAAATCATGGAAAATATGAATGGCCTAGTGAATAATTAAAGTAAATACATAAAAATAAAAAACCTCATGAATGTTTTTCCATAAGTTCTGCTTGTTATTCATAATAAAATCAATTAAAAATCGATGTTAAATAAAACATTTTGTATTTGATAAGAGCATCGGTTTTCAAGGTGAAATAATGCTTCATCCAATATCCGGAGAGATCAAATATTGAGAGATCACACACATCAGATAAGATGCTAATAAATTACTCACGCTGTACGCGTATAATGACCGAAGCTTCAGTGCTTCCTCCAGAAAACCTTGCAGTGCAAATCAATCTCTTTCCATGGTCTTGGATGGTACCCACAAAGGTTATTTTGGAATAGGTGGCCCGATTTAAACCAGAAACTGATTTGCTTCCCTTTGAGATCTGCATTTTCTCGTAGTTCCATGCGATGGTTGGATACTCTTTCTGACAGGAATGGTAGACGGTACAGGTGAAGACCTGTGGGACGTGCTCAGTGACATCTCCCACTGCAGGCTCAATCGTTATTTTTTGATGAACACCTGAAAGTGAAAAGAAATCTTGAAACATGTCAATCTGCAACATTTAAAGTGAGCTTGTAAATAATAGTGCACAAAAAGCAGATCATATTTGTTTACACTCACATTTGGCACTTTTGTACTTTGAAGAACTCGCTGTTCTGCCCCCATAATGTGTTACTAAACACTGAAAATCAAGGCTTTCTGTCTTTACAACACCTCTGCGTGTGCAAGAGGTTTTCCACAGGCCGTTTCCAATATGTTCATCATTTATTTGATCATGTCCATCTATACCACTTAGAGTGATTGTTGGTTTGCTGTATGGACACGTGTGGAAGGTCAAACATACTACTGTGATGAATTCACCCATCCTATCACCTCCATAAATTTCAATGCTGGGCTGCTTTGGATATTCTGTAATTCACAGAAACATTCAAATTAGTATACCATTAGTATATCATCTTTTCCAAGATCACCTGAACCCCTGTGAATAAAACTAGAACCTCCTCATGTAAATGTAATGTAAATCATGTGCCTTTGCTTTTAAATAAACAGTGATCCCTAAATATACACTTTAAAATATTGGAATTGCATTGCTGACCAACTACATTTTTCAGAGTCACTTCACTGTCCAGTTTTCATGGACGTATGACATCAGAATAACCACAAGAGAAGTTCATCAAACTAATGTGAAATGTACAGTACAACCAATTTCAGTCTCCATTTAAAAATAAACATTTTACTGTGTCTATTTTAAATCATGACATAATATGCTACTAAAGTTAAATAATCACAGATATTGTTCAGTATACAACAATGTGTGCATACCATCAACATGGATTGTAGTGGTAACGTCGAAAAACCTGTAAGTGCTGCTTCCAACATTTTCAGGGTCAATCCATGCGTATATTTTTTCTCCATGGTGAGAGCGATCCAGTTTATCAATCAGCAGAGTGCAATCCCAATGTGGGTCTCTATATAAATATGTTTTTCCTCTGAACTTGTCAATGACATCATATGGATACCATTGATCGAAGACCACAGGATAACCTTTAGAGGCCCACTGATACCACACAACCCTACGTGGGTTTTGGGCTGGGTATAATGTGTAGCTGAAAGAACATGGAATCACCAAACAGGAACCGCGAAGACCATGAATGTCTCTTGGTACTGTCACATCCCATCCGAGAGCCCCATACAGTAGAACACCTGATAGACAAAAGATGGAGAACATGTAATATGTAGAGGCAATGTAATAATGTAAAGATATATAAATGTTTCTTTTTCAACATATTTCCTTACTTCAAGCAACAGAGGTAATCGGAGATCTACATCAGACAACAAAAAGTCACTGCTGTTCTTAAAGTAACTTTTATTTTTCTTATAATCTTTGCCCTGCAGCCATTCAAGAATGCTGGTATTTGATATGATAATATAAAGTCAGTAAACTATACACAATGATTTTGCATGCACTTTTTGCTTGGCTGAAGGTGAACTTGATCATTGTAGCATATCGCTTCATGCAGTGCATTCAAAAGCAGCCGACTTGAAATGTGTGACATTCGTGGTTAAGTTACCCAATAAAATGTAGATTAAAAACAGCCCAACAAGTATGATGTACAGTATATGGAAATGCTTACTGTATATATGCAAGAGTGTTGGTTTAATATATATAGACTATAGAAATCCATTGAGATAATAAAATAACTACTGTTGCTCAAATTTCCCCCACAAGTCCAAAGACATGCGGTACAGGTGAATTGGGTAGACTAAATTGTCCGTAGTGTATGAGTGTGAATGGATGTTTCCCAGAGATGGGTTGCAGCTGGAAGGGCATCCGCTGCGTAAAACATATGCTGGATAAGTTGGCGGTTCATTCCGCTGTGGCGACCCCAGATTAATAAAGGGACTAAGCCGAAATGAAAATGAATGAATGAATGTTGCTCAAATGGGGAAGTCTGAGGCTGGCCATATTTACAGTAACTGGTTTCAACAGAAATTAAGATGAAGAATAGAAGTACTAGAGCAGAGAATAGACTCAGATGTTCAGATTTTGATTTACAAACTCTCGTTTTGATTTGCTTCTTGATTTGATTGACCACCTATACTGTAGATTTGATAGACATGTCATTGATATTCAGAATCGTCCTGTTTAACAGATATAAGATATTTTCAACACATTTTTAAACATAATGGTTTTAATAACTAATTTATAATAACTAATTACTTTTGTCTTTGCCATGATAGCAGTACAAATTATTTTGTGGGTTATTTTTTGCAAGGGTTATTTTGATGTTCAGATAAAGTGCAATTTAAAAGCTTAACTAGATCAATTAGGCTGGTTCAGTTAAGCAGGCAGGGGAAAAGCAGTGTTTTGTTCTGTGGCCAATTGGAAAAAAAATCCTAGGGGTCTAATCTGAACTGCTTTTATTCCAGTCAATCTAAGAAAAAGAAAAATCCTTTTTTGAAGAAGTAGAAAAAATATAACAGCAAATGCTGTAAAAAATAATCTGTACTCTGTTAAACATCACTTGGAAAATATTAGAAAAAGAATACAAATTTTACAGAAGGGCTAATAATTGTACCAACTGTATATGTTTAATGCAACTAGAGTACAGATTTCACAGTTCTTTTAGATTTCAGCAGAGTTAGAGATAAGAAATGCAAAACTCATTTTCAAAAATCATTTATTAATATTATTATTATTAGTCTACATCAAAAACTTAATGCCAATTTAAATAAAATGCAGACCACTTTTTAATTAGTTTTTAATTATAACCCCCCCCCCCCCCAGCTTTAGTAAATACCAAGCTCCAGAAATCCAACTTATCCACAGATTTTATAGTGTGTGTGTATTATATGCTGAATACATGCAATAGTTGCATCTATTACTGTATATAAAGAATAAAAACACATTCCATACCTTGAAAAAGCAAATGAAGTAGCAAAGGTCTCATGATGTTCCCAGGTTTAACCTTAAACTAAATAAAAAGAAAAGTTATTTTACACTTCCAAAAAATAACATTTGACAATAATTTTTCTTTCAGCAAATGTCACTGAAGGGCATCTAGTAGCACACAGCCCACAACATGTTTTTTTAAATGGCTATTATTAGTCTTGATGTTCAATTTAAAAAGGGGCTTAAACATCCTAAAAATCAAAAATGAATCAAATATAATATATCTTTTTGTAATTCTTACCTTCCTAATGTGGTCTCATATGCAAGCTGACTGGATGAGAAATACAAAAAAAAAAACACATATACTGCAAACTGCAAGCTGCCGTGAACAAAAGTCAAAAATATGTTTGTCCTGTAAGAGGAAGTGTGAAACGGACTCTCTCTTCTTTAACCAAACCTAGAAAAAAGTGATGTTCATCCAAGTGTGATTTTCTTTGCTTCTGTTTACAACCACACCACCTCTTTATGTGGTAAAGTTGTGAAGCTCTAAAATGTACTTTCTACTTGATGGACATTAAGAGAAGTTTAATTAATTTGCTCAGGGACTACAATTTCTTTGTTTTTGAGAAGTGTCAGATAAAATGACTGAAGACCTGAGCATTAGAACAAATAATCAAGCCCTAGCCTACTTAAATGGAACAATATTTTGGAAATAAATATTTTGATTACATGATGTCTGTGATATTATTAACCAATATGTACAAGACTAACATCCACTGCAGCCATCTTTTTAAAGTAAAATAGCTGAAGATACTTGAAAAGTTGCAAATTGGGTCAGTTGGGTGTAACACTAGATGCTTAATTATGCCACATTTGTTTGTTCATAATGCGCATGGCGACAACAAGTTCAAGTTAAAAACCCAACTGTGTTTGAAAGGATGGTCAAACATTCAGTTGTAAAAACATAAGTATACAGGTAATCCAAGAGAACAATCCAATAAACAGGTGAAGGTCAGGGCAGGTATCAAGCTCTCAATAGTCCACGAAAAGTCCAAAACACAGCAGGGCAAAGACCGGAACAGAGAAATGCGGAGTAATGAACACAACAGTGATAACAATAAGACTGAGGTGTGTGAGTGGTGCTTATATGTCAGTCAGTAATCATGTGCAGGTGTCAGTGTAATCAAAATCATGCATTTCAGGTGTGCGTGTGTAATAAGAGCAAGAAATTGTGGGAGGTGTAGTCTGGGTGAATGGCAGAGGTGCAAGTGTTAGTGAATCTCATGAGCACTCCAGCTGATTATCGTAACATAGACACTGCTATTAAAATGACTTATTTCTTGTAAGAGCTGTGAATAGGCTTCTCTTTCTCCTATACTGTAATAATAAGTGCAGTACAATTGAAGAAATTTTTAAAGAAATAGAAATGGCTTTGTTTTAAACACACTAATAGCCAGCAATGTGTACTGGCTTTAATGCTAAACAGTGGTTTATCATGGAAACCATTCTATAGCCTAATGGTTTCTATTTTTAGCGCACTAATCATGACTCATAGCCCTCAGCACTTAATTCTCTTTAAAATTACAGCTTTTACTGACAACTAATAATCATCATCATAATGAATATGAACAAAATGGGAATGTTTCTAACGAGTACCTGAAAAAGGAGAGGGAGAAAAAGGATAGTTGTTCCCTCCTAAGTTCAGGTTGTTAAAGTTGGCAAGATACAAATTCGTCTTTTCCAGATCAATAACTCTGAATGCAAAGTTTTTACTATACAAATGATGCCTCATTCTCATTTGTAGTCATGTACAACATGAGCTACAAGTGTGTTTTCTTCCTCTGCTCTGGGTTGCCAGGTCCAGTAAACATTTATTACAGTGACATCTCAAAACCAACCCAAAAAGAATAAGAAAAGATCTGAGTGAGTAAATTACCTTTAAAGCTGACCTTTTTATGTATTTACAGTAGGAAATGTACAAAATATCTTCATGAAAATTCATCAAAATATCTTCATGAAGATTTTTAATTCTAATGAAAACCATAATTCTGATTATAATACATGTGTTTTTGGCTATTGCCAAAAATATACCTGTGCAACATAATGATTTTGTGGTGCAGGGCCACATATCTTTAATATTTTGTGATACATGTAACACTTCTACATTCTGTATATGCTGTTCTGCACTGACACTTCAGAAACACTAGTAGGCGGTGGGACTTCTTTGTTCCATTGTGCCACGTCTCTTTGTTCCAATGCATGTGATATTAATGTAAGAGCAGATCAAACTCACACTCATTTAGGGAAGAAACAAAATTCAGTTTCTGCTGGTTATACTACAACCCTTACACTTTGAAAAGAATGGATATTTTCTAATTTATGTCATTTATTTGTTGATTAATTCACTGCTATTGAACAAAATGGTTAATAACTGTACTGTAAAACTCTACTTTTACCAAATGGATTAACTGTATGGGTGTGTTATTAACACACAACAATACCAAACTTAATTTACAAACTAGATTAGCCTACTTCTGTTAGCAATAAAAATGCATAAAGTACATAGGCCAAATACTGAATTACTTTATCAAAATCTGCAGAGCCTTATGGAACAAGATGGTGATGTGTGTGTGTGTGTGTCTCTGTGTGTGTGTGTGTGTGTGTGTGTGTGTGTGTGTGTGTGTGTGTGTGTGTGTGTGTGTGTGTGTTTATGGCATCCCATAATTAATTAAGACAATCTGAATAGTAAAAAAATTATCACACCCTACAACTCATAATTACAACTGGTAAACAGTGAATTTTTTACATACCACCTGACTGCCAAAATGCAAGAGTGTCGAAATAGAAATAACCTACAGAATTCCTGAACAGCTCAGAGTATGATCTCTAAATTATGTTAATTGTGAAACAACGTGCACACAGTGATTGTGAGACAAACACAGACACAGTTTCACAGGCAGGTATAGAACAGAATGCATTGATTGGATAAAGATTTATGGTCCAGCACGAGTCTTCCAGAAATATATGGCCACTTCAGTATTCAGTATTAATTTGTTCATATTTTAGATCAGTGGTTCCATACCTTATTTGATACCTGCACATAGCTATAGGGTCAAGGGAACAGCAGTGGCATAGTTTTTAATATTCGTGACCCTGGATCACAAAACCAGTCTTAAGTGTCAAATAGCTTCTATACATTATAAATAAGAAAGAATAAAAAAAGCTTTCCATTGGTGTAGGGTTTACTTGAATATGACAATATTTAGCTGAGATAAAACAATTTGAAAATATGGAATCTGAGTGTTCAAAGCAATATCAAAATACTGAGAAAATCACCCTAAATATTGTCAAAATTATTATTTTTTTATTCATTACAGACTAAAAGCTGATTCCAGGTTTTAAAAGAAAGTCGTTTGCATTGACATTTTGAAGATGATGACCTTCAAAATAACTGAAGAGGCAAAACTACACCCAAAAAAAAAACTAAATCAAAAGGAGGAACTGAAATACGCAAATTATTATGCTATTTTATTTTCCATTTCTACAGATTAACGTCAGATAAACACTACCCAAAAAACTGCATCAATGAACAACAATGTATCCAAACACAAGCTGGTGAAACATTTGCAGCTCTATTTAAAAGTGAATGTGTGGGAGCTTAAGAACAAATGGAAGATTCTGACTATAGACTTCTGAAAGTACTGCGCTGTAAACCATTACAATAAACATAAAGCAGTACATTATACATTTAAAAAACAGTTTTAAAAGGTTGTTAAAAGGCGTTTTGACAGTAATGGCATAGAAGGGTCATTTTCGGTTCTCCAAAGACCTGTTTAGCATTTAAGATAGTATAGCTTCAGTTGCATTTGTCAAACTTATTAATAAAGTATGTATGGATGACATGAGAATAAACATTAAACCTTACTTGGTTATAAAGTTCAATCTGCAACATGTAACAAACAACATATTTCATCCAAAAGACATACATTATCACTCCCCCAAAAGCATTTTCATTGGGACTATACTGTATATCAGCAGATACTCACTTGCAGATACACCTTTGAAAGTTTATTACAGCTCATGTATGCATGTAAAACATAATGAACTTCATAAATGTAGCTGAAATGTTAATCGAGTGGAATCTGGGGCACAACCAGACTAGATCATCCCTATGTTTAGGTTATTTTGAAGTGTATTGCAGCCATTTTTTGCATGTAGGAAAGTTTAAGTTCATAAATGTTGCTGACATGTTGTTACTTTAACAACTTGAATTTCTAGTAGACATACAATATATGGGATTATACACTGTAGATAATGCTGGACAGTCACAACAGAAATCGATTAAGTTAACTTGATAGTTTTTACACATTTAAGTGGGCTGAACATAAAACAATAAGTTGCCCCCCAAAAAACCTTAATAATTGTCTTGTTTAATTAAAATTAGTAGCCCTAACATATAAATTTGGGCTACTAATTTTTGAACCATTATTGTAAGTTATTTTGTTATATTAGCCCCAGATTTGGCTTCAGTACTGACTAAACTAATGTATATGCACAAATATAATATTGTAAAGTATCCCATAGAAAATATTCATTTAAATGAGAGATTTGTGGGGGGTGTACTCATATATGCTGAGCACTGTATATATTACTTTAAGCACAAGCATCATTTAATAACACAAGCATAATCAAACAATACATTTAATACAAAATTGGTTTTAAAACAAACGTTTTTTGACTTGTGTAATAAATGTGTGAATTTTTGGATGGATTCATTACGGAATAATGTTCAATAATAAATCCACATTAAAGTTAATACAAGCTACAGATAAAACAATATGGAAACAAGGTACATTGGAGGAAATGTAAGGAATTTGATGTGAAAATGAGAATCTTTTCATGCTTTTACGCTTTTACATGCATTACTAACACTTAATGATTGACATTTCCATATAGGTTGGTGTAATCAGCGTCATTATTGTAATCCTAAAAAGAAGATTTTAACAGAAACATAGATTAGTCAATTAATCAGTCTCAGAAACTGATAGATTATATTTGTAATAAAGCAAATGTAGTGGTAAATGTACTTACACCATAGTTTTTTCGCTGACTGAAGAGCACAAAGGAAAATAAGAATGCAAAATCAATGTTTATCATAAACTACAATGTATATAAATGGATAGTTCACCCAACACTGAACATGTTATACTTACTCGCCACTTGTTCTATACCTGTATGAGTTTCTGTCTTTTGCCACAGTAAGTACAAAATAAACTTTGGTAGCCAGACTAGAGACAGTAACCACTGACTTAAAGAAGTCATTTATTATTATTATTATTATTTTCCCAGCAAAATAAACTCAGGTTTGGAAGATGAACATGGTGAGTAGAAGACACAACTTAAATTTTTGTGTGAACTATTCCTTTAATGTACTGTTGATAGACCTCTGTATGTATCTGCCAAGGCATACAGTGCTTGTGAATTGTAAAATATACAGACATTGATATTGCCAGTAGCTGTGTTAATTTTAAAGTACTTATATACACCAAATTTTATATTTTGTCTTACTGATCTTATTCTACAATGCAGAGGTGTGCTGGTTTTTGCGATTATTTTAGAACTTCCGATTCAGTTGCCTATGGGAGACGTGACTAGTAATAATATTTAATAAAATAAAATAATATAATAAGAAACCATCCGTTTGCAACTGTCACGCTCGGGTGAGGGACAGGAAGGCACAGGAAGACGAGAACACGGGATGAAAATGAAACACGAATTTATTAACAAAGACTTACGACAAAACACGGGTACCTGAAGAAACTCTGGGAAGACATGGGGTGATGACAGCATGGACACGAAGACAATACACCGATGCATTGACAATACAATACCGGACAAGGACTGAACCAAACAGAGGGGTATAAATACATGAGGGATGATGGGACAGATGATACACAGGGGTGAGACACAGGTGGAATAAATGAACACTGAAAACGGCGGGAAAATAGAACAAAGGAATCACATGACGACAACAAAAGCACATGGACACAACAAAACCCTGAAAGCAACATCAAGCAGCAGAATTTTTAACGTCTAAAAATGAATGGAAGTGAATGAGACCGGAAGTCTCGAGCCAAAAAGATTCAAATGGCTGCGCCCGCTCATAGGCAAAGAATAAGGTCAATTGGAAACATCTAAAACAACCAATGAATCTTAAAGTGGCATGGTGACATTTTTAATGATATGCTGCATTCAACAGTATTGTTTTTCTGTGTAGCATGAATATAATGAATATGTACTTTGATGTACTCTACCTTTTTGGTGACGGCATGTGAGGTTTATAGAAAGCCTTGTTTTCTGGCACATTGCAAGTGTTGTTTGCCCTGTGAAGTGCAAATGTTCATTAGTGAATCCACTGGTTATTTATACAGTATGGGGTTTTACATTGATGAAAATCATTGTAGTTTTGGTTAAAACGTTCTTATATGCGACCCTGGACCACAAAAAATGTAACATTTATTTATACCTACACGAAGAAAGACTCCCTCACACAATTGTAAAGCGCTTTGGGTGTATGGTATTACACAATAAATGCACTATATAAAATGTACATTACATCACATCATCTGATTCTGAATAAATAAGCTCCACTGATGTATGGTTTGTTCAAATAGGACATTATTTGGCTAAAATAAAACTATTTGAAAATCTGAGGATTCAGAAAAATCTAAATATTGACAAAACTGCCAAATGAAGTGCTTAATAATGCACATTACTAATCACAAATTGAGTTTTGATATATTTACAGTAGGAACGTTTTTGGAATTTGGCTATTGCAAAAATATACCTATAAGATAACATAAGACTGGTTTGTTGGTCCAGGGTCATTTTTTTGTACTAGATTGTATTTCATAAATAAAATACTGACTTGTATTCTGCTCTCATATTTGCACTATTTCCGGGTGATTGGTGTCTACATGGAAAAAGAAAATTACATTAACAAATTGGAGGATTTTATTATTTAATAAAGGAACACATGCCACAAAATCAACAGACAAGATTATAATTTGATTGATCACCTAGAAAATCGGCTCCAGATGCTTCGTCTGTTGAGAGATAAGATTTTTAAAATAAATTGTTCACTGTAAAAAATATCTGTTAATTAACAGCGTCCGTACTTTTCTGTTTATTTAAGATCATGAATTGTATTACAGGACCTCGATCTCTGCTCTGTCGACTTCTGATATTGAAAATTCAACAACAGAGTGGCTTTTATTGACATTTTAGTAGTTTGAAAATATCATGTATAAGAAATGATTTGAGATTGAAGATGGATTTGCTCTTCAGCAATTGAACTTTCAGCAGTGAAACTTAAACCACACTGAACTGAACTGAACTGAACTAAACTGAACTAAACTCTGAAATCTGGACTTTACTAGAACATGTTAAGCTGCTTTGACATAATCTACATTGTAAAAAGCGCTATATAAATAAACTTGAATTGAATTGAATTGAAAATAAGTCTGTAAAATAACATAAAATGTACTTTTGTATCGTAATATACAACACCAACCCAGACAATATATCACTTTAAACTATTAAAAATGATTATAACAGTCACTTTTCAAGGTTAAAAGTTGTTAATAACAGGTAAACAGGTAAATAAACAGGTAAAAATAAAAACACAAATCACTAAATATTGAAATCTGCTAATTTACGGATTTTTTTATACAATGTATGATTACAAACATGATAATTTGTGATGAGTTTATGCTTAATCTTTCTAATATGGTAATTATATTTTCAATCTACCTTTGCTCCGGCTTCGGTGGTCTTCCAGGTGCATCCCTTGTTAGTACATTGGAGAGATTAGAATCATTAACAACAGCAATAACCACAGCTTTATCAATTCATTGTTGAACTTGCCTGATATCACTCCTGTTTCCACTATTAAACCAAGCTGCCTTTCCTTCAGGCATGCTAAAACGACTGGAGGACAAATGTTAAATTTAGAGTCAGGAACAAGTATAAAAATAAAATGATAAATCCATTAAAGTAAACTCCAACCTTGAAAATCTGTTCCAAACTGATCTCCTACAAAACAGAAATGGCTTGAGTACTAACAATCAGACTCTAGCTCTGAATTACATAAAGATGTCAAACATACCTTGGCTCAGATCGAGTTATGTCCTCACGAGGTGGTCTACAATCAATAATGCAAAGTAAAAGTGAAAAGTTGTCAGTGGTGACTAATAAAAACAGAAATTATAAGTCAGTTTAACTGGGCCTTCCATAGCAATAGGTCTAACGGTGTAAAATTGGTATCCACTCATAACAAACTGAAAACACTTTGACTTTTATGATTTACACAACAATGATGACAGAATCAAAGATTGCGTCAATCTCTTAAAACGCTTTGAAATACATTGAAATCATAAATGCCTTACAAGGAAACGGTTTTAAATACCAAACTTTTTAGAAAGAGCTTTATTGCAAAAAAAAAGGGGGGATAAACTGATACACAGTGTACAACAGTAGACCCCTAAAATGTATTACAGATATTCTGAAGCATGAGTTTAAGCCAAAAAGACACTTTACCTTTTCCGCCTCCTGTAAATGAAGACTCCAGCGAGTATGCAAATGAGGATGAACACAAGTGAAGAAGCAATGATATAAGGCCCAGATCCAACCCCTTGAATTCCTATGATTATTTAAAAGAATTAATCACAGCATCAAGATGTGCAGTTTCTATTTTTACTATAGTTTATATATTATAGATACATACAGCCAAAGATCTCCTAAAGGTCTTTACTCACTCTTAACACTCAGGGAGGCAGAACTGTTGCTCTGTGTTTTACCACCCCAAAAGTTGGCGCTGCAGACAATTTTATCTTCCTCTTCATATCCGGTAAGAATAAAGTTCACAGTGGACATTGTTTCCCAAACGCCTCCACCCATGGGACTGTGGCTGATAGTTTCTCGAACTGTTGGGATGCTCCATATGATTTCGGGAGGGTGAGAGGAGCATGTGTGTTTGACTGAACATTTGACAGTGACTGGTGTCCCGGGCTCAATGTCGTTAGGGAGGGGCGACATAACAGGTTTGTCTGCAGTTTCTTCAAGACACAATTAAGACATTAAGTCAGTTTTGTAATGACATGCATTAAATACATTAGAAATTAAATTTAGTGAGTGATCATATTTCCTCACCTCGCATTATAATGAACACACAGCTGTTGTTGAAGCTGTATTTCTCATTTTCTTTTTCAGCTTGAAAGCAGAACGGCCCGTTGTCATGAGTTCGTACATCATCCATCTCCAGAGTGCAGTTCTGCTCATCCGGGTCTCCGAGGAGTTTTGTGCGGCCTTTAAAGTTGTCCAAGACGTCCACTGGGTCGGTGTGATACATGTAGCCACCATTTTTGTTGACCCAACGAACACGAAGTCGAGTGAGATATTTATCTTCAGCAGTAAAACTGCACGGTATCACCACACAGGAACGAGGAAGAGCAGTGATCTTGGGTATCACGTCTGCCATGTATTGGAAGTAAGCTAAAATTACAAATGACACAATATAATGGATTAATCAACCTTATGACATGACATTTGGCTAATAATTACATTATTTTCTATCCAAAAGGTGGAGGAGTGCAGTGAAAGAACTCGACCATGACAACGGTTAAAAATGCACATACTTTCATTCAGGATTGGATCTGGTTTTTGATACTCTGTAAGAGAAAAAAATGTTATTGACATTGACATGAGGAAAGTGAAGCTTTAGGCTGAAAAATATACAATTGTGTGAATGTTGAAAATAATGGTAACACTATATGGCCCTTATGAATATGATAAAGGTTTTATAATAGTAAAAGTGATGATGTTTGTCAAAAAAATGACATTTTAAATACGTAATTTGAACAAACAGCAAATGAGCTGAAACAATTCACTTTTTGAGTTCTTCGGGGGGGACAACTTAATAGTTTTATGTTCAATCCACTTAAATTTGTAAAAACTAAGAAGTTAACTTAATTCCTTTATGTTGTCCCAACACAAATCGATTGTGTGGAACCCAGCATTTTATTACAGTGCATGTCTTTTTAGAGAGATTACTATTGTATGATTATGTTTCCACCACAAATGCCACCGTTAAACTACAGTATGGTTAGTGTAGTAAAACTATTTCTAATTTTGTAGGGTGCAACGTCATATTCACAGTACTAATATGTATCATTCAGTAAGTAATGTAAAATAATGCACAAAATAGGAGTAAATAATGCACAAAAATGTCAGATTTGGGCTTTTATCCTGAGTATAAAAAAACAAAACATGCCACTAACAAATTACTCACCTTGTACACGTAAAACAACAGATTTTTCCCCGTTTCCTCCAGACATTTGTACAGTGCACGTCAGTTCCTTCCCATTGTCTTCTTTCGCACCCAGAAAGGTTATATTGGAATAGGTGATTTGATCCAAACCTGAAAGTGTTTTTCTCCCCTCTGAGACCTGCATGTTCTCGTAGTTCCATGTGATGGTTGGATTCTCCTTCTGACAGGAATGGTAGACGGTACAGTTGAAGATCTGTTCAACACCCTCAGTGACATCTGCTATTGCAGGCTCAATTGTTATTTTTTGATAAACACCTGAAAGTGAAATGACACCTTGTCAACGTGGCTTTCTTACATTGTAGCTAATAGCACACACAGCAGCTCATGTTTGTGAACACTCACATTTGGCACTTTTGGTCATTGTAGCTGTCGCTTTTATGCCACCATGATATGTTACTGAACACTCAATGGTTGAGCTTTCTGCCTTTACAACAGCTTTTCGTGTCAGAGTGATTTTCCACTGGCCATCTTTAAAGGACTCATGCTTTATTTCATCTGATCCTTCAATACCGTTCAGAGCGATATTTGGTTTGCTGTGTGGACACGTGTGGAAAGCTGAACATGTTACTGTGACATTGTCGCCAATCCTTTCACCTCCATAAATATCCATTTTGGGCTGCTGTGGACTTTCTATAGACAGAATAAAAAGAATAATAATAATTAAACACACAGTGGCCCCAAAATACAATTTGAACACTTTAAAATAAGTGTTTGTTTCTCAGAACTAACTTCTCAAATATTTTTACTAGGACATTATTTTGATAATGCAAAGGCATGTAAAAATAAATATACATTTAGGGCAAAATCTTATTCAAACTAATTTTAAAACAACTTCAGAGAAGCATTATATTAAGTCTGATGTTATTAATGATACAGTCTTTTACTGCAGTTGGACATTTACAGACATAAGAGTGAATGAGTATTATTCCAAGAATATTTACATACCATCAATAAGGATTGTAGAGGTGATATCATCATGTTTGTATTTGGTCCACGCAATGTTTTCAGGGTCAATCCTTGTGTATAATTTCTCTCTATGGTGGGACTGTTCCAGCTTTTTGATCAGGAGACTACAATTTGAGTTTGAATTTCCATATAAATCAGTTTTTCCTCTGAACTTCTCAATGACATTATTTGCATGCAAAGAATCATAAACTAAGGGACGGCCACTGGAAGCCCACTGATACCACACAACTCTACGTGGGTTTTTGGGTGGGTTTGATTTGTAGCTGAAAGAACATGGAATCACCAGACAGGAACCTTTGAGGCCGTGAATGTCTTGTGGGATTTTAACTTCCCATCCTAAAGCATCAAACAGCAGAACACCTGTGGGATAAATCATGGAAAATATGAATGGCCTAGTGAATAATTAAAGTAAATAAATAACTTACGAAAAAGTTCTGCTAAAAATCCATGTTAAAACATTTTGTATTTGATAAGCGCATTGGTTTTGTAAGGTGAAATAATGTTTCAACCAAAATGTAGTATTTTGAATGGTGAATATCCGGAGAGATCATATATTGAGAGATCACACACATCAGATAAGATGCTAATAAATTACTCACGCTGTACGCGTATAATAACAGAAGCTTCAGTGCTTCCTCCAGAAAACCTTGCAGAGCAAATCAATCTCTTTCCATGGTCTTGGATGGTACCCACAAAGGTTATTTTGGAATAGGTGGCCCGATTTAAACCAGAAACTGTTTTGCTTCCCTTTGAGATCTGCATTTTCTCGTAGTTCCATGCGATGGTTGGATACTCTTTCTGACAGGAATGGTAGACGGTACAGGTGAAGACCTGTGGGACGTGTTCAGTGACATCTCCCACTGCAGGCTCAATCGTTATTTTTTGATGAACACCTGAAAGTGAAAAGAAATCTTGAAACAGGGCAATCTGCAACATTTAAAGTGAGCTTGTAAATAATAGTGCACAAAAAGCAGATCATATTTGTTTACACTCACATTTGGCACTTTTGTACTTTGAAGAACTCGCTGTTCTGCCCCCATAATGTGTGACTAAACACTGAAAATCAAGGCTTTCTGTCTTTACAACACCTCTGCGTGTGCAAGAGGTTTTCCACAGGCCGTTTCCAATATGTTCATCATTTATTTGATCATGTCCATCTATACCACTTAGAGTGATTGTTGGTTTGCTGTATGGACACGTGTGGAACGTCGAACATACTACTGTGATGAATTGACCCATTCTATCACCTCCATACATTTCAATGCTGGGCTTCTCTGGATATTCTGTAATTCACAAAAACATTCAAATATGTTAGGGCTGCTCGATTATGGGAAAAATCACAATCACGATTATTTTGGTCATAATTGTAATCACGATTATTCAAAATGATATACAGTTGAAGTCAAAATTATTCAAAAGATAAAAGAAATCAGTGATTAGAAATGTGTTATTAAATCTAATATGTTTAGAAATGGGTTGGAAAAATCTTCTTTCCGTTAAACAGAAACTAGGGGAAAATATAAAGGGCCGCTAATAATTCAGGAGGGCTAATAATTCTTACTTCAACTGTATATATACAGTTATTTTCCTCCCTGTAAATAAGGAAAGGGAAATAAATACAATAGAATAAAAATATGGAACAAACTGTGCTTTAAGCATCTTCTCTGTAAGAAAAAAAACTTATAGATACAAAAGTCCTTCAGTCAAGAGCAGTGAGTGATTTTGTCCTTTTGTTGTTTGATTAATAATGATAAAAACAGTGGGCAGCAGGAATATTGCGCGCTGTCACTTTAAGAGCAGTACGGGTCTGATTTATGGTTTTACTTTCACATGTCTTTTGATTCTCAACTGGTTTGTTTATTACATAAATGAGGGTTAATATGAATAATCACTAAACGCCACGTTTTGACACAAATGTGCATGTATTTGACCATTAAAGCGCTCACATTAAGATGACTTCAGATGTGTGTGCTGTGCTCGTCTCTGAGGCTGAGCGCATACACACAACAGCATGCGATCTCTTTCGTGCTTTTTAAAACATGAATGATTCGAGTGTACATCAATGAATGGTGCGCATCCCGTGCTGCAAAAGTCACCTTACAGTACATGCTTTTAGTCATTTTCACGTGAAACTGAGCTTTGCAGAGCAACAAATGTGTACAACTGGAAAGTGGGCGGTATAGGATGCAATAATCGTTTTATCCCGATTAATGTTTTTTCATAATCGTTAGAAGCCAAAATTGAAATCGAATCTGAATTTCAATTAATTGCACAGCCCTAAAATTAGTATATCATTAGTATATCATCTCTTTCAGATTACCTGAACCCCTGTGAATAAAACTAGGACCTGCTCTTCTTCCATCCCCCACACCACACAACAACCCAAACTGGGTGTGCCTTACACAGGTGAGTGGGCTTGACAAACCACCTGTAGAAACACTCCTCAGTCTTCTCTCTCTCTCTTAAAAACACTTTCTTACTCTAGCACTTCATTCTCTGAACACTATCAGTTCTTTTAGCACTTCCTTTATGTACTTCCTCTTTGTGCTGATTTGCTGAACGTCTCCTCAATGGACCCTTTTCACAATTCCGGGTTTCTCAGCAGCGGAAGTCGTCATGGTTGGGTAAACTTAGAGCACAGTGAATGGGAGAGTACAACAAATATTTTTTTTTACAATCCCATTTGCTGAATTAAAAAAAAAAAAACGATGATGTTATCAAGACTTTCAGAAAAAAATACAAATAAAAATGTGTGAGACTGATAACGGCAGCCAGAAGAGAGAACAACGTCAAATTAACTCTCTGGTCCATAGACTCCGCATTAGAAAGGCCTTGCATAAGTGGTCATTTGTTTTTATAAATGTTCATACGTTTTTATTAAATAAAAAAATTTAAATATTAAAAAACTTTCAAGGATTTAAGATTATGATGACCATTAAACGGGTCATAACAGCCTTGTGAAAAGGGTCCATTGGAAGTTGCTTTGGAAAAAAGCATCTGCAAAGTGACTAAATGTAAATGTAATGTAAATCATGTGCTTTTGCTTTTAAATAAACAGTGATCCCTAAATATACACTTTAAAATATTGGAATTGCATTGCTGACCAACTACATTTTTCAGAGTCCCTTCACGGCCCAGATCAGTTTTCATGGACGTATGACATCAGAATAACCACAAGAGAAGTTCATCAAACTAATGTGAAATGTACAGTACAACCAATTTCAGTCTCCATTTTGAACATAAACCTTTTACTGTGTCTATTTTTAATCATGACATAATATGCTACTAAAGTGGGATAATCACAGATATTGTCCAGTATACAACAATATTTACCGTCAACAAAGACTGTAGTGGTAACGTCGAAAAACCTGTAAGTGCTGCTTCCAACATTTTCAGGGTCAATCCATGCGTATATTTTTTCTCCATGGTGAGAGCGATCCAGTTTATCAATCAGCAGAGTGCAATCCCAATGTGGGTCTCTATATAAATATGTTTTTCCTCTGAACTTCTCAATGACATCCCATGAATACCATGGATCGTAGACTAAAGGATAAGTGACAGAGGCCCACTGATACCACACAACCCTACGTGGGTTTTTAGGTGGGTATAATGTGTAGTAGAAAGAACATGGAATCACCAGACAGGAACCGCGAAGACCATGAATGTCTCTTGGCACTGTCACATCCCATCCGAGAGCCCCATACAGTAGAACACCTGAGGGACAAAAGTTGGAGGACTTGTAATATGTAAAGGCAATGTAAAAATGTAAAGATGTATAAATATTTCTCGTTTTCAACATATTTCCTTACTTCAAGCAACAGAGGTAATCGGAGATCTACATCAGACAACAAAAAAATCACTGCTGTTCTTAAAGTAACTTTTATTTTTCCTATAATATTTGCCTCGCAGGCTTTCAAGAATACTGGTACTTTGACATGATTGTATAAAGTCAGTATATAAACAATGTTTTTGCATTATTATTTTTTTTGCTTGGTCGAAGGTGAACTTGTTCATTATAGCATATTGCTTTATACAGTGCATTCAAAAGCAGCACTATTAACATTTATCTTAAAGTTATTCTGTAAAAAGTAGATTGAAAACGTATGACGTATATAAAAATGCTTACTGTATATATGCAAGCGTGTTGGTTATATATTATTAGATTACATAAATACCTTGAGATAATGAACAAACTTCGTTGCTGCTCAAATGGGTAAGTCTGAGGCTGGCCAATTTTGCACTTATTGGGTTAAACTGAATTTAAGATTAAGAATATAAATACTAAAGCTGAGCATAGACTCGGCTTCTTGATTGATTTACTAAATATACAGTAGATCTGATAGACATGTAGATTAGCGAGCACTTTATTTCAGCTGCATGGGTGCATATACAGTAGTCAACATTTGATGTGGATCAAAACCTTTCATCAATGTTGTCCTACAACTATTGAGTAACATCCATTCTTGTATTAGGACAATTTTTAAAAACGCGTTTGATCCACTTCAAATGTTGACTACTGACTACTGTGTAGACACATTCGCGCACACGCACACACACACACACACACTAATAATTAATTATTAGCCCATGTTTAATTATTATTACTCATGTGAAATGTTAATTCTTTTAAAAATATTTACACAGCTGTTAATAAATCATGCTGTTTAACAGAGATATTTTCCATGCATTTTTAAACATAATAGTTTAATAACTTATTGTTACTGTAATAATAGTTTTATATATATATATATTTACACATATATTTCACAATAATATTTATATATATATTGTAATAATATATTTTGCTACTAGTATTAAAATGAAATTTAAAGGCAATTAGGTTCACTAGGCTGGTTCAGATAATCAGGCAAGCATTGGACAACAGTGTTATGTTCTGTATCTTAAAAATTATTTAAAAGACTTTCTCCAGAAGACACAAATATGATAGGAAATGCTGTGAAAATATCCTTGCTCTGTTAAACATCACTTGGGAAATAAAGAATGAAAATTGTACAGAAGGGCTTTGTATCCAATTTGAAATAAAATGGACAGCACTTTTAAAAAGATTTTGAAAACATATTTATTTATCCATCCATCCATCCATCCATCCATCCATCCATCCATCCATCCATCCATCCATCCATCTATCAATCTATTTATTTATTTTGCCCAGCCTTAGTAAATACCAAACTCCAGAAATTAAATTTAGCCACAGACTAAATTCCTACAGTAGTTGCATCTATTACTGTATAAAAAAGAATAGAAACACATTCCATACCTTGAAAAAGCAAAATAATTAGCAGAGGTCTCATGATGTTCCCAGGTTTAACCTTAAACTAAATAAAAACAAAACAAGTTATTTTACATCAAATGGCACTGAAAGGGCATCTAATAGCACACAGCCCACAACAAAAACGCTATTATTAGAGTTGATATTGGGGGGCTAAAATATCCCAAAAATCCAAATTAAATCAATTATATCTTTACCTTTCTGTAATTCTTCTTCCTAATGTGTTCTCATATGCAAGCTGACTGGATGCGGAATGTATTGCAAAATCTGTCCTTTAAGAGGAACTGTGAAATACTCTCCCTTCTTAAACTTAACTTAGAAAAACAAATTATTTTACCTAGAAAAACCACATCCAAGTGTGATTTCCTTTGCTTCACTAAAGTTTACAACCACAGCACCTGTTTATATGGTAAAAAGCCATAGAATGTACATTCGACTTGATGGACATTAAGAGCGGTTTAATTAATTAGCGGTTTGATTAATTTTCTTTATCAGATAGAAGTATCAGATAAAATCATTGTAGACCTGAGCGTTAGAACAAATAATCAAGCCCTACTCAGATGTACAATGTTTAAAAAAAAACAATTCTGATAAGCCTACACGACCTCTGTGACTTTATGTACCAATATGGACAAGACTAACATCCACTGCAGTCATCTGTTAGAGGTTTCTGGATCGATTCTCAAATTTTCAGTATCGATTCTGTATTCAAATTTGGTCACAGCGATTTGTGCTCGAGCTCTAAACAGAGAAAAGTGCTGCTTGTCCTTTGTGCAGCATTTTTTTTAATCACTAAAAGAGGCGGACAGGATAGTGTGTCAACATTATAGCACACTCCATTATGAGTGAATGCTTGTAGCTTGTGTTCTGCAAACGCGGGTTGTGAATCATTTTGACTTTAATTGTACATTTTTCCTTAACATTTTCTTAATGTTCTAAACAAATGTGATGCTTATTTGGAAAATTAATATTAATGTTTTATAGAATATGTTTTTCATAATTGCTCTTTGTAACTGGCTTTTTCTTTTACATCCAGGGCTTGCTCAACCGGAAAATCTCTTTAATAAAAATAAATGATTTTTAAGATAACAGAACTGTCATACAGAGATTACAATTATTTTTTAAAAAGCACAGAAACAAATAGGAAAAATATAAAGTTAAAAAACATTTTGGAATCGGATCATGACCCCCAGAACCGGAATCAGATCATGCCAAGTGCCTAAAGATTCCCACCCCACGTAACACTATATGCTTAATTATGCCACATTAGTGTGTTCATGCTGAATGTTATGAATGGGCATAATGAAAGGTGAAGTTGAAAACACATTTAAACAAACAGGCATTTTAACAAACAGGCGAAGGTCAGGGCAGGTGGTAAGCAGGTAATAGTCCACTAAAAGTCCAAAACACAGCAGGGCAAAGTCCGGAACAGAGAAATGCGGAGTAATGAACACAACAGTGAAATAAGACTGAGCAAAGAACGGGTGTGTGAGTGGTGCAATGTCAATGTGTAATGAGAGCAAGAGATTGTGGGAGGTGTAGTCTGGGTGGATGGCAGAGGTGCCAGGGAGTCTCCTGGCCCCTCCAGCTGATAATCTTTACATAGACACTGCTATTAAAATGACCTATCTCTAAAGCGTCAGTTTTTTTGTAGAAAGAAGTTACAGACAATATGAAGATACAGTATAATCATTTCTTGTGTTATGATCCAGAACGCTGCAGCTCATGGTCTTCAATGAGCCCAAGAGAGCCTGTGTTACACCTCTGTTTATCTCTCTGCATTGGTTTCTGGTTGAGGCTCGTATCAAGTTCAAATATTTGATGCTTGCTTACCGGACAGCCATTGGCACTGTACCCTCTTACCTCTAAATGCTCCTGAAGGCCTACATCCCCTCTAGGAGCCTCTGGTCGGGAAAAGTAAGCACCGCCTTGTGACACCATCACAGAGAGGCTATAAGTCACATTCCAAAACCTTTTTATTCAATGATCCGTGGTGGTGGAATGATCTTCCCATTCCCACAGGGACTGCTGATTCAATAGGATCATTCAAACGACAACTAAAAACCCATCGCTTCCAAGATCATCTGAACCTGTGAACAAAACCAGGACCCCCTCTTTTCTCCTCCACCTCACTACACAACAACCCCAAACTGAGTGTGCCTCACACAGGTGAGTGGGCTTGACAAACCACCTGTAGAAATCTAAATCTTTCATCTCTCTGACACTTTAACCGACAGTTGCACTAGTTTTGCACATTTGCAGCAGACACATTCTTACAAAAAAAAATATATGTATTTATGTAGTGTGCTTCACACAGGTGAGTGGGCTTGACCCACATTCCCCGAAGGAGAGAATGGAAATGCCGCGTCGGTTCGACACTTTGGGGAATTGCTAGATGACCAATCATTCAAAAGAGTAAGAAAACAGGCCAATGAATGTCTATGAATTAGCAGCGCGGAGTGATAGCATGTCTGGACACTTGTTCTAAGGGCACCCCGGCCTGCAGAAAGGCAAGCTCCATTCAGGGACTGAAGGCATGGCGACACAGCAGGGTGATGGCCACCTTGTGCATCCCCTCATGCCATATATAGATTCCACTAAAATAAGCCAATCATAGCCAAAAATGCAGATGGCTGCGAGCCAAAGAGACATTAGGGCACCTTCCACAAGCTTCGACTCGGGAGGCCGTATGGCGAGTTGAACCGCATAGCCAAGTCTGGCCATCTGGAAGAGCCACTACGACAGGCTGGGCAGTGCTAACCAGGCTGACAGAACGAACGAGCGGCATCACCAGAGCAAACGGTGTGTGCAAACGGTGTGTGTGTTTGTGCACCCGTGGTGGGGCAGCTTCGGGATGGGGAGTGCTCACCTTGGGAAGTGGCGCATCCATCGGAAGAGCTGAAAATAAGAGATTGGCTCTTGCCTTTCTCCCTGGATCCCTCAAAGAGGCTGGATGTGCAAAAGAAAGGAACCCACTCGAAAAGATTGAATTAAACAAAAAAATATAGAGAGAGAGTAAATTAACTTTAACGCTGAACTTTTGATGTAGGCTATATACAGTAGGAAATGTACAAAATATCTTCATGGAAAAAATGTACTTCTAGTGAGATATACAGTACTTAATGTTCTAATGATTATTAATTCTAATGAAATCCATAATTCTGAGCATTATACTTTTTTTTTTTTTTTGCCTATTGCCAAAAATATGCCTGTGCCACATAAGAATGATTTTGTGGTGCAGGGTCACATATCTTTGATATTTTGTGATACAAATAAGCCTACTTGTACAGAAAACATTCTAAATACTACGTAAGAAGCATCACCTAGACATAGTTGATGCATTCTGTATGTGTTGTTCTGCACTGATACTTCAGAAACACTAGTAGGCGGTGGGGTCTCTTTATTCCAATGTGTGTGACATTACTATACTAGTAGTTCAAACTCACACTCATTCAAGGAAGAAGCTAAATTAAATTCCTGAGCATGTGACTAACTCAGAGTATCTTTAAATGATGGTAATTATGAAGCTACAAGAACACAGTAATTATGAAATATACGCAGACAATTTCACAGGCAGGTATAGGACAGAATACATGGATTGGATAAAAATTCACGGTCCAGCATGAGTCTTCCCGAAATATATGGCCATTTGTTATTCAGTAGTATTTTGCTCTTATTTTAGATCAGTGGTTCCATAACTTATTTGATACCTGTACATAGCTATAGGGTCAAGGGAACAGCTGTGGTGTCGTTTTTAATATTTGTGACCCTGGATCACAAAACCAGTCTTAAATGTCAAATTAAGTTCTATTCATTTTAATAAGAAAAAATTAAAAAAGCTTTCCATTGGTGTATGGTTTGCTTGAATATGATTTCTAGCCAAGACACAACAATTTGAAAATCTGAAATCTGAGCGTTCAAAACAATATCAAAATACTGAGAAAATCACCTTAAATATTGTCCGAATTCCATTCTTAGAAATGCATCTTATCAAATATCATAATAAACATCATCTTTACTTAATATTCTAATGATGATTTCTACATAACATAAAAATCTTTCATTTTGACTCATACAATGTATTATTGGCTATTCACAAGTTTTATAATTCAGGGTTATGTGTTTTTTTATTCGTTACAGACTAAAAGCTGATTACAGGTTTTAAAACAAAGTAATTTGCATTGACATTATCAAGATGATGACCTTCAAAATAACTGAAGAGGCGGAATTAAAAACAAAATCAAAAGGAGGAACTGAAAAATGCTAATTATTATGCTATTTTATTTTCCATTTCTACAGATTAACGTCAGATAAACACTACCCAAAAAACTGCACTAATGAACAATAATGTATTCAACCACAAGCTGGTGAAACATCTGCGACTCTATTCAAAATGTGTGGGAGCTTATGAACAAATGGAAGATTCTGCTCTCACATCAATGCTTAATATAGACATCTGACCGTTGCATCTGTAAATCATTGCAATATACATAAGCAGCACATTATACATCCTTTGTAAAATGGTTTTGACAGAACTGGCATAGAAGAGTCTTTTTTGGTTCTCCAATGACCTGCTTAGCATTTAATATAGTCAGTTGCTTCTGTCAGTTGCATTTGTCAAACTTATTGATAAAGTATATATGGATGACAAGAGAATAAACATTAAACTTCACTTGCTAATTTAAAACATCTGCAACAGGTAACGAAAAACATATTTTATCCAAAAGACATTTATTATTACTCCCCCAAAAGCATTTTCATCAGACCAACTCAATTTCTCAGCAGATACGCACACGCAGATACGTCTTTTGTAAGTTTATTGCAGCTCATTTATGTATGTAACAAAATTAACTTCATAAATGTAGCTGAAATGTTAATTGAGTTGAATCTGGGCCAAAAGCAGACTAGCATCCCTATTTCTAGGTTGTTTTGTGGTATGTTGCAGCCCTTTTATGCATGTAGGAAATCTTAAGTTAAATTAAATTAAATGTTGCTGAAATGTTGTTACTTGAGTTTCTAGTAGACATATATGGGAATAATATACTCTGTAGGAGAAGCTAACAGTTCCTTCATGTTGTCACAACACAAATCGATTAAGTTAACTTAATCGTTTTACAAATATAAGTGGACTAAACATAAAAAATTAAGTTGCCTCCAAAAAACCTTAGGAATTGTGTTGTTTCAACTCATTGTAAATAAGCAGTTCGAACATGAAGCAAAAGTCATTTTTTGAGTGTAGTAAAGCAATCACCCTATGACAATACATTACTGTCGATACCTAAGCCACACGTATGTTACTTTAAGCATAGTTTTCAAACAATTCATTTCATTCAAAAATTGATTTTTAAAACAAATGTTATTTGATTTGTGTACTGAGTGAGCTTTTGGATAGATTAATTACGGAATAATGTTAAATAATAAATCCACATTGAGTTAATACAAGCTACAGATAAAACAATATGGAAACAAGGTACATTGGAGGAAATGTAAGGAATGCGATGTGAAAAAAAAACAATCTGTTGCTGCTTTACTTGCATTACTAAGTCTTAATGATTGACATTTTCATCAGACATTGCCATATAGGTTGGTGTAATCAGCATCGTAATCGTAATCCTAAAAAAAGATTTTAACAAAAACAGTTAGTCAATGAATCAGTCTCAAAAACTGATTGATTATATTTGTACAGTAAGAAAGCAAATGTAGTGGTAAATGTACTTACACCACAGGTTTTTCGCTGACTAAAAAGGATAAAGGAAAATAAAAATGCTAAATCAATGTTTATTATAAATGACAGTAAATGTATTTAAGGCAACATACATCATATCAACATATACGTCATAAAGGGACATATCACAAGCATACAGTGCTTATGAATTTTAATATATACCAACATTGGTAATTTCAGTAGCTGTGTTAATTTGTAGTAATTAAATACACCAAATTCTATATTTTATGTTATACCAAACCCTCTTAAAGGACCAATGAATCTTAACGTGGCATGGTGACTTTTATTATGATATGCTGCATTCAACAGTATTGTTTTTCTGTGTAGCATGAATATAATGAATATGTACTTTGATGTACTCTACCTGTTTGGTGACGGCATGTGAGGTTTATAGAAAGCCTTGTTTTCTGGAACATTGCAAGTGTTGTTTGCCCTGTAAAGAGTAAAGGTTGATTAGTGAATCCACTGGTTATTTATACAGTATGAGGTTTTAAATTGGTGAAAATAATTGTAGTTTTGGTTAAAACTTTCTTATATGTGACCCTGGACCACAAAAAATCATAAATGGTTTCATAATCATAAAAATCAATTTATACATACATGAAGAAAGACTCCCTCACACAATTGTAAAGCACTTTAGGTGTATGGCGATTTAGAATAAACGCGCTATATAAAATATACATTACATCACATCATCTGATTTCTGAATAAGTAAGTCTGTGCCCTGATAAATACGCCCGTGCCCTGGGAAAGACAATGGCAACAGAGTGGTCCAGGAATGCCACCCTTGGCTTACCCTGGTAAATATGCACCACGCTGACAAAGCCCGCCGGCAACACTGTCTGGGACTTTACCCAGAAGTCCTCGGTAGTGAAAGAACAGCCGAGAGCGATGGGGCAGGTCTCTTCTGGCGGGCTTGGAAGAATGCTCCCCCACTGGGCCCATCCGCGCTGGCTGCTCCTTGCCAAGAGCATCATTCCCCCGGCTCCAAGATCTGCTCCGCCGCCACAGCCCATTTCACGGTTTAGTGGCCACATTGGGACCCCCGCAGAAAATCTATGGCGCCCTGGAGGCGGGCGACTTGGAGATAAGGAGGACCGTTCTTTCCATGCTACTCTCGACTCTGTGAAGCCCGAGTGATGCCAGCATGGGAAACACTGCCTTCCAGCTCGCAGCTTCTGTGAACTTCGCCACAGGCTCCAAGGGTGTCAGTGGACGCACCTTCAGTCCCTGGACGGACCTTGCATTCGAGGGGTCGTGGTGCCCTTAGAACAAGTGTCCATACAGTGCATTCGAAAAGTATTCATAGCGCTTCACTTTTTCCACATTTTTTTATGTTACAGCCTTTTTCCAAAATGAATTAAATTCATTTATTTCCTCAAAATTCTACACACAATACCCCATAATGACAATGTGAAAAAAGATTTTTATTCAGGATGTCTCTGTAGATTGCTGCATTCATCTTTCCCTCTATCCTGACTAGTCTTCCAGTTCCTGCTGCTGAAAAACATGGGGCGGCATTAGCATCTAGGGATGGTATTAGCCTGGTGATGAGCGGTGCCTGGTTTTCTCCAAACGTAACGTCTGGCATTCACTCCAAAGAGTTCAATTTTAGTCTCATCAGACAAGAGAATTTACCATACCACTTTATGCCACTTTACCATACAGGCCTGATTGGTGGATTGCTGCACAGATGTTTGTCCTTCTGTAAGTTTCTCTTCTCCCCACTGAAGAACGCTGGAGCTCAGACAGAGTGACCATCGGGTTATTGGTCACCTCCCTGACTAAGGCCCTTCTCCCCGATCACTCAGCTTAGATGGCCGGCCAGCTCTGGGAAGAGGTGGTTCCAAACATCTTCCACTTACGGATGATAGAGGCCACTGTGCTCATTGGAACTTTTTTAGTGCAGCAGAAATTTTTCTGTAACCTTCCCCAGCCTTGTGCCTCGAGACAATTCTGTCTCGGAGGTCTACAGACAATTCCTTTGTCTTCTTGCTTGGTTTGTGCTTTGACATGCACTGTCAACCCTGGGACCTTATATAGACAGGTGTATGCCTTTTCAAATTATGTCCAATCAACTGAATTTACCACAGGTGAACTCAAATTAAGCTGCTGAAACATCTCAAGAATGATCAGTGGACACAGAATGTACCTGATCTCAATTTAGAGCTTCATGGCAAAGGCTGTGAATACTTATGTACATGTGATTTTTCAGGTTTTTTAATTTTAATAAATTTGCAACAATTTTTTACAATCTTTTTTCACATTGTCATTATGGGGTATTGTGTCTAGAATTTTGAGGAAATAAATGAATTTAATCATAAGGCTGTAATATAAAAAAGTAAAGTGCTATGAACTCTTTCCGAATGCACTGTATATGATGTCACTTCGACAGATGCTTCCACTATGGGCTTAAGGGCTGTGTATACGTGCATGCAGTGTTTCTCGCTCTCCACCGGTTCCGACCTACAGTATGGGCGTATCTGCTCCTCTGGAGTCATACACGGCTGAAAATTGCCACATACCATTCATTCCCAGGCGACCTCATCCGTGCCAGCCAATGCACTCTCACGGCAGCTCATGCTCACGGGGTAATAGAGACTCCACATTGGCGTAGTCCTACTCTTATGGGCATGCTTTGGAGAAGCCCAGGTCATCCTGGTTGCTTCTCACGAGTTCAACCATTGCATTTTTCTCTGCCCGTGGTCCCCCTCGGCATGGAGTTCCTAAATTCACACTCCTCGCAATGGTCCCGCCTAGATGAATTCCCCTGAAGAGACACTTCCTTTCTCAGGGACAGGGCACCCTTTAGCACCCATGTGGGTCTCTGAAACCTCCATGGGTGGTCTCTAGACGCAGAGCGGAAGACTTGGTGGCCTACTGGTGTGGTGGTTAGCACCTACGCTCTTTTTTTCTCCACCTACGCCCTGAAGTGGAGTCTATATGTTGTGTGGTGTGCTTCTCACCGAGAAGAACCCCGAACATGACATATCAGCGTGATGTTATCCTCCTTCAGATTGCTGGAACGGGGGCTTTCCCCTCCACACTGAGGGTTATCGCATTAGAGCATATGCCTCTAAGCTGCTCTTTCTCTGTGATGATCGGCAGAAGGGAAATGCGGTATTAAAACAGAGGTCGGCCCACTGGATAGTGATGCCATCACCCTCGCTTATCTGTGCCAGCAAGCAGTGACCCCCGGGGGTGAGAGTGCACTCATAAGGAGTGTTGCCTCCTCCTGGGCGTTAGCTCACAGCGCCTCTATAACAGACATTGTAGAGCAGACATAGGAGACACCCAAATGCATTCGCGAGATTGTATATATATATACAGTTGAAGTCAGAATTATTAACCCCCCTGAATTATTAGCCCCCCTGTTTATTTTTTTCCCCAATTTCTGTTTAACGGAGAGAAGATTTTTTCAACACATTTCTAAACATAATAGTTTTAATAACTGATTTCTAATAACTGATTTATTTTATCGTTGCCATGATGACAGTAAATAATATTTTACTAGATATTTTTTAAGATACTAGTATTTAGCTTAAAGTGACATTTAAAGGCTTAACTAGGTTAATTAGGTTAACTAGGCAGGATAGGGTAATTAGGCAAGTTATTGTATAATGATGGTTTGTTCTGTAGACAATCGAAAAACAAATATAGCTTAAAGGGGCTAATAATTTTGACCTTAAAATGTTTTTTTTAATTAAAAACTGCTTTTATTCTAGCCAAAATAAAACAAATAAGACTTTATCCAGAAGAAAAAATATTATCAGACATACTGTGAAAACATCATTTGGGAAACATTTAAAAAAAGAAAACTAAATTCAAAGGG
>CAIGQW010056839.1:5037605-5059232 GCA_903798125.1 Danio choprae | reverse complement strand
GTGTGTGTGTGTGTGTGTGTGTGTGTGTGTGTGTGTGTGTCCTTTTAATGCTTATTTCAAGTAATAAAAATGTGAGCTTGTGTTAGGGCAAAAATAAAAGCACTAGAAACAAGGCTGTCATAAGGACTGGAAAGTGTGTGACTAAAAGTGTCACACTAAACCTAGCACCTATACAGGACTTAACAGTGAATAAAGTGACAGCTGATTTTCAAATGTGTAAAGTTAAACTCTATATCACAATGCTGTATTATTCTGTTTAAGGGAAGCAGCACAACCTAATTTACAGGTAGAAATTGATTGGCTCCTGAGACAATATATGTAGAAAAGTACAGACAAATTGTCAAATTTATTCATGGCCAACAGGAACACTTGTTTTCATGAATAATTATTCTGTGCAAACTCACTGGGAGATGTTGTTTAAGAGCACTGAGGGCTATTTGGGACATAATTAACGATTTAATTTGCTCATATACTGCATGTCCTTTTGCGCAGATAATGTCAATCCAAGTAAGGAAATCAGACTTTAAGGCCCTACAGAGGTTTCTGTTATGTTGAAATGTTTAGGGTTATAGTATATTCTGAGGTTTGGATGACTATGGGTTGAAAAAATATTAAGATATGCTGCATGATCCATAACTATAGTCATGCAATTGTATAAAAATGATAATGTCTCATTGATAATTACATTAACTTGTTTTCTTCAACCTTAAATATACTATAAATACTTAAGACTATACACATAACATAAGACAGACAGATCAATATTGTGTAAAAGAAAAGTGTATCTACAGGTGGTTTGTCAACCCCACTCACTTGTGTGAGGGACACTCAGAAATACACAATGCTTTTTACATGATATTGAGTGATTGTAAGAAAGTGCCTGGTGCAAAAACTGGTACACGTGTCGATTAAAGTGTCCGAAAAATTAAAGTTTCTACAGGTGGTGTGAGGCACACTCAGAATTGCAGAATGTTTTTAGGTATAATTACAGTATATAGGGTGATTAAAAGTGTGTTAATGTACTAAAAGTGAAGATGAATTAGGAGAAACTACTGATAAGTTAGAGGAGAAGTTTATTAGAGGAGACACAAAGGCAGTACGGCAGAACTTTAATATGACAATGGGACATTAATTTCAGACTGAATGTTTTTTTTTTTTATCATTATGACAGGTTTAATAAAACTAATGGATTGGAAGTTTGGAAACAGGTTGATTATAGCACCACAATAATCAGTATAGAGGAACAGCTGGGTGTTTCCATTGTTTTCAAATTACAGCCAAGGAAAGAAAGCTCCATGATAGCTTGATATCTGCATATTGAAAGAATGTTTGGGCCAATTAGATGGGATGTAGCTCAGTCTTTCCAGCTGTCCTTCAACAGTTGTGTATGTTCATAGAGCATGCAAAGAACATGACTATTATTCTGTACTTAAAAACATCATGATAAGCAGATGAAGAATGTTAGACTTGCGGCAGCTTGATTATCTGTAATTGTATGAAGAGGATGCTAAAGCCAGAATCTGTAGTCTGTGATAGCTGTTTTGCTGTCATGAGACTAATGAAAATCGATGAAGACTTTCCTGCAGAGTGACAGTGATGGTATCTCTTAGATTAATTGGAAATTTGATGACATGATTAGCATGACAACTTCACCAGGGAAAATGCTAATATAAGTAGAAACATATGTGAGAAACTTACTTTTTTCTGGAAGAAAATGGAGTGCTTGAATAACATGAAACTGTATCATGACAGGGACAAAAAAAGTAAGTAGCCTGGAGTTAGAAAACTCTAAAAATACACATTTTAGATACAATACCTTATTGTAAAACATGGATGCAGAATACATTGGGGAACTGCTTAAAATTCTGATATATTTGATATGCCTTTATTGACTTTCATTTAATTTTGATTGATAACTAACACACACTTTACAGAATACCAATGAATTAACAATATAGTGCTTTTAAAATGTACAATTTATTCCATTGCTGAGTTCATTTGATTAAAGTTGATCATGGCATTGTAACGCCTGGTTGGCAGATAATGACATAACGAGACGGAGAATGAGAAACATTACAAAACGGGTTTATTGAACACTTACGGGGAATAGATACTGGATGCGGGAAGACAGGACGACACAGGAACAGAACCACACGAAGCAGAATACCAGACAACAATGGACACAGACGAAAGGGTATAAATAGATAGGGGATGATTAGACTAATCACACACAAGGGATGAACACAGGTGGAACAGATTGACACTGACGATGGCGGGAAGAGGACAAAGAAAGCACATGATGAAAACAAATGACGACACGGACGAACACTGACAGCCATTTTATGCACCATATTTCTACATTGCAAATACTAGATTCTTAAACTGATGGCAAACTGAGTACATCTCAGGCTTAAATAAACATTGTAAACATCAGATAACTTTTTTTTAATAGCTGCTAGCTTTAATAGAATACTTTTCTTCTCTTTTTTTTTTTTTTTTTTTCAGTGACGCCTACTAAAGCTGACACATGGACTGCTAATCTGCCATCATCAGTGGTGGGTTTGTCTGGCTCATGTGTGGTGATTCCCTGCACATTCAACTATCCAGCAACTGGAAATACATACACCAACTTTAAAGGAATCTGGTACAAAGGGTACTATGAGTCAATAGTATACCATCAAGATTCTTCACAAGTCAGTGAGGAATTTAGAAATCGTGCCAGCCTTATCGGTGATTTGCGCCAAAAGAACTGTTCTTTGAAAATCAGCTCTCTGAGACAAACAGACAATGTGGAACTCATGTTCCGGATTGAGATTGAAAATTTGAACAAGTTCACTTATGCTAATAAAGTTTCTATACAAGTGAAGGGTAAGAACATTTTGCTCAATAAAAAAAAAATTGTAAATGTTATCTTTCTCTTTAAAAGAGATCATTTTATTCTGTAGGGGTACCATAATTAATTGTAGGCTACACTTCTAAAAAAAAACACTTTTTCTGCTTAATGCAAAGAACAATTTAATAATCTTAAGAACCATCTTCCACCATAAAGACCATGGAAAGGTTCTTTCAGTAAACGGTTCTTAAAAGAAACTTTGTTATATACTATGAATAACATATTAAATGTAAAGAACTTTCTCCCAACTTTATGACCCTTTTGTGCAATGGAAGGATTCATGTTAAAGATTCTAACCATAGCGACACGATGGCTTAGTGGTTAGCACTGTCGCCTCACAGCAAGAAGGTTGCAGGTTCGAGACCTGGCTGGGCCAGTTGGCATTTCTGTGTGGAGTTTGCATGCTCTTCCCCGATCCATGCAACTCGGAGTTCGCGTGGATATCCTCTGGGTGCTCCGGTTTCCCCCACAGTCCAAAGACATGCACTGTAGGTGAATTGAATAAACTAAATTGGTGTATGAGTGTATATGGATGTTTTCCAGTACTGAAAGCGTGGCATAGTGTATCCCAGTACCCAGTTGGTGGTTTATTCCGCTGTGGTGACCCCTGATGAATAAAGGGACTAAGCTGAAGTAAAATGAATGAATGCAAGTAACTTTTTTTTCCAAGATCTTTGTAATTGGAATTGTGCTTTAGTGTTATGCAAATCTTAATATGACTATCATGAAATCTTTCCATTCTACAAAAGGCTGAACTGTTCTTCATACTAAGAACTAGAATGTTATTTATTCACTATAAGACTCTTTGGTGAACAATAAATGGTTCTTCTACAGCGTCGCTGCAAAAACTCTTTTGCAACCTTTATTTTTAGGAGTCTATCCACATTAAAGGGATAGTTCACCCAAAAACATGAAAATTCTATCATCATTTGCTCACCCTTTTTTTTCTGTTGAACACAAAAGATTTTTGAAAAAAAAGCTGGAAACCATTATCTACTGACTTCTATAGTGTTTGTTTTTCCTACTATTGAGTTACTATGTTTCTAGCTTTCTTTTGTGTTCAGCAGAATAAAGAAATTTATCAAGGTTTGAATCTGGGTGAGTAAATAGAGTGTAAAGTTACGTTTTTGGGTGAACTATCCCTTTAATATTGAAATAAAGTTGTCAAGCATTTAGAATGATGGTGAAAACAGTATTGTGTCACAAATCTGTCTTCACTAGAAACGGCAGAACAGCCTAGCGTCTCTGTGGAAGAGGAACTGACATCAGGGAAACAGGTGACCGCTACCTGTGCCGTGTCTCATTCCTGTCCATCAGATCTGCCTCAGGTCACCTGGAGCCACCAAGGCTCGCACTCGGGTCCATCACAGCCACAAGATCACGGCCAATGGAAACTTACATCCTACAGCCTGACCTTCAATCCTTCAAGAGAAGACCATAACACACGTCTCAACTGCACTGCAGACTTTAAAGGGAAGACAGTGACAGGCTACAAAACACTCAAAGTTAAATGTAAGTCTGCTATATGTGAATTTAGAACAAATAAAGCTGACACTAGTTTATTAATAAGTTTCATTTTCTGAAATAATAACATTTATCTCATTCAGATGCTCCTTATAATGTAAAAGTGGTCACTGGACCCCAAGTAAAAGAGAATGAGTCTGTAACACTGACCTGCTCCAGCGACAGCAACCCTCCTGCAAACAGCTATGAGTGGTTCAGCTTAAACAAGTCACTGTCAGCAAAGGGATCCTCTTATCAACTGGCGAAAGTCTCTCGGCACACTGAAGCCATTTCCTGTACAGCCATCAACACAGAGGGAAGAAACAGCTCTAAAGCACATCAAATTAATGTTCTGTGTAAGTACTGAGTATTATGTGTAATATTATAAGTTATGAAAGCATAGTTTTGTCATGGAATAAAAAAAAAAAGGTATCTGTGACTTATTATCATGCTTCATTTTCTTTCTCACAACAGTGGCATTTCTCAGAACTGATATAAATATCAGTATTGTGAGAAAGCCATAGCTATATTGTTTTCTACTTTTTTTAAACTTCAGAAAAAGGCTTGCGTCTTAACCGCCCCTTTATTTATTGAAGAAAATATAACACAAAAAAAACAATGCACATCGCCTCTAACCCTCTGGTGATGTTCGGTTATTTTAGACCAAAGAAAAACTTTTTTTTACATTTTTAATTGTAAAGAGAAGTTTACTTGTTTCTACTTATAAACGTTTGTGGCAGTCATTATGCGAACAAAAAAAAACTTGAGTCAAAAAAGTTGTTTGAGGCTGCCATAGCAAATGAAAAGGATACTTGAAAAATATGAATAAAACAAATAATATTTGGGGGTACAATCTGCAAATAAACCATAATGCAGAGAATTAGCACAGCAGTGAAGAATGAAACTCGAAACCCCAAGAGTGTGATTTGAAAATGACACGTACACTTACACACTTATACACAAACCCATGTATTAGTGTGGCTGTTGCCCAGATGGAGCAACTCAAATAGCATTTTTATTATATCATCTACTATTTATCATAAAAACTGTCTCATTTAGATCCTCCTTATAATGTAAAAGTAGTCACTGGACCCCCAGTGAAGGAGAATGAGTCTGTGACACTGACCTGCTCCAGTGACAGCAACCCTGCTGCAAACAGCTATGAGTGGTTCAGCTTAAACAAGTCATTGTCAGCAAAGGGATCCTCTTATCAACTGGTGAAAGTCTCTCGGCATACTGAAGCCATTTCCTGTACAGCCATCAACACAGAGGGAAGAAACAGCTCTGATCCACAGAAACTTAATATACTATGTAAGTATCTTTGTAAGGCCTCTATCAATTTTAAACTGCTATTAAAAGTTAAACCTATCTATCTATCTATCTATCTATCTATCTATCTATCTATCTATCTATCTATCTATCTATCTATCTATCTATCTATCTATCTAGATCCTCCTGATATTAAAAATGAATCGTCTTGCCAGTCTGCGAGCTCTACAGTCTGTGTCTGTATTGTGGACTCCAACCCTCCCAGCGAAGTCAAGTGGTTCAGTCCAGATTCCTCGAAAACCTTCCTCAGCTCCAGAACTGAAATAAAAGAGTCTCTCAGCATCTTCACTCTAGAAGCATGGCTGGGTTTCCCTGATACTGTCCAGTGTGTCGCCAGTAACAGCGTGGGAAGCTCTTCCATAACTCTGAAAGCTCCTCAGAATGGTGAGACTTCACATCCTGGTTTTTACAACACTATGGGTCAAGTGACATTGAATTCAAAATGAAAGCTTTTGGGTGTTTGTATCAATATGCTAGTCTTACGGTTATCTGTAGGTGCGTTCCAAAACAATGACTTCCATATCTTTGGAAGCTCCTCAAAATGGTCAAACTTCACCTCCAGGTTTTTTACAACACCATGGGACAGGTAGAAGCCAATGCAAACCTCTCATTAGGTTTTTAAAGTCTCCTGAAATCAAAATTCAGATTTCTAAAGTTAATTGTTATTTGTTAATTGTAAAGTTATCTATTAGCCAGTGTGCTTCAAAACAATGCCACAATCTGCAGTTAGAAGGTACAAGCATTCAAAACCGGTAGTTTCTCACTGCCACCAATATGGATTAGTTTTTTTTTTATGACATTACTGCACATTTGAGCTTCTCATCAAATCTTTTGACCAATCAAATGTTTTCTTGTGTACTTATTCACATTCAATTCAATTCAATTCAAGTTTATTTATATAGCGCTTTTTACAATGTAGATTGTGTCAAAGGAGCTTAACATGTTCTAGTTCTATAGGGTTTCCAAACATTCACTTGGCACATGCCACTGAGCGTTCATACTAATATCTTACCTAAATACTTGCATATCCAGTGGCAGGTGAACGTTTTTGAACCCCTTGCAAAATCAATCATTTCAGCAAAATAAGAGAGATTGTGAAAAATGCATGTTAGTTTTTATTTTTATAAGTAAGATATACGATAAGTAAGATATTTTACATAAAATATGTTTGCATATAGTTCACAAGACGTAAACGTTGCTGGAATTATTTATGTAAGTGTGTGTATTTTAATACCGGATGATCTGTGACTTATTTTGCTTTGTGATGGTCTTCACAGACTCTAAGTGGGGTTTCCAAACTTGGCACTGTAGAAGAAAATATTCAATGGTATTTTATTAGTCAAGTTATTTTAGTTAGTCAAAACAGTAGGGGGAGAAACCCAAAAGGCGGTGATGCTGAAATGTGCAGTGCAGATGTAAACTCCCTATCTAATGCAAGCCCTGGCTAAGAATTATTAATTATTATTTTTTAAATGTATAATTCTTTTTCAATGTAAAAATAATTTTTATGTAAACAAAAAAATATGTGTATTTTCTCATTTGACAGGCATGGTACTATATATTGCTGTTGCATCAGCTGTTGCAGTTGTTCTTGTTGTAGTTGGCATTTTAGTGTATGCTGTGAAAAGACACTGGTAAGGATCTTTTCTTTAAGCTATACAAATGAACTGACTTTATTCAATCGGTCACTCTTATTCCATCTATTCCGTTCCTCCTTTGTTCCCTTCCTCTTTTTCTTACAGTGGGAAGAGAGCTATTAAACAACCTGCAATGCATTTGAAGAATGCAGACAGTGAAAGGAAAACCGCAAACAAGTTTGATTTAGAAACCTATAAAAAGTATTTGTATATTTTGATCACATTTTGTTTTTCAAAAAATATTTAAATTCAATTTTAATTCAATTTTCGACTTAAACATATTTTAAAATGTTATTTCTTCCTGTGAACCAAAGCTGAATTTCCGCCATCATTACTCCAGTTTTCTGTGTTACTTCAGAAACCTTGTGATTCTTAAGAAATCATACTATTTCTGATTTGCTACACAAGGACATTTTTATATCATTATCCACACTGAAATTTAAATATATCTGTAAAAAATGTGACACAATGCCTCAAAACTTTGAGTAAGAAATATCATTCTTTTGTACATTCTATTAATTAAAAAAGTCTGAAAATAATAATAATAATAATAATAATAATAATAAGGTGACGAATGAGTGTGTGTATGAATGAGTATGAATGTTTCCCAGTGATGGGTTGCAGCTGGAAGGGCATCCGCTGCGTAAAACATATGCTGGATAAGTTGGCGGTTCATTCCGCTGTGACCCCAGATTAATAAAGGGACTAAGCCGAAAAGAAAATGAATGAATGAATGAATAAGGCGACGCGGTGGCGCAGTGGGTAGCACAATCACCTCACAGCAAGAAGGTCGAGCCACAGTTGGGTCAGTTGGCGTTTCTGTGTGGAGTTTGCATGTTCTCCCCGTGTTGGCGTGGGTTTCCTCCAGGTGCTCCGGTTTCCCTCACAAGTCCAAAGACATGCGGTACAGGTGAATTGGGTAAGCTAAATTGTCCGTAGTGTATGAGTGTGAATGAGTGTGTGTGGATGTTTCCTAGTGATAAGTTGCAGCTGGAAGGGCATCCGCTGCGTAAAACATATGCTGGATAAATTGGCGGTTCATTCCGCTGTGGCGACCCCAGATTAATAAAGGGACTAAGCCGAAAAGAAAATGAATGCATGAATGATTTATTTACAATACAGTTTGTAAAGTAATATTTTCTGTCTTTTAGTAGATGTATTATATGAGAGACTTGCTTTGTTTACCAAATAAGTGGATCTAATTTGATTTGAAAGAAAATGAATGAATGAATGAATAATAATAATAATAATAATAATAATAATAATAATAATAATAATAATAATAATAATATGAAGAACTGTTTCTTTAGCACTACATAATGTTAGTAAGAAGGATTATGTAAAATTGAAGATGTAATACTGAAAGCTCTGGTTTTTGTCACAGGAATAAAACATTAAATATAAAAAGAATCTTTAAATTGTAATAATATTTCACAATATTACTTTTTTCACTGTCTTTTTGATTGCAGTGCATAATAATAAAAAATGATTCAGTAGTGAATAATGATTGTTACTTAACCATACAGTATACCAGACTCCTTACAAATGATTTCTATCTGACATTTTATGCAAAGCAGTGAAGAAGAGAAATATTGTGATGAAGATGTTTATACAAACAGCCCAGACAATAATGTTTACGGTAACTTGGGGGTAAGTACGACTTTTTCATAAAGTGACAAAAACCATTTCTATAAACATTTATAATTAAAAGGGATGATTATTTAATGAACTGACTCCATGTTTGTTTTGATGTCTGTAATGTTTGCCTCATTTTACTTAGTGTGAAGAAAACTCTCCATCATCTGACAACACGTTAGAAGATGAATCAGTTTATGCCAACATGTGAAGACAAGGACACATACAGTATCATCCTCAGGAAAATTTTTTTATCACAATTGTTTGTCTGACTTTGCTTTGAAAATGTTCAAGCCAAAAATGTCTTGAAGCTGAGAAAAACGTACTTTTTGGAAAGTCTTTGTTCAAATATCAGATTTGTATGTTTTGTGACAAATAAAAGGATGAGTAATGCAATACTTTACTTAAAAACAACTATGAGCAATAGTGTATTTTACACTATTTATTATCTCTTGTTAATACTAGCTGAAAATATAACCTTTTTTTGTATCTACTTTAGTTCACAGTGCAGTAACTAAATATAACTTGATTTAGGCAATGCAATCCAATTAAATGTGATGTCAAATTAAACTTTGATGACTAAAATTCTCTTTGGAAGGTCTATGAACTGAAATAGCACACATGAATATATTAACTTACTGTATGCGTAATCTAATGAATATGGACATGATTTGTTAATTATTTTATTAATTTATTTGCAGGCTTTGAGCAATTTAAAAAATAAATCAAAAGAACTTCAGCTTTTGCAAATGCACTGAGAAGTCTCTGATTTTATTGTCAGAAGTCTTATTGGCCAGCAGTTTTATAATAACATGTTGTTAATATTCTTTTCAATAAAAATAAATATATGAAAACTGAAAGTTGATAAAGGCTCCTCTCTTGAGTGTCAGACTAACTGTTGAGTTTTTGGGCATGGCTTTCTTGAGGTAAATGCACAACTGTGATCACGTTAAATAATAAATAAATAAGACAAATACATAAATATGCAGGACTGATGACTTTTACACAATTAAGTGTCCGGTGCATAGGTGTCACGATCACCAACGATCTAACATTTGCAGATCGCTGGATAACTAAACATCTACCACTATATGAAATACAACTCCCAGAAGTCTTTCACACACTAGTAACTGTTCTGACTACGCTCTTGGATTACCTGTATGCTTCTGTCTGTCCCTGTTTTGACCTTTGCCTGCCTGACGAATCTCTTAATAAACTGCATTTGGATCCTCACCTCTGTTGTCAACCCCCTCGTTACAATAGGTGTATAGAGAGAAGAGTGTTTCTATGGGTGGTTCAGAGTGTTCAGAGTTTAAGGCATGGTTGTGTTTATAAAATGCAAAGCAATGTGTGCTCATGCTTCATTTGTAAAAAATCACGTTATGTTTTCATATATCTTACTTTGATTATATACAGCTACTCAGCTAACATTAAAACGACTGTCATATTTCCTAGTTCCTCCGAAAGGCCTTCCCTCAAGAGGCTCTGATTGGTCAGCTAACAATGTGCTGTGATTCGCGGATCGTCTCCACATCACAAGGAAAAGCATCACACCCCTACAAGCATGCGCTTTTGCGCTGTGTAAACATTGTCGATCAGAGTAGCTGTTAGTCGTATCAGTTTGTGCCTGAATCAGACATAAAATGAAGAGGACACGGCTAAACCTCAAGCCTGCTCTCTAAAATAAAATCTGATAAGTGTCTTTCACATATATTCGGAATAAGCATGTGTAAGTAATATGAAGCGTTCACATATTTTTTGCGAGTTCGTTATTTGAAATGTAGAACGCACTGTAAGCGTCCGCGTAGAGAGAGACTGCAGCGCTGATGAAGATTGTGGGTGTTTACAGTGGTTTGAATGATAAATATGACTTTGTAGCTAAAGTGTTAGCGGTGCCAAACAGCATTTCTCGTTGTTTACATCCTTGTTTACGACCTTGCTACAACATACCGTTAACGCTAGACACTGTGCATGTAATAGATAAATTTTAACAAATAAAAATACTTACAGTTGTGGCTCACAATCCACAGCTTCGTCTGTTATGGTTGGAGCTGTTCCTTCTTTGAGGAGTTTTTAGCCGGATCCAGCACTGAACTTAGAGAGATACTGGAAGCTGTCCTTTGTTAAATGCTAGCTATATATATATATTTTTTTATAATTCTCTGGAACATAATTAAAATTAAACTGTAAGCACTTCTCTCTTTGTGTCATGTCCTTTAGAAGCACAAATACAGAAACAGAAGAAGCTCTGTGGAAATAGCAGTGTTTGGATGGCATTTTAGCTTTCTCAGCTATAACATTACAGCGCCTCTGGCCACGCCATGCTGCTGTGCGGGGTGTATGCGCGTGGTCAATGCGCGTAACCTGAAGCGTTTGTGATCTCACTAGCCCGGATGTATTTTGCATAGTCCCCAAACTTCGTTCGCTGTAGGCTCTGCTAAGCTAACTCTAAGCCAATGTCTCCCTTTGCAATGAACTTTGAGCGTATTACATTCAGAGATGTTGTTTGTGTTCACACAGCTAAATTACACATCAACTAAAGTTTGAAATATGATAACGTAGTGGACCACCCCTTTAAGCCACTCACCTGTGCCAAGCACACTTCAGAAATGCACATTGTTTGTTTGTTTTCTAGAGATATGGAATGATTGCAAGAAAGTGTTTGGTTCAAATGCGCAAACTGGTGCAAGTGTTTTCCTTAGAGTAAAATATTTATGTTGCAAGGCCTCAAGTATTTTATGAAACATTGTTTTATGTTATGCTTGTACAAAACGTATGCTGTTTGATTGTGCATCAATGATAACAGACTCACACATGCCTAATGTACTATTCCTAAAGTGATAAAACAATGGCCATCTTAGCATGGATTTTCAGACTGGCTAAATTGTATGTCGTATCTTGAAATTATATCTGACTATATCCACATCTCCTGTTCCCATCCCATGTTGCGATGTTATGTCTATGTCTATGTGTTTATGTGCTTGGTTGCTGGGGCTTTTTCCCCCCTTGATCTCACACTGCCCTACTTTAAGGACAGCGTGAGAGGTTGTTTTTTTTCGCCTCTGTCTTCCCAAATGTATCCTATTTCTATAAGCTACCTCTCGTCAGACCTGTCTTCCCCTGAAATATGTAATGTGTAATGGTGGGGGGGTACAATTTCGCTGCATGTAAAAATGTATGTGACAAATAAAGGCTTCATCATCATCATCATCATGATCATCATCATCATAATAATAATAATAATAATAATAATAATTTGACCCACGTTATAATGGTTTATGCCATTGTCAATTTCTGATCGAGCCCAGCAGAGATGCAGGAAATGAAACTGATCTGAAACTGGCCAGCCCTTAAAATAGTAGCCTGAAAGTAAAGCCAAATTAGACTAATTGTGTGTATTTAAATACATGCCTGTGCTTGCACATAGAAGCTATAAAGGGAGCGTGATCTTTTATGATCGTCCTTTCATTGCTGCATTGACACACACTTGTCCGTACAGAAAAATTTATATTAATTTCATATAAAAAAATAGGATGTCTAATGTCCGTTGAAATAGCCCATCACAGATTGGTGTACAAGTCATTATCTAATCATTATATCTAAAACACTGAAAGCTTAAATAAGTTTAATTATTATATGAGATATAATTGTATTAAATATAGAATTTAATGCAAGCAATGATGCATGTATATGTATTACACAAAGTACTGTAAAAAACTGAAACAATCCACCGATAGTCAATGTATAATTTGCACACTGTAAACTTGAAATATACTGTGGTATTACATTTTGTTGTTTAGTTCTATATCAATATTCTTCTTACATGTACTGTATATGCAATAAAACAGGAATGATGAATTTACCCTTTGTGCCTTATAGCTAATTAAAAAAGCAATTAGAAAACACTAACAAAAAATGCAAAAGTGACACTCTGATTAATATCACTGCAGTGGGTTTTCTGTAGTAATTATCTTTTCCCAGGTATTCCCAGTGTCAAAGGTTAGATGCATCTACAGACAACAAAACAAAACGAGCTGTTTTAAAGTTGCTGTTAGTGCGGTTGTATGTGAAACTGTTCCATTTGATTGTGTTCCATTTTGATTGTGTGTCTATACAGAATGCAATGAGTAACTGTAGAAGAAACTGTTTTTGCTAAGTAAAATGTCCTGTATACTGTAATTAATATTTTTCCTAGAATAGTTGTGTTGTGGTGTTTGGACTGTGGCTTATGTTAGAACCCCAGTCACAAGACCCCCAGTGACTTTCTGTGTGATGTTCTAAACTGATTATTGTCATGGTTGTGCAAATGATATTGGCTTAAATTGAATATGCTTTCATATGCATGTATAAATATGATCTTTGAGATGAAGCATGGTTATTATGATTTACATCAAGCAAGAAATAACACCTAGCAACCACCCGAAGTTCACATGCGAATTTAAAGGCCTACAGTGGTTGCCCCTTACTGATTTATTATTTTTGTCCCACTTCAATATTTCAGATCTTAAATATTAAGATTGGTCAATAAATATTATTTATACTATAAGTATTAGCCAAAGATAATATAGGTAAATCTATCATGCAGTTTTTAAATTAAGGTTTTTGTTATTAAGGGAAAACAAAATCCAAAACTATATAGCCCTACGTGAAAAAGTGTTTGCCCCCTATTAAAACATAACTCTGGTTTATCATACCAAGTTCAATTTTTCTAGCCACACCCAGGCCTGATTACTGAAACATCTTTTCGCAAGCCAGAAATCATTTAAATAGAACTTGCCTGACCAAGTGAAGTAAAAAAAATGTAAATATAAAGTTTGGGACTGCAGTGAACCACAGTTAGAGCCATTATCTACAAAATGAAAAAAACATAGGACAGTGGAGAACCTTCCCAGAAGTGCCCGGCCAACCAAAATTACCCTAAGAGCACAGCGACTAATCCAAGAGGTGATCTTGAAACATCTTGAGGATCCCCAAGACTCAGGGGAAAATACTCTGGACTGACAAGACAAAAGTTGACGTTTTGGAAGGTGTGTGGCATTAAAGTAACACCACATTTCAGAAATAGAACAACATACCAACAGTAAAATGTGGTGGTGGTCCTGTGATGTTCTGGAACTGTTTTGCTGCTTTAGGAACTGTAAGACTTGCTGTGATAAATGGAACCAAGAATTCTGCTGTGTCCCTAAATTTCTTGAAGGAGAATGTTGGGCCATCTGTTATTAACCTCAAGCTGAAACGTTCTTAAGTTCTGCAGTAGGACAATAATCCAAACAAGACCAGCAAGTCTACTTCTGAATGGCTGAAGACTTTGGAGTGGCCTAGTCAAAGTCCTGACCTGAATCCAATTAAGATGCTGTTGCATTACCTTAAAAGGGTGGTTCATGCTTGAAAACCCTCAAATGTGGCTAAATTACAACACTTCTGCAAAGATGGGTGACCCAAAATTCCTCCACAGCGCTGTAACAGACTCATTGCAAGTTATCGAAATCTCTTGATTGCATTTTTTGAGGGGGAGGGGGAATTTCATAGTTTTAAATGAGAGTTTTAATCCTAATTGAATTACCTTTTTATTTGAGGGTTAGTAATTAAGTGGTTGTTTTTTCTAGATCTATTAAGCCATGGTACAATGTAGTCATGTTAGTCTACTACAAATAAAACAGCTTTGAGCAATCACAAATCATTTGAATTAATGCCAAATATGAAGAGTTTCATTGTTACAAACGACCCCACTTTTGAGGTGTGATGTAACACTAGCTGGGGACGTATGTAGGAGTTAGGTAATTTAGTGAAAAAAAAAATGCAATCTGGAAACATATGGAACAAAGGAAAAGCTGACTGTAGGATTGTATACAGCACCTTCGAAATTTAGCGCTGTAATGCATGTAAACTTTTTACTCAATGCAAGTAAAATCAGTTGACAAACCTGTTACTGTAACTGAAAAAAGTTTGCTGGTAACTTTTTAAATAAATTAACAATGCATGCAATCTGATATGTTAACATAATAATCAGATTAAGCTGCCTTGTTTTTACATTATTAGTCTACAGTAATAAGGTTTCCTGCTTGTGAAAATACAGTACAAAGTGTAAGAAGAAAACAAAGTAGTGATAAAGTGCAAGTTTTAGGCCCATGTGCACAGCCCATGTTTCAGAAGCATTTGAAATAGGAAGTGAAGTCTTTAAGACAGAATCGGTGGGAAGGAAGCGCTCAAATATTCAATGCACCTCTTCAGATGAACTTGGGCACAGTTTGAGAACACAAAATCAAGTAAGTGACAATATTAATCTTTTTTATTTTATTTTTTTTACACACTATTTAAATCCTTGCAGATTTTTTTTTGCACTGTTCTCTCACAAACATACACAATAGTAAATAAAAACAAATGGTATACTAAAACAATACTTGATTATAATCAGTTATTGCAGTAGCCTGCTGCAGCACTGTAAATGATGATTAAATACATTCCCAGATGCTGAACTGTGATGCAGAGATGCTTTTCTGGAGCTGTTTAATGTCAGTTTGTCTCTGGCTCAGAGGTTAGTAAAACCAAACTAGATAAATTGGTTCTCATGTATGGCAGCGGCTTTTAAGTTGTGAATAATTAAATTTCACACTATTAAAAAACAAAAATCACTGGTTCTTAGTCCTTTTTGTCAGTTCTTAGGCTATGCAGTATTAGAAAATAAAGTCAATTGAGTCATCAACTGAGTCATTTCTCAGACAAAGGGATTTAAAGTGATCTTCCAGTCATCTATGGAAAAGAAACCTTTAGATATAGGAAGTTTGAGTGTCGGGGAAAGAACTAGTCTACAGTAAGGCACAACAATGAATGCAAAAAATAAGATAAATTGTTTAAATAAATATATATATATATATTATTTATATACAGTTTTCCGTATTTTGTGATTCATGTTTTTATTTATTCATGTTTTTGAATAGCATTATGGGACCTTCCATCTTCCCATCATCCTTTAACCTTTTAAAAGTTAGAAAACGTAACTTTTATTAATATTTTCAATAGCTTTAAGTGATATATTGTCTAGGTTGGCATTGTATATTATGGTACAAAAACCTTGTAATAAACTGCCAGTATATTTTCAGTTAATTTACAGATTTAAAAAAAAATAAGCGTGACAATAACAAGGTGTGGCATGAGACCTTGAGAATTAGTTGATATGCGCGAGTCTCACAGTGAATGTGTTCACGTATTTTGTCATTCACATTGACATTTTAGTAGTTTGAAATAATATAATGCCCCCTTAGGCAATAAATGTTCGATTGTATACAGAACAAACCATTGTTACAAAACGACTTGCGTAATTACACTAACTTGCCTGATTAACCTAATTATTTAAGCCTTTAGATGTCACTTTAAGCTCAATACTAGTATCTTGAAAAATATCTAGTAAAATATTATGTACTGTCATCATGGCAAAGATAAAAGAAATCAGTTATTAGAAATTAGTTAATAAAACTATTATGTTTACAAAGATGTAGACAAAAATCTTCTTATATATTTCCTGTATTATGTTTTGTTGTAGAGAAAGTCTTATTTGTTTTATTTCGGCTAGAATAAAAGCAGTTAAAAAATTTTTTTAATCATTAGAAATGTGTTAGAAAAAAAATCTTCTTTCCGTTAAACAGAAATTGGGAGGAAAATGTACAAGGCAGCTAATAATTCAGGAGGGCTAATAATTTTGACTTCAACTTATATATACAAATATATTTACACTACTGGTCAAAAGTTTTGGGTCAGTTTTTTTTATTTTATTTTTTTAAGAAAATTATTCTGTTCATCAAGGCAGCATTTATTAAATGTAAAAAAGTTAAATTGTTAAATATTTATTACAATTTTAAATAACTGCTTTCTTACTGTATGTAGTTTCAAATGAAATTATTACTCAAGTCATTATTGCCTTTATTACTATTACTACTACTAATAATAATAGTAATAATAATAATTATTATTAATATTAGAGTGATTTCTGAAGGATCACGTGACTCTGAAGACTGGAGTAATGAAGCTGAAAAATCATCTTTAAAACCACTGGATTAAATTATTAAATTAAATGATAAACTACTTTTGAACAGTTATTTTATAGTGCAATAACATTTCACAATTTTACAATTTGTGCTGTATTTTTGATTAAATAAATGCAGCTTTGGTGAGCAGGAGAAGCTTATTTTAAAACATTTAAAAATCGTACTGACCCCAAACATGACACTGACCGGTAGTGTATATATATTGAACTTTATATATGGATATGAATATATACTGTGTATGTATATGTGTATGTATATGTGTATGTATATGTGTATATATATATATATATATATATAGATTTTTATTTGTTTATAATTGAAATGCCTTCTTTAGAGAATACAATTAATACAACTCTTGTGCTATGAAGCAAGGACTTTTTAAAAGATAGACCTCAACATGTCAGAATATGGTCTTAAATAAAACAGTATTAATATGGGAGGGTTCCACAAGGCCTTGTGTTATTGCCCATCCTATTTTCTCTATATACAAATGAAATCAAGCGTAATAATGGTAGGCCACTTCTAAAACATGCTGATGATATGGCTTTGGAAGCTTGTCTGATAGTTAAACATTATTAAGACTAAAGGGCTGTGATAAGGGAGTTCTTTTCACTCGCAAATCAAAAGCACTCTGGGCTTAAAATGAACTTTGTAAACCTTGCATAAAAGTTTTTATTGGGCCACTGAAAGTAATAATAAAATACTTTTATTAATTCCTTTTTCAGTGTCACCAGCTAAAGCTGACAAATGGACTGCTAATGTGCCAACAGCAGTGGTGGGTTTGTCTGGCTCATGTGTGCTGATTCCCTGTACATTCCATTATCCAGCAAATGGAAAGACATATAGCACTTTTACAGGAATCTGGCACGCAGGGAATGCTGACTCAACAATATTGTACCATACCAATCCTTCAAAAATCAGTGCTGTATTTAATGGTCGTACTAGTCTTATTGGTGATTTACACCACAACAACTGTTCTTTGAAAATCAGCTCTCTGCGTGCCAGTGACACAGGACAATACATGTTTAGGATCGAGATTGATAAGTTGGACAAGTTCAGCTATGGCGCAAATAAAGTTTCTATACAAGTGAAAGGTAAGATAACTTTTTTTCACTGAAAGGTTTTAAATGTTATACTGTACTTTAATATAAAAAAAATTTAATCTTGAAAAATTACAGTTGGTATTGAACATTTTTTCACTCTGTTATATTGCTGCCATATTTAAATATTTAATTATTATAATATTTTACTCAATGTACACACAGCACCCCATATTGACAGAAAAAAACTGAAATATCACATGGTCCTAAGTATTCAGACTCTTTGCTCAGTATTTAGTAGAAGCACCCTTTTAATCTAATACAACCATGAGTCTTTTTGGGATGCAACAAGTTCTTCACGCCTAGATTTGTGGATCCATGTCATTCCTCCTTGCAGATCCTCTCCAGTTCTGTCAGGTTGGATGGTGGACAGCCATTATTAGGTCTCTTCAGAGATGCTCAATTAGGTTTAATTCAGGGCTCTGGCTGGGCCAGTTGTTGTAAAGCCACTCGATTATTTTAGCTGCGTGCTTAGGGTCATTGTCTTGTTGGAAGATAAACCATAGGCCCAGTCTGAGGTCCTAAGCACTCTGAAGGTTTTTGTCAAGGATATCGATGTACTTAGCCGCTTTCATATTTCCCTCGATTGCAAACAATCGTCATGTCCTTGCAGCTGAAAAACACTCCCAACAGTGAAGCATGGTGGTGGCAGCATTGTATGGACAGGTGATGAGCAGTGCCTGGTTTTCTCCACACATACCACTTAGAATTAAGGCCAAAAAGTTCTATCTTGGTCTCATCAGACCAGAGAATCTTATTTCTCACCATTTTATCAAAATCCATTCAGGCTTTTCATGTCTTGCACTAAGGAGAGACGTCTGTCGGGCCACTCTGCCATAAAGCCCCGACTGGTAAAGGGCTGCAGTGATGGTTGACTTTCTACAACAAAGGAAGGGTTCTGGTCATCTCAAACCTCTTCCATTTAGGAACCTTTAGTGCGGCAGAAATGTTTTTGTAACAACATTTGTCATAGCAGAGGGTCTGAATACAGGACCAGGTGATATTTCAGTTTTTCGTTTTTAATAAATCTGCAAAAATGTCAACAATTCTGTGTTTTTCTGTCAATATGGGGTGCTGTGTGAACATTAATGAGGACAAAAATGAACTTCTATTGATGTTCTATTTTGGGTGAGCTATTATTTTAACATCCATCAAACCTTTCCTTTTTACAAAAGGTTCTTTAAAGTGGAAAAGTTTTTTTTAGATCATTCAAATGTTCTTCCCACTAAGAACTAAATGGTTGTTTGAAATGTTTAAATGTAAAAGGCATCACTTTAAAAAACAACTTTTTTGGAACCTATATCTGGTATCTATATTAATATTTAAAAGAAGGTGTCAAAAACAAAAAAATTATGGGAAAAAAATATTGTCCCAGCAGTCTGTGTGTGTCTTCACCAGAAGCACCAGTACAGCCTAACGTCTCTGTGGAAGAGGAACTGACATCAGGGGAACAGGTGACCGCTACCTGTGCCGTGACTCATTCCTGTCCATCAGATCTGCCTCAGGTCACCTGGAGCCACCAAGGCTTGCACTCGGGTCCATCACAGCCACAAGATCAAGGCCAATGGAAACTTACATCCTACAGCCTGACCTTCAATCCTTCAAGAGAAGACCATAACACACGTCTCAACTGCACTGCAGACTTTAAAGGGAAGACAGTGACAGGCTACAAAACACTCAAGGTTAAATGTAAGTCCGCTATATTTTAATTGAGAACAAGTAAATCAGACGGTAATTTATTGATCAGTATAATTTTCTGAAATAATAACATTTATCTCATTCAGATCCTCCTTATAATGTAAAAGTGGTCACTGGACCTTCAGTGAAGGAGAATGAGTCTGTGACACTGACCTGCTCCAGCGACAGCAACCCTCCTGCAAACAGCTATGAGTGGTTCAGCTTAAATAGGACATTGTCAGCAAAGGGATCCTCTTACCAACTGGCGAAAGTCTCTCGGCACACTGAAGCCATTTCCTGTACAGCCATCAACACAGAGGGAAGAAACAGCTCTAAACCACATCAAATTAATGTTCTGTGTAAGTACTGAGTATTATGTGTAATATGTTATGAAAGCATATTTTTGTCATTGAATAAAAAAAAAGGTATCAGTGACTTATTATCATCCTTAATTTTCTTTCTGCCATCCCCCTCGCTTACTAGTGCCAGGGAAAGCCATGTCCCCCGTGAGTGAGAGTGCACTCAGCGACTCACTCAGCGTTGTCTCCTCCTGGGCACATTCGCAAGATTTTATAATCTTCGGGTGGAGCCAGTTTCCTCTCGGCTACTGGGTAAAGCCATTTTCCCTAACCCAGAGATGCATGTGGTCATTCCACTCTGTTAGTGAGTTTGTCATCTGGTGAACCCTGGAGAGTTCCTCCGAGGCCCCCAACACCCGACTCAAAGGAGGAGCTTGGTGCTTGGCCCATTACACTGTCGGTATGCCTGTTCGGTTAGCCCACGTTCTGGGGATTGGTGCCAACTCTGTGTGATCCCCATTGACGATCACATATGCATCACTCAGCCACGGTTCAGTTCCTCCTTCTCAGGCAGACCTGTGTCTTCCCTTCCATCTAACCATCTTTATATATGTTGTGCTCCCCCTGGTTAGGGTTAGCCCATATGCCCACATTGTCACCAGGTCTCCCCAGCTGGGTAGCAGTTAGCCTCCGCAGCGTCCTACCCTTCCGGACTGGCACGCTTTCCCAATGTACTGTCGTATTTAAAAATTCCTAGTCTAAATTCAGCTAGAAGAAAGACTCATATGACCCCCCTGAAAATGTAATAAAAATTGCATATTCAGCTAAGTAAGGGCCTGGGGACATTGGAGGGCTGCGCCTTGGGTGATGATTGTGCACTCACGCTATGCTTGGAAAACTCACCAAAGACGTGGTGAGGTCCAGCTGCTGTGGCACTTTCCATACACTTCCCCCACTTCCCTGACCTGATTGGGAACGTCCCGGTTATGGACGTAACCCACGTTTCCTGAAGAAGGGAGCGTAAATGCCATGTATCCACACCACAGTAGCTGGCGCTCCAGCTGATAGCTGAATGTTCAGCTTTTTCAGTGATAAAAGCCTGCCTTGCTCTCCTCAGCTGGTGGCTTTATACTCAGCTGATCCCCAAAGTGTCATTTCGATGCAGCATTTCAGTTCCCTCCTTCACGGAACGTGGGTTACATGCATAACTGGAGCATTAATTTAGACAATACAAATTTTTTTTTGAAATAGTAAAAATGGAACAAAACTTTTCTGCAAGTTAATATGTGACCCCATCTTGACAATCTCAAAAAAGAGCAGGATACTTGAAAAATATGAAAAAAACACTATATTTGGGGGGTACAATCTGCAAATCAACCATAATCCAAAAAAGTAGCAAAGCAGTAATTGATGTCAAAATAAAGACTGTAGTTGAATATGACACACACACACGCACGCACGCACGCACGCACGCACGCACGCACGCACGCACGCACGCACGCACGCACGCAC
>CAIGQW010056839.1:5019025-5031239 GCA_903798125.1 Danio choprae | reverse complement strand
TGTGTGTGTGTGTGTGTGTGTGTGTGTGTGTGTGTGTGTGAATTGAGTATAACATCTATTCAACCTAATGCATTTCTGTTAATGCGTTTCTGTTATAAAAGTTTCATGCCCATTTATAAATATTATGTCCACTCACTGTCTTCTGTAAATAGTTTTTGTGTAAATAGAAGTTTATGTAAAGGAATATATTGCTGTTATTATCATGAGGAATTGGTTAATTGTTTTTAGTTTTCTTTTCCTGATTAGGGATTTTAATAAAACAAATTTGCTGTAAAATGTAAAACAGCTGTTGTGAAATAAACATCTCTTTGCAAAAAAACAACAACATATATTTACATATAAAAACATTATTTAGGTCAGAGGAGAATGGCCAGACTGGTTTGAGCTGATAGAAAGGCAACAGTAACTCAAATAACCACTCGTTACAACTGAGGTATGCAGAAGAGCATCTCTGAAAGCACAACACGTCGAACCTTGAGGCGGATGGGCTACAGCAGCAGAAGACCACACCAGGTGCCACTGCTGTCAGCTCAGAACAGGAAACTGAGGCTACAATTAGCACAGGCTCACTAAAATTGGAAAAACGTTGAGTCAACAACATGAAAGCATGGATCCATACTGCCTTGTATTAACGGTTCAGGCTGGTGGTGGTGGTGTAATGGTGTGGGGGATATTTTCTTGGCACACTTTGGGCAGAAAAATTTTGTGCAGCCAACAAATCTGCAGCAACTGTGTGATGCTATCATGTCAATATGGACTAAAATCTCTGAGGAATATTTCCAGTACCTTGTTGAATCTATGCCACGAAGGATTAAGGCAGTGCTGAAGGCAAAAGGGGGTCCAACCCACGACTAGTAAGTGTCTTCTAAAGTGGCCGGTGAGTGCGAGTTAACGTTGAATGCATTAATTGTCAGTAGTATTGGTTATCTTGGGTGTGGTAAAAAATACCCACAACATTAAACCAATACTTCCTGGCATGTGATCTGCTAAAGATCTAATTTAAGACCTGATGTTATGTCCCATTTGTGACACACATGATTCTGTTCCTCATTTCCACACCAGCGGACACAGACATTTTTGATGTTCCTAATGAACATTCTGTCTTTATGAAAAACAAAAAAGTTTCATTTCCTTTATTTCTTTTTTTTATATTAAAAAGAGCCTGCAAAGCGTTTTAAAGGTATTTTCTTCAGAAATGAAAGTCAGAAGTTAATTGAATGTTGTGTTTCAGCCATTTTATTTTTTATGTTTTTTTGTAAAACACCGACTTTATCTTTCATCACATATTTTGATATCAATATTTGATATAAAAGGTTACTGTGAAGCTTTTGAAACTTTAGAAATGAAAGGGCAAGACAAAAGGTAATTGAATGTTGTGTCTCACCAATTAGATGTTTTTGTAAAACACTTTCTATATCAGTGGTCCAATAATCCAAATTCTAGAAATGAAGAAACGTATACAACTGATTCATTGTTTCCTGAGCCCTCCTTTTAATTAGTAAGACTAATATATTTAATGACATATGGCATATATCTACAGTGTAGATCAATGGTTTCAAACTCAATTCCTGGAGGGCTGCAGCTCTGCGTAGTATAGCTTCAACCACCTCCAACTCACACCTGCTTAATAGTCTCTAGTAGTCTTGAACACCTTGATTAGTTGGATTAGCTGTGTTTGATTAGAGTTGGAACAAAACTGTGCAGAGCTGCCGCCCTCCATGAATCGAGTTTGAGACCTATGACCTATGATCTAGATTGTCATAGTGATTCATGTTGTTCGATATAAACTTCTGCAAGACTGCACTGGCAACACATTTGTGGAGTGTGTGGAGGGGCAGAAAATTGACTTTGGAAAACCTTTGGAATACTTTTATGCAATTTATATTTGTGGAGTTTACCTGTTTGCCTCAAAAATGTCCTACTTCCCATTATGAAGCTGTGATTATGAGCTTGTTCAAGTGCTTTGTTGTTTGAAAGAATAAGAAGTTCAACATAAACGAGTCTCCAATTTAAAAATAAATAATTTTATCCATTCCTCAGTGAATATAGGTAATATATTAATTTTAGAAACAAATTTTGGACGATTCATTCATTTATTCATTCATTTATTCATTCATTAATTTTTATTCAGCTTAGTCCCTGATTTGTCAGAGGTCACCACAGCGGAATGAACCGTCAACTTATCCAGCATATGTTTTACGCAGCCAATGCCCTTCCAGCTGCAACTCAGTACTGGGAAACAGTCATACACTCTCGCATTCACTTAACCCACACGAACACGTGGAAAACATGCAAACTCCACACAGAAATGTTACCTGGTCCAGCGGGGACTTGAACCAGTGACCTTCTTGCTGTGAGGCGACAGTGCTAACCACTGAGCCACTGTGCTGCCATTTTGGACCCTTATCATAAGTTATTTTGTAAGATTAGCTCCAGATTTGGCTTCAGTACCGACTAATCTAATGTATATGCACAAATATAAAGCTTCCTAAAGAAAATGTTAATTTTTATTGAGAGATTTGTGAGGGGTGAACTCATATGTTGAGCACCGTACAGTATATTAACACTCTGCATGCTAGATAGTCAGCTTGCTAATAAATCATGATCCATGAATTTTGGGCAATCCGTGCTAATTTCACTGTTTATTTTTAAAGCATATAATTGTCAAATGCTTTAAAGAATCATTCATATGCATTTATTTAGATATGCACTAATGACAAAACAAGGTGATACAGCTATTGTGGGAAACACTGATAAAGACAAATCACTTCTTGGAAAGTCAGCAGTTTCTCAAGCTTGTGAGATAACCATTAACGGGAAAAATGGAACTATAAATAAACGGCATTACTAACATTGATACTTTTTTCAGTAATGAGTAATCAAATGAATTACTGTTTCCCCCATTACAACATTGTTTCCGTTACTGACAATAAAATGCACATTACTATAATTGAGAACACTGAAGCGTTTTCATGCGAGCAGCGTCTCTCTCAGCCATCTTTCTCTGGGCTGGGTGTGTGTGTTTGTGTGTGTGTGTGTGTGTCTGTTCGGGGCTGGGGCGGGACACATAACCAGCCAGTGATGATGATTGGTGTGTCTGTGAACGTGGTGTAACTGAGAGCGTGATGATTGGCTTAGATAGAGTACATTTCCATCGTTGGCCAATCAGAGGCAGAGTAATGTGGGTGTTCACACAAGCACACGCACAGTCAGTGGGACACACCAACGACCAGGAGTCAGAACGATGGCAAATCCATCAAGTTCAAAGGTAGCGTTTGCAAACTGAAAATATAAGCACTACTTTTCCCTCGAAGAGGTGAACGGCAAGAATGTTTATGTATCATGCAACTTAATCTAATGAAGCACCTCACATCGTCACACGCCGCCACAAAATTAGTGGCTACGCAAGTGATAATGTGAGCTCTGCTACAAAAACAGGAGACGAAGCCAGGACGTCAAAGCAAATAAAACTTCATTTTTCTCCACCGCAGACACTTATTACTCAGAGAGAATTAAACAAAATAATATCTATACATATATAGTTGATCTCTCATAATCTCACATTGTCCCACAACAAAATTTAAATAGTGTAGATTAGTGTACAATATTTTATATTTATTTTATAGTCATTTGACAAATTAGATTTTTGGTTTTAAGTAACGCAGTAGTTACTTTCCCTGGTGATTAGGTACTTTTGTAATTATGTAACTTACTAACTCAGTTACTATTTGTGAGAAGTAATAGTAACTTTAACCAATTAGTAACTATAACTAATTACTAGTAACTATAACTAATTACTCTATTAAAGGAACGTGCCCAACACTGGAGATAACCAAATTAATTTTACGACAAAAACGTAAAAATATAAAATCAACAACTTCAAGATATCTTGAGCAACAAAGTTTTTACGGCACACCCAACTCTGAAACTTGGTTATCAAAAATTACCTCAATAGTTTCCCAATTTCGGATGTAATGTATGTGTAATGTCTGGCTAGAAAATTCATTCATTCATTCATTTTCCTTCGGCTTAGTCCCTTTATTCATCTGGGGTCACCACAGCGAAATGAATTGCCAACTTATCCAGCATATGTTTTACACAGTGGATGCTCTTCCAGCTGCAACCCAGTTCTGGGCAACATCCATGCACACTCATTCACACACACTCAAACACTACGGCCAATTTAGTTTATTCAGTTCACCTATAGCGTATGTCTTTGGACTGTGCGGGGAAACGGAGCACCCAGAGGAAATCCACGCCAACACGGGGAGAACATGCAAACTCCACACAGAATTGCCATCTGGCCCAGCTGGGACTCGAACCAGCGACGTTCTTGCTGTGAGACAACAGTGCTAACCACTGAGCGATCGTGCTGCCCTAGAGAACTCATATTTATAATAATTTTTATTTTTCATGTAAGAGAAAAGTGAAGGGCAGGTCTTGATTTAGTCCATTGAGAACTAATTGTTGGTTTTGTTCTATTGAACACAATTATTAGACATTATTTTAAATAATTTTGGAAACCAGCAGCCACTGACTTGCATAGAAGATATAAAAAAAATTAAGAAATGAGTACATGTTATCAACATTCTTCAAAATATCTTCTTTTTTGTTCAAAGGAAGAAAGAAAGTCATACAGCTTTGGATGTATGACAAATGGAGGGTGAGTAAATTATAAAAGAATAGTCATTTTTTTGGTAAACCTATTTTTTAGGTGTCCATCATATGCACACCTCAGAATCTAGTAGATCATCGGGGGAAAATAAAATGTGAATTTAGACACACAATCTTTCATCTCATACTGTTTTTTATCTATTAAGTGTGAATGTACACAATCTCAGATGGAATGAGATTAAATGTTTATTTGATTAAAGTGTATGGATGACACATAATAACACTAACAAAAATAATGATGCAAATAAATTAATAACTGCAAAGGACATAGAATTAGTGTTGCTTTAAGATAATCATCATCATGAATTTCACACAGGCCTTCAGAAGCAGAAGTTAGGAAGTCTGCATTCACATTTGATTGTGTCTGATGTGCAACAGTGATCTGCAAAACCAAATGATGATGTTTAACTATCATATAAACGGATGTCACGTTTACATTTCAGATGAAAAAAAAAAACACAAGGAAAACGGGTGCCATCTAGTGAATGATTGTAGAAATTCATCAAGCACATTTATCTTCATCCTTGAAAATGCTGTTTGCCAAAATGAAGTAGTTTTAACCTGCATACTTAAAGCCTTAAAATATATACTTAAAAATGTCATTCGAAATCTTAAACTAGTGCAGTTTAGAAAAGATGCTGTGCATTTGATGCATACTCTATATCTACACACAAAAAATCTATAGTATTCATATTTCCACATTAAACAGTAAAATTCAATTCATTATGACTCTGTGAATTGTTAATTACTTGTGATTACTAATGAGACAGATTCTGTGGGCAATTATTTGCTATTTCTGTGCAAAATGTTGTAAAAAATAAACAAATAATAATAATAATAATAATAATAATAATAATAATAATAATAATAAATAAAACCTTTCTAACTTTTATTTAATGTTTACAATGCAAATCCAATTAGGTATTATTTGGTAAACAAAGTCTCAAAAGAAGTCTCTCATATAATATATCTACTTAAAAAAGAAAATAATACTTGTATTGTAAATAAATCATATAAACATTTTCATATGTCAATTATATTACTGAAATTACTTTAAAAACTGAATAAATATAGATTTACACAGATTTACACAAGTAAATGAATTGACTCGATGGGCTAAAGAATCTGAAAATCTGTGGATTTCTACGAGCACAGATTCTGTGTGGCCTTACTAATGACTAATCTACACTCATAAATAAACGTTCTTTAATGATTCATTGATGGCTCTTTATAGATTTAGTGATGGTTCCAAAAATTCAATTTTGCTAAAGATTTAGTGCGTAATAATATATGTGTGTCTATAAGGATAATATATTATGTTCTTAAAAAAAGTCTAATGAAAGGTTGAACTTTTTTTTTCTATGCCACAAACAAAAGCATGGAACCCAAATAATAACATAATTTGTTTTTGGAGATTTTATATCCACTAAATAATCAAATAATATAATTTCTGATATCATTTACTCACCCTTAAGTTGTTTCAGCTGCTCAATAAGTTTCTTTCTTTTCCTTTTATAAAAAAAAAGCTAAATATGTAAATAAAATATTTTGAAGTTATTATAACTTTTTACATATCTTAAGCCAAAAAATGGGATTTATATTGAGGAGTTGGTCAAACAAGCAGGATAATTTTTACCTACCCTTTACCCCGCAAATAATGATTAATAATAATAATTTTAGTCATAAACGGTGATCTAATTAATAGCAGAGAGCCCATTAGTGATTCAACTGAGGAGAGACAATGCGATAGAAAACTTCTCTTCTTCAGAAACCACATCTTAAGAACAGCACCCAGTTTAGATGTGCTGTTTTGAATCTTTGATGTAAGAAAGGCATGTTATTGTCAGATTGAGATTTCCTGTTAGCACCTAAAAACCCACAGTGTAGAAATAAAAAAGCAACACCACCCAAGCTTTCATTATATATGCATGCATGCAAAAAAAAGAGTTTATTTTTTTTGCTAACATACTTTGCATGAAAATGATTAACTTAAGCATTATATAAAGTGATTCAAGTTTTTGGCAGGTGAGACCTTCATTCTTTTTTGAATATACTCAGCACAGGAAGTAGGATCATGACCGAAGAGACTGAACAGATTCAGAGTCTGGTTGAAATAACAATAGTGTAGGAAGCATTGCGAGAAGCTTAGAGGTAAGTCACACATCAAAAAATTAAACAATATAGCATTTAAAAGTTTTAGCAAGTACATTTGGTAGATTTTCATGTCATTTTGCATCACATAATGTTTCAGTATTTCAGTGTGTTTCTTATGGAAACATTCTTCAGTATTTAATGGTAAAATTAATAACGACAGATGAGAGATTAAAAGTTTTTGCAATTTAAGAGATGCTCTCTAAAAGCAGAAATGTACATTTGATCTGTTGTGAAATATCAGTGTTTTCCACATTTACAGAAAGAGATGTTATTCTATGGTGTCCTCTTTGCTGCTGTCTTCTTTGCTTTTTATCCCTCAGGTAACTGTCACTGTTTCTGCTTATATTTATATGTACTGCTATTTTTATAAATTAAATTAAATATGCATTTTAGTATTATTTTAAATGTACATTGCATGTAATGTTATAATGAACGTAAAGTTTAATTTCTCAGTGTGGTCCGAGACTAAATTTTCATTGAAATTGGTCATGCAAGAAAAGAAAAAAAAACATTACTGGAATTTTAATTTCGACCATTAAAATCATTCATTTTATTGTCAAATAAGTCATATTACAAATTGTTTTCTTTCAGTTATATTCCATATGTAGGAAATTAGCAGTAAACACTAGCCTGATGTGTTAAAGGGTTTTATAGGTGTCAGTTTGGTGAAGTGTGCGGTTTGATTATCAGTAATTATTAAATATGCAAGGATGCAAACTCATCAAGGGTGAAAAAGGTGAAGTCAAAATTATTCGCCCTCCTGTGAATTGTATTTTCTTTTTCAAATATTTCCCAAATTACGTTTAACAGAGCAAGGATTTTTTTCACAGTATTTCCTATAATATTTTTTCTTCCGGAGAAAGTCTTATTTGCTTTATTTCAGCTAGAATAAAAGCAGTTCTTAATTTTTTCTAAAACCATTTTAAGATCAATATTATTAGCCTCCTTAAGCAATATTTTTTTCGATTGTCTACAGAACAAACCACTGTTATACAAAGATTTGCCTAATTACCCTAACTTGCCTAATTAACCTAGTTATTAAGCATTTAAATGGCACTTTAAGCTCAATACTATTCTCTTGAAAAATATCTAGTAAAATATTATGTACTGTCATCATGGCAAAAATAAAACAAATCAGATATTAGAAATTGGTTATTAAAACTATTATGTTTAGAAATGTGTTAATAATTAACACATAATAATTAATAATAATAATTCTGACTTCAACTGTATATTTACACACACGTACACACATCTAGCTTTAAAAAAATATCGAAGAAAAAAATCAGACAGACCATAGTACCATCTTATCAGCATTTCCTATAGTCTAATAATACTAATAAATTACTGTGACAGAACAGTAACCAAGTAGTCGTCCTATTCATATGTCGACATGATGTCAGTGAATTACAAAGAAAGCACAAACATATCAGTCACTATGATCGGATGTGTCACTTTGCATGCATACTGAGCAATGAGCGCACAGACTAAATATTTGCAGATTCATCTAGACGTTGCTCTCAGTAGTGTGGACTGTACAGCATCGACATGTTCTTTATCAGTATATAAGGTATTTAAACTTCATTTAACTTATAATCAAAGTATTTCACTGTGTGTGTACATCAGGCAATGAATCACGTTCAGTCTCTAGAATACTACAAGCGCACAAGTGGAATAATCTGCTGGCTCCAGTTCATGGTGTTTCTGAATTCTACATACAGCATAAACCATTTAAATATATTTTAATGCAAGTAGCAAAGATTTTCGTTTGTTTTGTGTGTGTTTTTTTTTTTTCACAGGAAAAGCTCATGATAAAAACTGGGTGCAGCAGTGGCCGAGTGAGGTCTACAAAACCCCAGGAGAAAACCTCACCATGCACTGCCAGACTCATGGAGGCCTTCGGAAGGCCATGTGTTTAGTACAATGGTTTATCAAGAACAGCAATGGGAACTTTGACAGCATCGATCAGTTCATTCAGTTTAGAGAGAGATATTCTCAGCACAAAAACACAACCCATTTTCGACAAAGCTTTACTCTGTTGTCCCTAAAGCTCAACGACACCGGCAGCTTCCACTGTAATTACTTGTGCAAAAGTAATAGCACATATGAACAGTACTATGGAAATGGGACACAGCTTTTTGTACATTTTAGGACCGAAAACGTGACTCTGAGCACTGCAATTTTTAATTCTAATATTACAGGTAAGAAGAGAATTTTGAAACCTTTTTTGTTTTTTGCCACTATTTTTCATTATCGCTAACTCGATTGCCTTCTCTATTTTTCCTCAGACGGATTGGACGGTGAATCCAGAGTTAGCGTGTTTTTCCAATTTCCTGTTATAATTGTTTTATTATCTAAACTTGTGGTATTTATGTTCATGACTTTTGCTGCCCTTTTTTCTCCACATTAAATCTGACCCTTCTTTATTTACTCTGTGCAAGGCAGGTTTATTAATATGGTAAATGTTGTACTGTACATACTTTAAGGTTTTAAAATACTTTTCAAACTGGCATACTTTAGGAGAAAATATAAATTCAGTAAACAGTATTTTTTAGATAATCAAATAATATAAAATTTGTAAAAAAAGAAGAGGTAAATGTTATATTAAACACAATTAAAATAAATAAATGAATAAAAAAGAAGAGTATACAAAAGAAGGAACGTATACAAATCTTAAATGTTTAGAGTGAGGTTATATTTATATTTAATATTTATTTCCATTTATTAATTTTTTTTTTTAAATAAATGTAGTTATTTTGAACCTTTTATTTATCAGTGAATCCAGGAAAAATATATACCACAGTTTCCACAAAGAAATATTAAGCAGCACAACTTTAGTTGGGGCAGCGCGGTGGCGCAGTGGGTAGCACAATCGCCTCACAGAAAGAAGGTCGCTGGCTCGAGCCTCGGCTGGGTCAGTTGGCATTTCTGTGTGGAGTTTGCATGTTCTCTCAGTGTTTGCGTGGGTTTCCTCCGGGTGCTCCGGTTTCCCCCACAAGTCCAAAGACATGTGGTATAGGTGAATTGGGTAAGCTAAAATTGTCCGTAGTGTATGTGTGTGAATGAGTGTGTATGGATGTTTCCCAGTGACGGGTTGCGGCTGGAAGGGCATCCGCTGCGTAAAACACATGCTGGATAAGTTGGCGGTTCATTCCGCTGTGGCGACCCCAGATTAATAAAGGGATTAAGCCGAAAAGAAAATGAATGAATGAATAAACAGTATTTTTTAGATAATCAAATAAGAGGTAAATGTTAAATTAAACATAATTAAAATAAACAAATGAAGGAACGTATGCAAATCTTAAATGTTTAGAGTGAGGTTATATTTATTTAATATTTATTTTCCTTTATTTGATTTATTTTTTTAAATAAATGTAGTTATTTTGAACCATTTATTTATCAGTGAATCCAGGAAAAATATATACCACAGTTTCCACAAAGAAATATTAAGCAAACTTTAGTTTTAGACAATAAAACCTAACTCCCCAAACCCCCCACCCCCCAAGTATTTTTTTTGTATGGTTTTAGATTTAATTAACTACAATAAACCTTCAAAAATCTAAATAATAAATAAAGTCTTCAAATCATATTTGTATATATATCTTGTGCATATCTTTCATATCATATATAAATCAAAATTCCCTTTAGTTAGAATTGAATGGAAGATCTGAATCATTGAGTGCAACCACACAATGAACTGGCCGGGTATTTAATGCGCTGCCTACCCCCTATTTAGGTTTTGGATTAATACTGAAACCCACATGGTCCTACAGATTTCTGCAAAACATAACTGTGTTTTTTGCAGAGGTGTTAAACTGCAATAAGCAGCTGTCAGAGTCTTTAATAATAGCACAACTTATATTTAAATACATTCACTCCACACCTGCATTCGAGGACATACGCAATTACCAGAATAAATAGCCTGGTATGTTACTATTAATGCGAATGGAAATGACATAACTCTCATCATTTGATCAGTTGTAGGATGAATATTAATATTAATACATAGATTATATTTTTATTAACCTCAACCAATATCCAAAATGAATAATAATAAAATAAATAACAACTACGGCAGTCTCAAGACAGAAAGAAATGATACAGTTGTATTATACTTTGCATAATAGCAAAAAAGGCACTGGAATACTATATTAAAAGTGGCAATTTTGAGAGGTGGTTTCAACTTAAGCAAACGTAGTGTATATAACTCACCTCACTAAATCCTAGATGCAAGTAATAATCCAGTCTTCAGCAAAATCAGCTCATCTTCTCTTGATTTTTTAAAAGCACCCTATAAGAGGTAAAAACAAACCTTTAAATTAATGGAGATCTATCTAGTAGGCTATTAAAAAGCCAACAGAATTTAAGATTAGGATTGATTTAAAGTTGTACTGTACGATATTGTTTGATAATCATTCATGACTGCATTTTGATTTAAAAAAATAATTTTCTGTGAATGTGCAAGCTTGATTTCTGGTTTACGAACTGCTAAATAACTATTAATGCTACAAAACATCATAAAAGTCTGCGTGCTACAAATTAGTGCGTTCACGATGAGCATGAATTAGCTATAATAATGCAAAAGCATATTTTGTTTGCAGTATTATTCAGCAAAAATGACTGTTTTTGTATAACTGGAAGTAAATAACACCGGCAGACACACACATTCATGTTACAAATGGCTGAGTTAGATAAGTATAATAAAATAAACTGGATAAACATGGAAGATACAATGAGGTAACCTAAAACTTGTGTCAAGAAATGGGCCAAAATACTGAACCTGAAAGTCTTGCACATTTATTTTGCAATGTAAGTATTCCGACAACTTTTGGACATTTTTGATAGATTTTTGATTACTTTTACTAAATAATTAACTTAAATCAGAAAATTAATTGTAAAACTGGCTGTGATCATATTTCTTGTATAAAGTAGTCTTGCAAAAGTAATGTTTATTACTCTCTCCTTCAATTTTTTACCGTAAAAATATTAAAAAACAAAAATTTATAATTCTTTGACCTCATTACAAAAAATAAGGCTATAAGGACATCCCTAATAATGACAAAAAATCCAATTTAATACTTTAAAAATTATGTATATTAAGATCACCATATGGATCACCATATGGATTTATTTGCATGACTGTTACATACAGTTTGTCATCTAGAATGTTTAATGATTATTACTTATGTCTTTTATGTAACAGTTTTTCTAAGGCTTTCTTGATAATATTGTAGTATGTGTCCGACATTCTGTGTATTGTGAAATGGCCTTTGTACTCTTTCTGTTCTAGATAATGTTATTGTTTATCTTCTTATGCTAAACACAATAAATAAACAAACAAACAAACAAATATATATATATATATATATATATATATATATATATA
>CAIGQW010056839.1:4993781-5018625 GCA_903798125.1 Danio choprae | reverse complement strand
AAACAAACACACACACACACACACACACACACACACACACACAAACTTACGACACAAGCATGTGGCACGAGTATGTGATGCAAGCGTGACCACATAAGTAGCATTTACAGTACAAACACACGTCATGATTCACAACAGTCAGCCAGTGTACAGTATCTCCTGCTGGGCTTCTCATCTCCAAAACACATTCCTCATACTCACTGGCATGAGAACTGCAAAGCGAACAAATTACATAATCAGCTGTGCAAGAAGGGGATAAAGCTGATATAGAAGGGGATTAGAGGCTGTTTTTGTTCGGTGTGGACCCTCAAACTCTTGTGAGTTCGTCGGGAAATGCTGAATTGTGAAGGCTACTGTAATTCGATGCAGATGTTGATGTTTTGATCTCTTTGGTTCAATAAATTCCTTTAAAGTGATGCAACGAAATGTTGATATCTTAACAGTGATGATGCTCTGTTGTTTCAGGCATTGTTTAAACTGTTTATTTGTTTATTGCTTTTTCAATTAGTTGGGCAATATGTACTGTAAGCACAATGAAAATAGCAACTGATGCAATTAGTAAGTGTGCTATCTGATAGTTAATATCTTTAAATGATCTAAATTAATGTGTTTTAATACGAATAATAACATCAATATTCTTGCTTTAGGAAAAAAGGGGAAGTATTGACAAACTGAATACTGAATTGCTGAAAAAAGTCTTGCCACCAGGATTTCTATGTCATTTGTATGAGAATTGAAAACTAATTCAACTAAGTTAATTTACATCTTACAGTATAACCTGAAATTATATTTTAAAAGTGTTTTTTTTGGTAGAATTTCTGCCATCTTGTTGTGGTTGTAAGATTATTTTCACATTTTAATAGAAACTTCATTACATTGTTGTTTGATATATGGTTTAATATGCATAGTATCTTCATTACAAGTATGTAAAAAGGTTTAAGCAGTTTACATTACCTTTATTCGCAGGGTTCCCACGCTTCTTGAAAGTGCTAGAAACTTGAATTTCTTACTTGAAGTACTTGAATTTCAGGCATATGAATTCAAGACCTGGAAAGTACATAAAAGCAAACATAGGTTCTTGAAAGTGCTCGAAATTAAAGTTTATGGTGTTATTTCAACATCTGTACTGTGCTGCTTTCAGAGACTGAATGAAAAAAACGGAGAAATTCTTAATTTTAAAATCTTAATTTAAAATGCGCATTTTAATCAATATTTCAAAAACCACATTTGAATATGACCAGAATATTGAATCATATTGAATCATCATATTGAATTCAATGAATTTAATTAAAGTTCTTCGAACATGACATTTAAAACAGTCTGCATTATTGAAAATGATGTTCAAAACATCGTCATTACTCTAATATTTTTAATGTAAATATTAAGTGTAAGTGAAACGTTTAATACAGGAAGGACATTCACTACATATACCACATATTCTGGCATTGTGAATTACAAAGGTGTTTTATTTAAAATGATTAGTGATTTAAAAGTCCTTGAAAGTCTGAATCTGGTGTCCATGAAAGAGTGGGAACCTTTTATTTGTTTAGGAGACACTTTTATTAAGAATGATTTAAAAATTAGGATAGAAGAAGCATTTTAATTCACCATTAACATATGCCATAAGTTTAATTTAGCAGTTTTTGTATACATACATACTGTACACACACATACATACATGATATACACATATACACATAAAGTATGTATATACACTGAGAGGAAAGAGTGTGTCTCCTACAGGTGGTTTGTCAAGCCCACTAACCTGTGTGAAGTACAATCAGAATTGCACAATGTTTTGTTCATCTCTCCCTCATTAGCATAGGATTTTAATCTTGCTTGTGAATCTGCCACTATGCTGACACACAGGCATTTGTAGACCCTCTTTTGAAAAGAGCACAATCTCATTTGAATTTTATGCGACAGTCACCAAAATGCCACAATTAGGATCAAAGCCTAAAAGGGTCAGTTTCAAAGAGTTATAAAATATTATTTGTGAGGTATTTTGAGCTTTATATACACACTCTAGGGACATCAGAGACTTATTTTATATATTCTTGTAAAAAGGGGCATAATAGGTCCCCTTTAATAACTTTTAATAAGCAGCAAATTGGTGGTTTATTGAGCTAAACATCATAGTTAATGGTTTAATAGCAAGAGTTGTATCTTAAAATGAAGTGTTACCTTTTTTCCTGTAAACTACAGCTTTTAGGAAAGGTCACTATGCTTGTTGATATGTTTGTATCGTACCTTTGAATGATGATGTCTGCTTTGTGTTATTCAGGTGGTGTGTCGCCCGATGAGCGAGGTCAGGTGTGGCGTTTTCTGTTCGGCATGTACTCCTGCAGCACTACAGCTCTGGAGCGCCCTCTACTGCTGGAGCAAATGGCGGTGCGCTATCAGGTCATGAAGAGGAAATGGCAACAGCTGCTTCCTGGAGCCGTTCGCCTGCGTCTTAATGGCACTGACGGTAATCAATCATATCCCTGAGCAGAACAAACACTTGTTATATGGAGCGGTTTGCTCTTATCAGTTTTTACTACCTGCAATAAAAGGTTAAGTCTTGATATTGAAAGCCTGTGACAGATACTTAAAGGGATAGTTCAACCACAAAATGAAAAATAACTCATTATTTACTGATGAGTTTCTTTTTTTTACTGAACACAAAAGAAGATGTTTTGAAGAATGCTGGTTGCTGGGACCATCGACTTTCATAGTTGGAAAAAAAAGTGATTATGGAGGTCAATGGGTGCATTTTTCTAAATATCTTCTTTTGTGTTCAACAGAAGAAAGAAACTTAAATAGGTTTTGAACAAGTGAAGGGTGAATAAATGATGACAGATTTACAATTTTTGGGTGAACTATCATTGTAATTACATGTATTTAAATTCAGTCTTAATCTGATGCTTAATGTGTTAAAATTGGCATTGGTAATGTTTCAGAACTTGAAGGATAAAACTTTTTATATCAGCATTAAAAAATGCACAAAGCTTCTTGTGATTATTGGACGGGACGTCAATTGTTTTGGTGTTTTTACACAAACTAAAAGATCAATCTTTGGATTTAGGAATCAGTATGGATTTGTTCAATTTAGGGTATATAAAACTGGAATTTCTGTATGTGCAGTAATTAAAAACTGCAAAAGCTTTCATAAAATGTTGTGATGTTGGTTTCTATCAACCTATTTTTTGCACGGTAGGACATTGCCTTAGATTAAAATTTCAATATGAGCTTAAAATACACACAAAAATGACTTTCAAAATATACAAGTAAACACATTTAATGAATGCATTCTTTAACGTACAAAAACTGGACTAATCAATGGACCAGTATCCATGATCATCTCCAATATTGCTTTATATTACATTAATGTTGTATTATTTGTAACTTTTATTTTAACTATTGATAATGTACTAATAGAAACTAGCTGATGATTTTATTCTCTTGAATATTTAAAATTAGCGAATTATGCAATATTCCCATTGCTTTTGGACATTTAACATCTCTTTTGTAAAAGAAATAGTCAAATATCAAATACTTGCACTTGCACATAAATATTGTGTTCCCTTTTCTTTTTTTTCTAGCTGAGCTGTTGACAGCAGTGAAGTATTTTGACCAGAGGCAAGACAGAGAACTAAATAAACAGCAGAATCGGTCAGATGAGACGCAAGAGAAAATGTCCTTTCTGCAACTGCAAGCTCAGGTAAACCTAAACGTCTTCCTATAAGCAATAGACATACAGTATAATGTACATATAATGGCATGCCCACAGTGGAAGTTACACCCATGTGTACACATAGTATGTTATTTTACAGATGTCAGATGATAAAAGGAATTATATATACTGTATATATATAATATGGTTGCTAAAAAATGACAGTGTATCTATATCACGAAGAAAGATGTAATGGGAGGTTATGTCAAGTCAGTTTTGATTTTATGTTGACTTTAATGTCCAGGTGCTATTTGAAAGGGTAACCTTTGACCTGGAAGAACTTCAAGAGGCGATACGCATCATTGACAAGGATGTTCCTCGAACTGACAGAGATCTTCCATACTACCGGTACAGAAAATGCTTGCATGAATGAATGAATACATAAATAAATACTTACATTTTTTACATTGATGAAGACACCAGAATCTGGATTTACTAAAATATAATGCAGTGTAACAATAGTTTATACAGTTGAAATTATTAGCATTTTTATTCTTTTATTCTTTTAGACTTAACTGAGTTAATTAGGCAAGTTAGAGTAATTAGACAACTCATTGTGTAAGTATGGTTTGTTCTATAGACAATAAAAAGGGTCAATAATATTGACCTTCAAATGGTTTGTAAAAATCATTCTAGCCGAAATAAAACAAAAATAAGACTTTCTCTAGAAGAAAAATATATTATATGAAATACTGTGAAAATTCCTTGCTCTGTTAAAAAAATTACAGGAGGGCGAATAATTTTGACTTCAACTGTATATAAAAAAAAATTGTGTCAGGCAGATTCAGAGCTGGAATTATTTGATGATGATTCTATTTACAGCCCCTAAATAATAATTAAAAACACAAAACAATATGAATGGTTGTATTTTATTGCGTTTTATCTTTCTCAGGTTGTTGTGTATTTATGGCACTCATCATCAGAGATGAACATTCACCCTGCAGACCTCGTTTTCTTATTGGAAAACGTTCTTGTATTCATTTCCCTGTTATTGATTCTCCATCTTTATGATCTAATTTAAACTCATGCTGTTGACATTTTAAATTCAAGAACTCAATAATAATTCACATACACTCAAAGAAAAAGAATCACGATTAAGTTCATCATTAACTGTTTGTAACTGTTTGATTTTATTTAATTTGTCAGCTTTTTAAATGTATGTTGTCAGATTCTTTGGCAAATCTGCTAAAATCGAATACTATTAGATTTAATTAGAAAAAATCTAATTATGGTATAAATATATCTAGCTGTAGAATAAGCCAGACCCAATTAGTTAAATTCTATGAGATTGGTTTACTTAATATCGGGGCAAAATTGAAGCAGCACCGTATACTCCACACAATAGATTCAATCCACTTTACATTAATACATTTTAAAAGAACAAAAGAATGTACAATAAAAGAATTTAAAACACATTGGATTTATTTATTGATTTGGGGTCGCCACAGTGGAATGAACCGCCAACTTATCCAGCATATGTTTTACGCAGCGGATGCCCATCCAGCTGCAACCCATCTCTTGGAAACATCCATACACACTCATACACTACGGACAATTTAGCTTACCCAATTAACCTATAGCGCATGTCTTTGGAATTGTGGGGGAAACCGGAGCACCCGGAGGAAACCCACCCGAACACGGGGAGAACAAGCAAACTCCACACAGAAACGGCAACTGACCCAGCCGGGGCTCGAACCAGCGACTTTCTTGCTGTGAGGCGATTGTGCTACCCACTGCGCCACCGTGCTGGCCGGATTTATTGATAATATTACATAAATCTTGTTCTTATTCCTTTCATTTATGTTTAACTAACAAATATACATCACAAAGTTTATTAGTTTAATTATGTTAAAAGTATGTAATCCAAATTGATAGAAATTTTATATGCAATCAGAATACATGATTCTAATTGATTAAGCCTAAATATTTTTTTCTTGGAATGTATTATTACATGCTCCTGTCTTTTAATTTGCATACATTAATTTTGGTTGTCAAATAGCACAATTCCTCAATAGTCTTCATTTCTGCTGAAGAAAGTCTAAGTCAATAAGTTCTTTCTCCTGGCTGTTTACACAAAGCACAAGCAGTTGTGAAATGTGGCTCATTTTGCATCACTAATGTGCGTTGCCAGGAAAAAGCAAACATGTCATTGCCACACCAGTTTATCAAACAACCTTGGAGCTCAATGTAAATAGCACTCAGAATCTGCTGCAGCGTTTTACTGCAGTTAAACAGTAACTAGTTTTGAGCACAGTCAACTCGGCTCACTTTGAATGCATCATTTAATACCCAAATACATAATAAATACAAAATAAGAGCAGAAATGTGCAGCTCTTTCACAAAGGTGCAGTGTTGGCTTCCAAACAGTCATGTTATAAATATAAAAATACAAACTAATATACAATTAACCTTCTTTTTAACCTTTTTGTCCACATTTTTACATTTAAAGCTACATATCAATGATTATTTGTATTATTATGTAGGTTCACGTGAAATCTGCACCCACAGAAATTAGATTTATGCAGATTTTTTTTGTCCATCATTGAGTGTATTTATTTACTTATGTACTGTAAATTAAATATGTATTTATTTAGTTTTTATGTTTTTATAATAATTTTCCACCTTAACAATTTACAATGCAATACTTTCTCTGCACAGTTGTACACAGCACCTTATAACTTGTATATTTATAACAAATCTGTACATACAATTCAACATCCAGAGCTTTTGTGACTGATTGCATCTCTGTTTAATGTTTGTTGTCTTTTTCATATTTATTTCGTGTTGTCACTTGTCACTTTATGTACACTGGAAGCTTCTGTAGCCAAAACAAATTCCTTGTGTGTGGGTGTAAGCACACTTGGCAATAAAACCCATTCTGATTCTGATTCTGATTCTGATATGCATTTAAGTAATATTGAAATAATGTGATAATGTTTATATGATTTATCTACAATACAGTTTGTAAAGTAAGATTTTCTGCCCTCTAGTGGATATATTATGAGAGTATTAATGTTAAAAATATATCTATATGTCTGGGCGACATGGTGGCGCAGTGGTTAGCACTGTCGCCTCGCAGCCAGAAGGTCGCTGGTTCGGGCCTCGGCTGGGTCAGTTGGCATTTCTATATGGTGTTTGCATGTTCTCCCCGTGTTCACGTGGGTTTCCTCCGGGTGCTCCGGTTTCCCTCACAGCCCAAAGACATGCGCTATAGGTGAATTGAATAATCTAAATTGGCCGTGGAGTGTGAATGGGTGTGTATGGATGTTTCCCACTACTGGGTTGCAGCTGGAAGGGCATCCGCTGTGTAAAACAAGCTGGATAAGCCTAAGAAAATGAATGAATGAATATATGTCTAACTTTTTAGTTACTATACGCTTAAAATCACGCAAAAATACACAGATTCTTTTTGTTGTTGTTTTTTTCACAAAGTTCTGCTCAGAAATAGCTGAAAAATGTCAGCTGATTTTATCCGGTCCTGATTATAAGGTATCAAAGTTGTCTCTATTCTGTTTAACTGTGTCTGCTTAATTAAATTAGTCTCTTAGAGCATTTTGCTGAATAAATAGTTTGTAATCTCTTCTGTTTCATCACAGGAATGAAGGTTTGGGTAATCTGCTTGTGTTAAGAGATATCCTGATCACATATGCTGCTTTTCACCCAGGTATGTGGTTGTAAATATGCACTTATACTGTATATATTTTTATTTTCAAAAGAAGTAAATGCTTTAACAAAGACACGTTAAACTGATCTAAAGTGATTCTTAAACAACATTCAATTTCAAACAAATTTTATTACAGTTCAAACATTTATAATAGTAATTGTAATTGTTCATGAGAACCAAATATTCATATTAGAAGAATTTCAGAAGGGCCACTGAAAACTGGAATTATAATAAAAAAATAATTATATATATATATATATATATATATATATATATATATATATATATATATATATATATATAAAACATATATTGGAAGGCAGGGCACTGTCGAGATTTTCTGCCCTCTAGTGGATATATTATGAGAGTTTAAATGTTAAAAATATATCTATATGTCTGGGCGACATGGTGGTGCAGTGGTTAGCACTGTCGCCTCACAGCCAGAAGGTTGCTGGTTCGGGCCTCGGCTGGGCCATTTGACATTTCTGTGTGAAGTTTGCACACTGGGGATATTCTTCCCATGTTCGCCTGGGTTTCCTCTGGGTGCTCCGGTTTCCATCACAGTCCAAAGACATGCAGTACAGGTGAATTGGGTAAGCTAAATTGTCCGCTGTGTATGTGTATGAATGGGAGTGTATAGGTGTTTCCCAGTACTGGGTTGCAGCTGGAAGGGCATCCGCTGTGTAAAACATATGCTGGATAAGTTGGCGGTTCATTCCACTGTGGTGACCCCTAATGAATAAAGGGACTAAGGAAAATAAATAAATAAATAAATGAATGAATGAATGACATGGCAGGAATTAAAGCATTTTTTTCAGGTCAATATTATTAGCCCATTTAAATATACATATTTTTTGATTGGCTAAAAAACAAACCACTGCTGTCCTAATTAGTGGTAGCTAGCGGTATTCTAGTATCTTAATATAAAAATAAAATAATATGCACTGTCATCATGGCAAAGACAAAATAAACTAGTCATTAGAAATCGGTTATTTAAAATAGTGTCTGAAATGTATTGAAATCTTCTTAGTTAAACAGCACTTGGGAAATATTTGAAGAAATTACTGTTTCACAGGAGAGCTGATCATTTTGCCTTCAAGTGTATTTAAATTATAACAATATTTCATTCACAATATTACTGTATATTTGGCCACATAAATAGAGTCTTGGTGAACACAAGATGCATAACAGTTTCTGCTGGCTACATTAACACTTTTCTTTTGTGATCTGGGATATCGGTTTGTTGTGAAAGAGCGGAATCTGGTGGTTAAATAGTAAAGTGCACTGTGTGAATTTGTTCTGCTACAATAACGGTTTGCTTCTCTGACCTCTGCAGAAGTGAGTTACGCTCAGGGCATGAATGACCTGTGCAGTCGCTTTCTGGAGGTTCTGGACTCAGAAGTCGACACTTACTGGAGCTTCTCCTGCTACATGGAGAAGTTTTCCAAAGATTTCCGCGCTGATGGACTTTACCGTAAAATGGGTGAGTTTTCCAAATCAATTGGAAAATCATTAGTTTTTTTATGGAGAGTTACACTGGGTCAAATATGTTTTTGGGTTGTTGTTTTTTTTTTTTTAGAGGAAAATAAAAATGCTGATTGGTTGCATTGGGATGCAAACTAATATAAATAATAAAAACTATAGTGACATCAACTTTAAACAACATTTCAAATAAACATTCCAGACTAAACATACAGTCAAGCCCAAACGTATTCATACCTCTGGCAAATTCGTACTTTTATTCAGCCAGCAATTTTTGTTTTGACCAGAAATGACACAGGCTTCTCCCAAAAGATAATAAGACAATGTACAAGAGGCATCATTGTGGGGAAATCTGCTTTTATTTACTTTTGAACAAAAACTTTAAGTTAGAATTCGCCAGGGGTAAGAATAACTTTGCGCTTGACTGGGCTCTGGAAGTCAAACTCCATTAGAGAATTACATTACACATGATGCCTTCCAGAAAATTCCACCAGATCTTTTACCATCCCCAACACCCATCACTAATGATACAGATTTTCCTTTCCTTTTGTAATGATTCCAATCTAATGGTCATGTTTTGTTTGCGTGAGGTTGTGTTATAGAAGTTGCTTTGCTTCAAATATATTTTTTCAGCACGCACACACACACACACACACACACACACACAAGCACACACACAAGCACACACACAAGCACACACACACACAAACACACAGTTAAAGACAAAGTTATTAGCCGTCCTGTGATACTTTTATTATTTCAAAAGATATTTCACAAGTGCTGTTAACAAGGAGAAGCTTTATAACACATTTTTAAACAATAGTTTTAATAATTATTTTATAATAATATAATAATAAATTTATGTTGTCTTTGCCTTGATGACACATTTTATTTTTGTAGTTATTTTGCAAGATACTAGTATTCAGCTTAAAGTGCAATTTAAAGGCTTAACTAGGTTAATTATTTAATTAGGCAAGTCATTGGATAACAGTGGTTTGTTCTCTAGCCCATCAAAACAAAAAATAATAATTTTAATATAAATAATATTGACCTTTTATATTAACATTATTATCGATTCCTTTTTTATTTAAAAAATGTATTCCAGCCAAATTAAATCAAATAAAAAAATCTAATAAAGAAATACTGTGGAAAAACAATATCCCTGCTCTGTTAAAAATAACTAAATATTTCTTATTTTGTCTTGGACTACACATGACTCATGATTCTGATAATAATATTGCCGTTGTGTTTATCAGAATTAGAGGCTGCTTTACTGAAAGAGCTGGATCCTCAACTACACTCGCATCTCGTCACTGACAACATGGAAAGGCTCACGTTTTGTCACAGGTGTGTTTTTGAGTTTGTTTTTGTTTTCTTTATTATCTTCTCTTTCTCTGGCTTCATTTCTTTGTGTCTCCTTCAGGTGGCTTCTGTTGGGTTTCCAGCGCGAGTTTGAGCACAGCGATGCTCTGCGTCTGTTCGAGATTCTCAGCTGTGATCATCTGGAGCTCATCTCGCAGCAGGTGGACTGCGTTCGCTATCAGGAGAGACTCGCACGCAAACACAGCCTGGGTAAAAGTCCTTTCAGACAGTACTTGTCAAAGCCTGTTCCTCAAGCCCTGCTCACATTGTGCAATTTTAGCCATGATTTGGTCATCTGAGACAAATTTGGGAAATCTGAGAAGATACCTGTAATCCTTGGCTAAAGTCCTTGATCTTTGATCATTGGTTTGACATGATCACTGATGTCTATTAGTGATGAAACAAAGTACTTCGTTCCAGTGTGCGAATTATACATTGACGATGGTGGGGTCAACTTTTTTTGGTAATGTTAGTTTGTGTAATACATGCTTCAGTGAATCTAATTAATGTATTTATATAAATAACATCTAATTTATTAATAAAATATATTTCGGTTTTCAGTGTTTCCAGTGTTTAGGCTATTTAGTGTATTCTGACCTGATTAGCTATTTTCGGCTTACTTTAGGTCAAACTATACAAACTACGCATCTAATTTGACTTTACTTTTAGGCTTTATGTAGAAACAAACACCTATTTTATGAGAAATCAGTATTGTGAACTCTTATAGTGCTCTAAATCTGCCGGTTTCAGACTTTGGTCTGACAATGGTATGAACCGTTATTGGGGGGTCAAATGGATATCTATTATTTTAATTAACATTATTATTTAAAATACAGATCAGAATGAACTTTTTCTCAGATTCAAAGGGACCCCCCATACATCTTGTTTTGACATCCTTTAGGGGGGATCAAACCTTAATTAGGGGGGTCAATCCCCCCCAAACCCCCCTGTAGTTTGCACCCTGCTTCTATCATGTATACAAACATTACTTTAATTAAATCTACTTTAATTTTAAACGTACACCAATAGGATTCTGCTGCGAATGCCATCTTGTGGGTTTTTTTTCGTATTGTGACGCAGCTCCTATATAAACATAATATTAAATGAGAAAACAGTGGGCGTGGCTTGTTTTTTCTACTGCAAGCTGATTGGATGTAGTAAAGTAGGAATTTCATTCAAAAGGAAAATGGGTTTCAGGAGAGTTATTACAACCTAACAGACAACTCCTCCTCATCATTTCTGTTGTCAAAACTGACAGTTGGAGGGGCGTGGTTAATTGTTAGCCACACCCAAAACCTCAGACAGACGTAATCTGAGAATGTAACTGAAAACAAACATGACGAGCATTTTCAGATTCAAATTAAAGATTACAAGGGCTAATAAACTGTTTTCTAAATGGCATGCACAGATGAACTGTTCACCACAAAACTAGCAATGTGAGCTAACAAAATCATATGGTTAGTTTTGATTTCATTCGTACTTTAAAAACAAACATAGGTCCTAGAAAGTGCTTGAATGTGAAAATAAAAAAAACTAAAAATCTTTCCATTTTTACACTGACAAATAAAATCCTGGTGAACTTACAGTACATTGTGGGTATTTTCTAGCTGTTGAGTGCACATCGGTTGTGCATTTGTTATTGCGGTGCATTGTGGGATTGATTGAGTGCACCTCAGACACTACTAGAAAAGCCTGCTCCCTCAAATAGGGCATTTTTTCAGGGTATAGGGATACAACTCTTGATTAGCTTGTTCAAGTGTGCTAGAATCTGCAGGACTCCAGCCCTCAAGGGCTACGTGTGGTGACCCTTGTCTTAAACATTTGATGAATTTGAATTTATACATTATAGCCGTCCCAAATCTCCAAATCAATAGGATTGCCTATGAAAAGGTTATATGAATTTTTATTATTATTAATATTACTTTATTTATTAAATTTTTTTGCAGTTTACAGATTTATTATCTGTTTGAGACATGATGTGTGTGCAGTAGACATTCAAACGATTTGTTCAGAACTGTACATTTATCTAGTATATTTTGTATAAACCTTTGCTCAGTGTATTGGCAAGCTTTGCCCTGTTTAAATGTGCTGTATTAATAGATTTTACTTAAATGATTATGATTTTTGTGATTTTCAGAGGAGGAACCTGTGGCTGATCTACACGCTGTAAATACAGACTTCACCTTTGAACTTTTCATGTGCGCCACCATATTGCTGGAGAACAGAGACGCTTTACTGAGCTGCAAGAATGAGGTTCAGCTCATACAGTTCACTAGCAGGTGTGTATGAATGATAATGTTAATGATTCATCTGTGTATGATATTCAGTGTCTCATGAGAAACTTTTAGAAATCATATGTTGATTTGGTGCTCAAAAAATATTGTTGTTGAAATCAATGCATTTTTGTGGAAACTTATATCGGACATCTTTTAATTAATACTTTTATTCTGCAACGAGATATGAAATTTGATCACGTCAGATTTTTTATTTATTTTCAAATAAATGCTTTTCTTTGAACATGATCCTTTAAAAATCACTGTAATAAAATAAAAATATATCACTGTATATTACAGGGATTAAGCACAAGTCATTTAAAAAGATCTTTATATAAAGTAATATATATATATATATATATATATATATATATATATATATATATGTATGTGTGTGTATGTTTTTGTGACATGACACAGGTATTACAAAAAGGAGGTGAAATATGAGGACATTGCTGACGTCCTCATTTCTCAAAAAGCTTATAAATCACACAGAATGAGTTTATTCAGAGAGTAAAGCTGTACACAGTCTCCTGTGATGGTTGGGTTTAGTGGTAGGGTGGGTTTAGGCCAATACAATATACGGTTTGGATAGTATAAAATGAATGGAAACCTATGTAATGTACCCACTTTTCACAAAAACAAACACCATAAATATACCAAAACCCATTGATTTTTACTTTAAATTTTTTTTTTAATTGTTACTTTCATATTTCGTACAGTTTTAAATGTGTTTTTTTTTTTCAGTATTTAGTTGTATCTTGACCAAACATTGTCCTCCTATAAATATATACATAAATAAAAAGCTTATTTCTTTGTCTTTCAGGTAATTCATAAATCTCCACATATGACTGTTTTTATGGTCCAGTGTCACATATATCTATATAAAGTGTTTTTTTTATTATATAATATGCACAAGATTTTGCTTGATTTTATTTAATTATTACTTGTATATTAATTATTACTTATTATTATTAATAATTACTTAAATTTTTAATAGTTTGTATATGATGCAATGCCTTGCATTCATTTCATTTCATTTCTAAGTGTGACGTCAGTGTCTAAATACATTTTGGGACCACAGTTTTCATTTATATAGCACTAATCAAGCTGTACCTGGTCAGTCTGCAGGGCAAGCTGGACCTGAACATCACCCTGAAAAAAGCTGAGGAACTGATGAGGAACTATTGCAAAAGCTCCTCCTGGGACTATTTGAGCGGTCTCTATCGCATGCGCAAAAGCAAAGAGGACCACTTCTTCTATCATCTCCGTAACCTTTTTTCCTGAGACCAAAAGACCTGTGAGGACTTTTCTGAATGAAACAAAACTTGTGAAAAGAACATTTGACTTTACGCTCCAGAGGGACTTTAATTTTATTTTTTTTAAAGTGCTGCTGCTTTTAACCAGGGTTTGTACAGGAACAAGACAGATGTCTTTATAAGTGTTAATATTTCAGTAGTTCCAGTTTTCGATCTTTGTTTTGAAAGGGATAGTTCACCCCAAAATGACAATTCTGCCATCATTTACTCTCTTCCTCCACTTTTTTTTCCAAACCCGTTTTAGTTTCTATCGATTTCCACTTTTTCCCCAACATTCTTCAGAATATCTTCTTTTCTTTTTTTTAGTTCAGAAAGGTTTCGTTGACATTTTAACCTGACAGATGGTATTGAAATTATTACCACACTGCAATATAATAATAATGCTTGAATTATTTTTAGTTTTTTTCTTGTTTCTAGTTTAAATATCTAAAAATAAAATCAATAAGCCTTTTATAGACTAGTAAAAACTTTTAAAACTTCAAAAAAAAGGTCAAAATTAAGCAATATTTCTATTAAAACAAGCAAAATCATACACTTTTTAGATTATTTAGCTTTTTTTTTATATGAGAAACTTACTTAATTTGGCCTTATTATTTTCTTGAAAGCAATATTTTTGATATTTTGACCAGGAACAAGACAAAAAAAAAAAGTTTAAAAAAGTTATTATCATTATTATTAGTATATTAGTAGCATTTGACAATTTACAATTTATTTGATACTACTGAATTCCATATTAAATGTAGTATGTTGAAACACAGCATGCAAAATCAAATGTACTTTAACTCTGGACAGGATAGTATTGTGTGGAAAAACACAGCAGGCAAAAAAAGAAATCATTCCTGCTGATCCAAGCGAGACCCGACGTGCGAGCATTATTGGTAAACATCTGGAGTAAACATCTGGTGCTTGCGTATTGGTGATATTAGAGCATTATATAATGATAGAAAGGCAGGCCAAGTTCTGAGAAGCTCTAGAAGGTGCTCTCTGGTGTTGTCTTACCAGTCCTACAGCGCTCAAGATGTACTGATCCGAAATAGCACACACTGAACCACGACACCCTTCACTCTGCATTGCTATTTATAATGTAAGAGGCACGATATATCACTAAATATACATACACGAGGAGATATGGAGAACTTCACGTAATATTTGTTATTTATTAAGAACTGACACGTTTGTTAAAGTTGATTTTAAAGAAAGTAAATGGACTGACCAACTATTTTGGGGGGAAACGGGTGCTGAACACTGTAATTATTATTATTTTTTGTTATGCTGTACTTTGATTTTTGGATTATCTTTTGAAGTTTGCACAGATTGATTATGGTAATGTAGCAATAATGAGACACTGCAATGTTTAACAGATGAGAGTGAGATTTCAAAAACAGATTTCAATGAGAGAGAGAGAGAGAGAGAAAGAGTGTGTGTGAGTGAGTGTGTGCGTGTGTGTGTGTGAGAGTGTGTGTTTGTGTGCCTGTGTGTGTGTGTGTGTGTGTTTTATTTTAAGATTACTGTGTGACATTTGAGCTGTTGGTTTCTAGTGAGTCACTTCATGAAGAATAAACTCATGCGTTTTAGCTGTTAAACGTTCTTGTACAATAAACTTTGCCCATTTGAATATGAATATTTATTTGTTGCTTTTTTTTTGATAATATAATAATTCCTTCTACTGTTGAAGCTATGGTGAATGAAATGGGGTACAAACAAATCAAAAGAAATCATACATTAATGCATCTAACATTAACCCTAAAATCCTGTTTTCTACAATTTCTAGACTGAAAAAATGACAAATTTAATCATTTTTTTAAAGGTAAGTGGTTGCAAACAATTTATATGGGCTCAATTTAAACAAACAAAATAAATGTGGCAATTTTCATCTTAGTTTGTTTTCATTTAATGAATCTTTTTTTTTTCAGTGTAGCTTTATTACAAAATGTGTAGGATATCTTAAAAATCAGAAATGCATTGCCTCAAATCCTGCTTTTCCTATATGATGTCTAAAATGTAGAAAACGTTGATTGAATCTAGTACACTTTTAAAAAATGCAGGGTTCCACACAATTCCTTCATGTTGTCCCAAAGCAATTCGATGAAGTTACCTTAATTGTTTCTTACAAATTTAAGTGGATTAAACATAAAACAATTAAGTTGTCCCAAAAGTAAGTTAAGAACGGTGTTGGTTCAACTCATATTAAACAAGCAAAAGTCATTTTTTTGAGTGTATGATAGAAACGTGTGTGCTGTAATGTGGAACATTTGATTGAATAAATCAGAAGTAGGAATGCTCAGTTTGCTATATGGAAAGTGTGAAAGGTTGTGCATGTTCTGTGTGTTTGTTTTAAAGAATGGTGGGGTTTTGTCAAAACGGCACCCAAAACATTGATGTCAATTCAATACCTTGATGTCAAAAACTACATTAAATTGACATCTTACATTGGCTTCATAGAACACAAATCTTTTTTTTGTTGTTGTTTTTACATGTTTTTGACGCCAATATTAGATGTCAATTTGATGTCGTTTTGACATCAGTTATTTTACATGCATAGTAGGGAAACTAAATCCAGTGTAAATGTGTAATTGAAGCTTTCAGATGCATAAAACTTATATTATAATACTTTTTGTGTCGTTAGTTTGGTGGTCAAAGCGCATCAATGTGTGGATGTCAAATGGACGTCAAGGTTTTGACATCAAATAGATGCATTTTTCACGTGTTCTTCGAACATCGTGCTTGATGTCAGTTTGATGTTGTTTTGATGTGGGGAAAGTCAAGAAGGGTAAAGTGTAGTAAAAGGTGCGGTAAAGTCTAAAAGGGATACATCTGCGGCCGGAAGTTAACGATAATTATATTATATAAATAAACAACAACAAAATTACCGTACAACAATAATTACAGTTTTTACATTACTGTGAGGGTTTAGGGTAGACGTTAATAAAAAAAACTAATTAAATGGGTAATTGAATAGATAATATAAATAATACTCTGCATAATTACTGTTTTTACATTACTATGAAGTTTAGGTTTGGGGTAGAGGTAGATGTTAATATAATACAATTAATGGGAAGGATGACACGGTGGCTCAGTGGTTAGCACTGTTGCCTCACAGCAAGAAGGTCGCTGGTTCGAGTGCCGGCTGGGTCAGTTGGAATGAGTTTGTATGGATGTTTCCTAGTACTGGGTTACAGCTGGAAGGGCATCCGCTGTGTAAAACATATGTTGGATAAGTTGGTGGTTCATTCCACTGTGACGACCCTTGATTAATAAAGGGACTAAGCTGAAGGAAAATGAATGAACTAATGGGAAATATAATAAATAATGTAAATAATTCACGATCACAATTTTTACATATTTTATTGCTATGACTACAGAGATGACCCCGTTACTCAAGAAAAACTGCCAAATAAAGGTTTTATTTTCATAAATTGGAAAGATAAAACATTTAATTAATATTGTACAATTTGTTAACCTAGTTATAATTAAATTTGTTACCCTACTTAATATTCATTTTAGGGGGGAGGGGGTATTCCTGAGATGGTAACAAATTTAGATAAAACTGTTAAACCAAATCTAAAATGATAAAGAATTGAAAAATTGTAATAAATAATAATAAAATTCCTGCCCAACAGAGCCTGGTTTCTCTCAAGGTTTTTTTTTTCCTTCACTTCGTCAATTGGTGAAGTTTTTTCCTCGCCACTGTTGCCACTGGCCTGCTCGGATGGGGACTTGTGGAGCTGCGCTTCAGTGGATTTTCTCTTCAGTATTTGAACTTTCAGCAGTGAAACTTAAACCACACTGAACTGAACTGAACTGAACTGAACTAAACTCTGAAATCTGGACTTTACTAGAACATGTTAAGCTGCTTTGACACAATCTACATTGTAAAAAGCGCTATATAAATAAACTTGAACTGAATTGAATTGAATTAATATGAACACTTCCCCCTTATTAAGGTGCTTCCAGGTGATTTTTTCGAAGCCACATGTAAGTCTTAAATGAATCATCAACAGAGTTTACAGGTTATACGGAACTATCTGTATTAACTTTGTAGCTGACTTATATCTCAGCAAGTATTGTTTATTAATAAAGTAAAATGATTTAGCGTTTAACACCATCTGATGAAATTATCTTATGAGTGCATGTGTTTATCTAGCATGCTATACAGCTCCGCCGGGTGTTTTGGGGCAAAAAGCACCACAAAAACATACTTAAATCTGCAAAAACAAGGTGAGGACTGCTCTTATTAAGTCTGTGTCGTTCTCAATAAAGCCTGAACATCCCCATAATGGAAACAAGCGTCTTCTGTTACTCTAGCCTGGCATTAGCAGCTGGTTGTTAACTCACTGTGCTCTGAATGGCAGGCCTTTGGCTGTATTTGAAGTGCAGACTGGAACTTTCTGTGGGTCAGGTGACCGGAGCTGGAAGCCTCTGCGCTATAAACCCACAGGAGTCCAGAGCTTCTGCCTCTGAGTCCGGCAGCGCAGGAGTGCAACAGGTACCAAGACGAGCTAAGGGGGTGAAAAGACATTCATTACAATCCGTTATATCTCAGGAAGAACTTTTACAGTAAGGTAAATGTTTTCTTTAAAGCATTGCACAGCTTGGCTTATGCTCTGTTTCATTTGGACCATTTTTTTGGAGTTTAACTAATATTTTATTGCAAGTTACTAAGTGTTTGTGCAAGAAAATGCATTCTTCTGAGCTGGATAATGGATAAAACCCCTACAAAGTCATTGTGGCACAGGGTTATGCTTGAATATGTACCACTGAACTATTTAACTTGTGCTTCACACAGAACATATGTTGTATTTCAAGAGAGGTGGGAGCCATTTTTGATATACATAGGTGTAAACATAACCTCTATGCTTATCAGAGGGTTGGTTTAATGGGGTCTGAACTTGAAGATTTTAGAAGTATGAATATAAAATTTACTTAATTTTATTTTTTTTATTTTTTTGTCGTGTTCACCTGTTTTTCTGTTGTCTGTAACGCTTGAAACTTTAATAAATATATAGAAAACAAAACAAAAAACATTATAATTTTCCATATGTGCAGTGTGGGCTGACTATGCTTCAATCAATCAAATTCAATAATAAACGTAACATTACAAGTATATTAAGGCACCAGAAGGAATTTAAAGAAGAAACAATATAGTGTTTTAGCTGGTGATGAGACAAAATGTGCAGTTCTAGGATTTTAGGAATCATTTGCAGTCCCCTAGAAGGAGAAACAAGAAACGTTTGTGTATGGAGACAGAAGTTTGGGCACAGGCCTACTTAATCTGTATTATTTGCTTTTAAGTAAAGCCTTCAAAACTACAATTACTGTACAATTTACAGTATTACTGGTAATTTTGGTTGCCAGTAATGCTGTAAAATTTACAAGTGCACCGTTTTACTTCAATTTTGCAAGTAAAACTGTAAAAGTTGCCAGTAATACTGTAAATTTACAAGTGCAGTGTAAATTAAGTATTACAATTGTACTGTAAGACTACCGTAATTGTTAATTTACAGTGAACTTGTACATTTTATAGTATTACTGGCAACCAAAATTGCCAGTAATGTAATTTTTACAGAATTGTTTTTACAGTCGGCACCAGTGGCATAGTGGTTGGTGCGTCGACACATGGCACTCCAGTGCTCACGGCGACCCGAGTTTGATTCCTGCCTCGAGGTCCTATGCCGATCCTTCCCCTGTCTCTCTGCTTCCCAAACTTTCCTATCAATACTCTATACTGTCCTATCCATTAAAGGTGAAAACCCTGAAAAAATAATTATAAAAAAAAAAAAATATATATATATATATATATATTAAAAAAAGAAGAATTGTTTTTACAGTGTATAGGAAATTACACAAATGTAGCATAGAAACACAAAGCATCATTTGCCATAAAAAAAATGTGTTTTAGCATTTTCCATTTAAACATTTTAAGCATTTAAAGTTGTGTCTGCATTTTCATGCATGCTGCACACTAAAACAATTATAATATTTTTTGTTAGAATTTTTAATTAATTCAATAATAATAAATTAGTGGGCTGCACGGTGGCGCAGTGGGTAGCACAATCGCCTCACAACAAGAAGGTCGCTGGTTCGAGCCTCGGCTGGGTCAGTTGGCATTTCTGTGTGGAGTTTGCATGTTCTCCCGTGTTGCGTGGGTTTCCTCCAGGTGCTCCGGTTTCCCCCACAAGTCCAAAGACATGCGCTATAGGTGAATTGGGTAAGCTAAATTGTCTGTAGTGAATGAGTGTGTGTGGATGTTTCCTAGTGATGGGTTGCAGCTGGAAGGGCATCCGCTGCGTAAAAACATATAATTCTGGGCGACCCCGGAATTATAAAGGGACTAAGCCGAAAAGAAAATGAATAATAAATTATTAATATTTCATTATTTTAGATATATAACACCAACTTGTCCACATCGAAGTTTTTAGTTTTAGTTTTAGTTCATTTTAGTCCTCAGAGATACTGAAAACACTGCTAACCACTCATTATGAGCTGATCATAGTTCTGCACTTCATATTACACTTTTATATACAGTAATTACCCCCACACACGTTGTAATTTTATAATCATTCTAAACCGTGTTAGCAAATGCCATTTTCGCTCACATTTGACACTTGGCAAGTGTCCATTTGAGGCCCTGTATGTATACTATAATAAGACCCTCTATTCAGAGAATACAGTATCTACATTCTGCCATTGTCCCTTTTATAATACAGTAAAGCATGTGGATATTTGCAGGCCACACATATCCCCTTCAGCACTCATAGGCCTTGGTGTCTCTTAAAGGGATAGTTCACCTAAAAAATTCATTCATTCATTCATTTTCATTTCGGCTTAATCCCTTTATTAATCTGGGGTCACCACAGCGGAATGAACTGCCAACTTATCCAGCACATGTTTTACGCAGCGGATGCCCTTCCAGCTGCAACCCATCACTGGGAAACATCCACACACTCATTCACTACGGACAATTTAGCTTACCCAATTCACCTATAGCGCATGTCTTTGGACTTGTGGGGGAAACCGGAGCACCCAGAGGAAACCCACACCAACACGGGGAGAACATGCAAACTCCACACAGAAACGCCAATTGACCCACCCGAGGCTCGAACCAGCGACCTTCTTGCTGTGAGGCGAACATGCTACCCACTGCACCACCGTGAGGCCCCCTAAAAAATTATATTTTGTCATTATTTACTCACCCAACAAGCTTTAGTTTGTTTATTCTGATTAACACAAAAGAAGATATTTTGTAGAAGGTTGGAAACTAGTAGCCACTGACATCCATAGGACGAAAAACAATTGAAGTCAATGGTTACTGGTTTCCAACAATTTTATTATATCTTCCTTAGTGTTCAACAACAACAACAACAACAACAAAAACTGTTTGGAACAAGTCAAGGGTGAGTAAATGATGACAGAACTTAGAAATTCTGAACTATCCCTTTAAATTGCAATGTTCTCTTGTCTCGTGACGTCAGCTATCCTGTAAGAAACAGCCTGCTTAGAGTTTTCTAAAATCCTTCATTTGATTTTCTCTGCAGAGTTGAGAAGAAGTGAAACTTTCAGTCAAATGTTGAGCAGTTGAGCAACGCTTTTTGGTTTTGCAATTCATGTTTAATTAAATTAAACATTTATAATGAATTTCAATAATGAATGAAATGCAGTAAGCAATGTGCATTTATAGAAGTTCACAGTTGTTAGTTTACACACACACACACACACACACACACACACACACACACACACACACACACACACGTTTGTTTTTGTGAAAAGTGGGTACATTAAATAGGTTTCCATTGATTTTATACTGTCCAAACCATATATTGTATTGGCCTAACCCCACCCTACCCCTAAACCCAACCATCACAGGAGACTGTGTACAGCTTTACTCTCTGAAATAAACTCATTCTGTGTGATTTATAAGCTTTTTGAGAAATGAGGACGTCAGCAATGTCCTCATATTTCACCTCCTTTTTGTAATACCTGTGTCATTATACAGATTTGTGTCGTGACATGTCACAAAAACACGTACACACACACACACACCTGCTCATGGCCCACACCCAAGCATGCAATCTAGTGCTTTCTAAAGCAGCTGACAGCACAGGGCAGCATGACTGCAACACAAATGTGAATGTAGCCACAGTCAGTCTACAAATACATTACATATCATTTATACATCATTTATAACCTCTCTCTGTTGTGCATTTTCATATATTATCTTTCATGTACTGTGTAAAAAAAAAAAAGCTGTTTGTGGAAGTGCAAGTTCTGCAAAGACTCAAAGATCAAAGTGCAAGATAAACTGTCTCCTGCAAAAGAGAAAAAGATTCTTGAAAATTGCCTGAAACAGATCATCACCAATTCTACTCTTGCTTCCTGCACAAGCCCATGTAGGTTTGTAACAAGTTTGCTAAATGCTAGCTTATGGTCGTAATTAGCTGCCAGATAAAAACATCTGCGTTGACCCTCAATCATATCTGAGGTTTGGAAGAGTTTGGTTTGTTTTATTGACATTTTCTGCACTGCAAATGTAAATCCACTTCCAACCCAGTGGGCAACTTGATGTCAAAACGACACAAAAAAAAAAACGTCAAAGAAAAAGACAGTCTTGTAATCAATTTTGACGCCAATGTTTAACTTCAATTTGATGTAATTTGTCACGCTCGGGTTGAGGGACATGAAGGCACAGGAACATGGGATTAAACAAACATGAATTTATTAACACTTACTACAAACACAGGCACTGGAAGAAACAGGAAACTCAGGGAGGACATGGGGTGATGACAGCATGGCCAATACACCGGGCATAGACGCTACAATACCGGACAATGAACGTAACAAACTGAGGGGTATAAATACTAGAGGGATAATGGGACAGATGACCCACAGGGGTGAACACAGGTGAAACTAATAAACCTTGAAAACGGCGGGAAAACAGAACAAAGGAATCACATGACAAGGGAAAAAAGCACATGGCACACAACAACAGAACACACACCTGACAATTTTGATATAAAAGTAGTTTACATGCAGTGTAGGGATACAACATCCATTGTGAATTTGGAATTAAATCTTTCAGATGAATAAAACTAACTTTTTTATATTATAATACTTTTTTTGGGTCCTTATGTGTGGATGTCAAATAGACGTCAAGGACATCAAATTTGTTTGCATTTTTCATGTGTTTTTGATGTCACGCTCAATGTCGATTTGATGGAGAATAAGGCTAGAATTGAAACAGTTCATCACTGTTCGTACCACTGTATAATAGGTGCTAAGGAAGCATTTAGAGCTGAAATTCAGATACGCTAAGTGAAGTTTATTTATAAACTAATTTCGAGAGGATCACGTGCTTATGATTGCTGCGACTGGTCCCGCATTATCCAATTCATGATTTACCAATCAGACGATTCCTAAGCCACTATAAATACCCTAAGTTCCATATCACAGCCATCTTCGTTTTGAAGAATCCCCCCTTCCGTCCCTATACGCCTCCTTTCCTAGATGGGTGGCATGGTGGTCCAGTGGTTAGCACTGTTGCCTCACAGCAAGAATGTCACTGGTTCTAGTCCCTACCAAGCCAGCTGACATTTCTGTGTGGAGTTTACACGTTCTCCCCATGCTCATGTGGGTTTCCACCGGGTTCCCCGGTTTCCTCCCACCGTCCAAAAACATGCAACTTAAGTTAATTGACTAATCCAAATCGGCATCATAGACATGCTCCTAGTAAGTAGTCATCTCAAGAGCAATCACTATCTGTTCATTAGCTACTACAGCAGGGGAGTTCTCGAGATCTACCTGAGCTCAAAATAATAATAATAATAAAATCATACACCAATATTTTGATGAAACGTAAAACTCTAATGTGTATTACCCAAGAGAAAAAAACTAAAAGAACAATGTGTCGTGCAGCGAAATCTGAGAAAGTTAATTAATGGTTTTTCACTGTATATATTAAGGAAACATCCTGAATTTCACCATAGCATTTTTACAGTTTTTTTACCATTAACATCACAGACATTTTTTACATTGTATTGCAGGACACCTCATAAACTAAATGACTTACTCACAAAATGGGTCTTATTCAAAACGTTCTATATGCATACTTTAAATAAGTCAATGCATGTAGTGGTGTATTGGTATTGTTGGATGCTATTTCTTTGGACTTGAAACTGTAAAACAAAATAATAATAGTAATTTCAATTGTAGGTTCACATACAGAAGTAAACATTCTGGCATTCTTAACAAAACTATTATAAAAGAAATCGTTTTTATATAAAATAACCATTGGTCATTTTGGATCCAGACAGGATGTCAAAAGGTCCAGCAGTGGGTATTGATCTGGGCACCACCTACTCATGTGTGGGAATCTTCCAGCATGGAAAGGTGGAGATCATCGCCAATGACCAGGGAAACAGAACGACCCCCAGCTACGTCGCTTTCACAGACACCGAAAGACTGATCGGAGATGCAGCCAAGAACCAAGTTGCCATGAACCCTTCTAACACGGTGTTTGGTAAGACAGCAATTCACTGCAAATAATATTATATAAATTAGCGCTTTTGTCTTATAGTCCAAATATCTAAGAACTCCTAAACCAAGAAGCTTTTTTAGACAAGTGAAAATTATTAGTTTATTTTCAGAAAAAAAAACCACGTCAAAATTAAGTCAAGCAAACCATCTGCAAAGTAACAAGCAAAATAATCTGCCAGTGGGGTGAGAACTTTCTGCCACAATGTAAAAAGCAATTAGTTACTTTATACTTATAAAAATAGTGAGTAAAGCCGTTGTCTTGAAAGCAACACTTTGAATTCATGTTAAAAAAAGTAAGTAAACCTGTTGCAAATTGGAACTTTTAAGTTCAAAGTTCATTTACTTAATAATTTTAAGGCAACATATTTACATACTTTTAAAGTAAAGTCCACTAATGGCTTTAATATCAACAGTTTTAGTCCCTTTTTAAAAGTAAAGTCAACTATTGGCTGTAATATCAACAGGTTTACTCGCTTTTTAAAAGTAAAGTCAACTA